>BCKX01000001.1:673373-1121243 GCA_001600775.1 Malassezia dermatis
CAGGGGCGTCGACAGGGGCGTCGACAGGGGCGTCGACAGGGGCGTCGACAGGGGCGTCGACAGGGGCGTCGACAGGGGCGTCGACAGGGGCGTCGACGGGGACCTCAACAGGGGGCAAGGCAGGGGCCCAGGCAGGGGCCCAGGCAGGGGCGTCGACGGGGGCCTTGACAGGAGCCTCGACAGGAGCCACGGCGGGGGCCTCGACGGGGGCTTGGGCCATGAGCATGTTGCTCGGCAGAGGCTCAGCCGCCGGTATTTTGCTCGGCAGAGACTCAGGCTTTGCCAGGGGTTCAGCCTTCAGAGACTCAGTCTTCACCAGAGGCTCAGCCTTCACCAGAGGCGCAGTCTTGGCCTTGGGTGCCGACTCCTTGCTTGGGGTCTCGGGAATGGGGTCCGCCTTTCCAATTGATGCCTTGCGGGGACGCGTATCACCGAGGCGCTGCGGCAGAAACGATGTGAGACTCAGCGGCTCCTGTCCAAATGCGGTCGGCGTCTCACGCTTGAGCACCGAAACGGGCGCAAGCATCGGGACACCCGACGCATTGTACGAGAGTGCCGGCGCGAGCTTCGAGTCGGAGCGCGGCGAGGCACGGCGCATGGCCGTCTCCTTAGCACGCGCGGACGCATCCGACGCGACGCGCGCCTTGGATGTCGTGCGTGGCTGTGGCTCGTCGGCCTCACTCTTGCGCTTGGTCGCCGTCTCGAGCTGGGCAGACGGCAGGCACGAGGGAATCCGTGTCTCGGACAGGGGGGGATACGCCTCGCCGGACAGCACCGGCGCCGTCGCCGAGTACGGCAGGCTCGGCGCCGGCGGCAGAGGTACGTCAGGCGGCGGCAGCGCAGACAGTTCGCTGGTCGTGTTGGCATGCGGCAGCTGCGTGGGCTCAGGCTCAGGTGCAGCCTCAGGTGCAGGCTCGGGTGCAGGCTCGGGTGCAGACTCGGGTGCGGACTCGGGTGCAGGCTCGGGTGCAGGCTCGGGTGTAGGCTCGGGTGTAGGCGCAGGCGCAGGCGCAGGTTTGGCCTTCTCCGCTGGCCGCTCGTCGACGACCGTCTCCGAGGTCGAGAGGGCCGAGTCAGGGCGAGTCTCGTCGCCAAGCGAGCTGGTCGTCGTGGACGTTGGGAGTGTGTCCGCAGACAGCGACTGAACGGGCATGGAGGCCGGGAGGGCGGCAGCCTGCTGCTGCTCGAGCAGCTTTTGCTGGTAGAGCATCTGGTCGCGGTAGGCCTGGCGCTTCTTAGCCTGCTGCTCGATGGCCGCGCTTTCGAGTTCCTCGACCGAGAAGCGGAACAGGTCGCGGTACGGCGCGAGCCATGGGTGCGCCATGACCTCGTCGAGCGTGGCACGGCGCGTTGGATCCGGAACGAGCATGCGCAGGAGGAGCGAGCGCGGCTCGGGGCCGACATAGTCGGGGAACGTGAGCCGCGTGGCCATAATGTACTTGTAGAGCATATTGATGTTGTCACCGTCGGGGTTGGCGGGATCGTCGTCGAACGGCAAATAGCCTGCAAGCATCGCATAGAGAATGACACCGCACGACCAGACGTCCACGGCGGCACCGACGTAGAGGCCGTCCTGGACGACAAGCTCGGGTGCCGCGTAGCACGGGCTGCCGCAGCTCGTGGCCATCAGGTCGTTCTCGCGCGAGCTAAAGTCGTTCGCAAACCCAAAGTCGGTGATGATCACATTGCGATGGCGATCGAGGAGCAGGTTCTCGAGCTTGAGGTCGCGGTGGATGATCTTTTTGCGGTGCAGGTACGACACACCCGAGATGAGCTGCGCGAATAGGCGACATGCGTCGCGCTCCTGGAGGCACTTGTGTGCGAGAATGTAGTCAAAGAGCTCGCCGCCCGCACCGTACTCGAGCACGATGCCGATGTAGCGGTCGGACTCGATGACCTCGTACAGGTGCACAATGTTGGGGTGGCGTAGCTCCTTGAGCACACGGATCTCGCGCTCGACCTTGTTCATCTTGGAGCCCTCGGCGTGGTCCTCGGCTTCGGCGGCCGCGACCTTCTCGCGCTTGATGAGCTTGATCGCAGTCTCTTCTCCGTATGTGCGGTGTACACCGAGCTTGACCTTGCCAAACTCACCCTCGCCCAGCGTCTGCAGCAAAAGGTAGTCGCCAAAGTACACCTGCGGCCGCCGCGGGTGCGCCGCAAAGTACGAGAGCGCTGTCGGCGACGCCAGCGGCAGCGATGGGCCGTCCGGCACCTCGAACGTTGCGGCGGCGCGCGGCACAGTCTCAGCCACCGTCGTCATCGCACAGTTCGTCTAGGGACAAACAGCCGGTGGACAGAGGTGGGAGAGGAACGATCACGGCCCTGCTCCACGCCGCGGCCCTCAAACGGTTTGTGCATGCGGCTCCCTTGCTTCCTCCCATTTGCGTCTCACTGTTACCTAATCAGGTTCTTCCTCGGGTCCCTACGACGAATCCGTCGACTCGCGTTATTGGCCTCCACATACCAACGTGACCTCCCTCCACGTTTTCTCAGTGTCGTATGTCTGCGCCGCCGCGATGCGTGCGATGCCGCGAGGCGGACGCCGCTCTCGCGGTGCGCGAGGCAGCGTACTGCCGCTCATGCTATGCACGCGTGTTCGATGGCAAAATGCGCGCTAGTCTCGACCTGGCGCGCGGCGCCATCCTGTGGCACAGTGTCGTGCGCACCGCGCCCCCACGCACCGCGCCGGCACTCGCCGTAGCCTTCAGCGGCAGTCTCCACAGCTGCGTCCTCCTCCAGGCCGTGTACCGCCTCCTGCGCATGGCGCCTGGTGCAGGCGCAAGTCACCCTGTGCCTGCGCGCGCGCCCGAGCAGGCGCGCCTCGATGTGATCTACGTCGACGACGCGTGCCTTGTGCCTGGCGCGCCGGACCCCGGCCCTGCGATCGAGGCGCGTGTTGCGGCGCTCGCACCGGACGCGCACGTCGTGCGCGTGCCCCTGCACGCGGCCTTTGGCACGGGCAGTGACGTGCCCATAACCGTCGCCACCGCGACCGCCGACGGTCTCGCCCTGCATGCGGCGCGTGCGGCGCCGCCCGAGGCCCTCGACACGCTCTTTGCGGCGCTGCAGCAGATGGCGTCGCGCAGCGATGCTGGTTCAGCGCGCACGCGCGTCGAAGACATGCATGCGATCCTCGTGCGCCGCGTCCTCCAGGCGACCGCGCAGGCGCGGCAGTGCGCGGCGCTGCTCTTCGCACACGACGCGAGCGATACCGCCGCACACACGCTCGCTGCGATCGCCAAAGGGGCCGGACACAAGCTACCTGTTACAGGTGCAGCGTCGCTATGGATCGACGACGTGCTCCATGTGCATCCGCTGCGCATGCACCTGCCCCATGAAGTCGCGTTTTACGCCGCAGAGCAGGGCATCGAGGCGGTACCGCGGCCCATGCTCTTCCCGTCGCGGCCGGCAGCGCCCGCGGACGCGACGTACGACATGATTGCCGACAAGACGAGCCTGGGCCGGCTTTCCGACTCGCTGATTACTGCGCTGCAGCAGGGCGTGAGCAGCACGTCGAGCACGGTCGTCGGGACGCTGAGCAAGCTCGTGATGCAAGATACCCGCCTGGCACCGGCGCCCTCGTCCGACGAGGTGCCGCGCATTGGCGCCAAGGCTGTCGCGCTCGTGCGTGCCGCGCAGGAGGTGCCTGTATGGGACGCGCACCGCTTGCGCTCGTGCCCGCTGTGCCACGAGCCGGCCCAAGCCGGCGCCGCCGACTGGAAGTCGCGCACGGCGATGGGTGCTCCGGGCGAGGCGCATGCGTCGGATGCGTTGAACCTCGCGCACCGCGCGTGCTATGCGTGCCTGCAGGTTCTCGACGTACCGCGCGGCACGACGTTGCCACTCCCGGCCGAAGTGCTTGCGGGCACGGCGCAGCCGCCTGGCACCGAACTGGGGCCGGGCCTGGCTGCTGGGCCGCCCGAACAAAATGCGGAGATGGACGCGGCCATGGCCGTGCCACACCGCGAGCGCACGTCGCATACCGCGCAGCGCGTGCCGCCCGAGGCGATGCGCGCCCACGTAGCATCCTTCCTCCTGGAGTAGCCAGGGACACCCTGTCACGTGAACGATACGGCGCGGCGGCGGCACGGCGCTGCTCCGCAGCGACGATGGGCACCGAGGCGCGCGCAGCGCCGGGGCCGGCGGACGGCCCGCCGAATGCCCGTAAAGACACGGGGACCCCGCTTTCCAATGTGCTCTCGAGCTCAAATGCCTCGCTGGCGACGATCTCGTTCCAACCTCGCTCTACGCCATCGCTGCAGGCGCGGGTCGCCGAGGCGCCTGTCTTTGTACCGCGCAGTGCGGGCCCATCGGCGGGTCTGCGCGTGAATACGCCGCCTGTGGACGTGCCAAGTCGCGTGCCGCCGGCGTCTGCGCCGCCGGGCGACGCGCCATTTGTGCCGTACTACTCCTACGAGCGCGAGGAACGTGCGGTGCGGCACCCGCTGCAGTATCACCTGTGTGCGCCGCCGCTTCCCCATGTCAGCAATGTGCACCCGACGCACATGGCGACGATGGCCTTCTTCATGGACCCGATGCTGCACGAGGAGCTGCATCGCAAGCAGGAGGCGCTGTACGCCACCAGCGCGCCGCCGGAGCCGGGCGCGGCGGCGGCGCTGCCGAGCGCCCTGCATGTGTACCACAGCCTCGTGCCGCTCGAGCGCGGCGAGGCGCCGCCGCCTACCTCGCTCATCGACCCGCGCTTTGCGCACGGCTCACAGCATGCGATGACCGGCGCCTCGGGCGATCCGAGCCGCGTGTTTGGCTACCGCAGCTACGCGTACAAGGCGACGTGTGCGCTCGACGGCAAGTGCTACGTGCTGCGCCGCCTCGAGGGCGCGCCACTCGCGCAGCCGCAGGCGCTCGCGAGCGTCGAGCGCTGGCGCAAGGTCCGACACCCCAGCCTCGTGGCGGTGCGCGAGGCATTCACGACGCATGCGTTTGGCGACCACTCGCTCGTGTTTGTGTACGACTACCACCCCCTGGCCACGACACTGTACATGGAGCACATGACTGTCAAGCCGCTGCAGCCGGACCGCCGCACCGGGCGCCTGCAGCCCGTGTCCGCGCATGTGCCCGAGCGTGTGCTGTGGACGTATGCGTGCCAGCTCGCTGGCCTCCTGCGCGACGTGCACGCGGCGGGCCTCGCGGCGCAGTGCCTCGAGCCGAGCAAGGTGCTGCGCACGGCACACCACCGTGTGCGCCTCGGGGGATGTGCGATCTTTGATGTCCTGCAGCACCACGCGCAGGCGCCGGCGGACGCCCAAGCGGCGCTGGCGCAGCGGCAGCGCGATGATCTGCACGCGTTGGGGCGCCTCCTGCTGTGCACGGCGTGCAACAACGTGGCGGCCGCGCACACCGAGGAGGCGAGCCTCGCGACGGTGCGCGGCAAGTACAGCGCCGAGTGGCACAGTTTCCTCGAGCAATTGCTCGCGCCTGATGCGCTGACGAGCGCCGACGCCGTGCTGCACGCGCTCGCGCCGCACCTCGCGGACGCGCTAGGTGCGTCGTTCCACTATGCGGACCTCCTGGAGGCGGCGCTGATGCGCGAGCTCGAGAATGGGCGCTTGGTGCGCTTGCTGTGCAAGCTGAATGCGATCCACGAGCGCCCCGAGTGGGAACGCGATGCGCAGTGGGCCGAGACCGGGGAGCGCTACGTGCTCCGTCTGTTCCGTGACCTGGCGTTCCACGCGGTCGACGAGCACGGGCGCCCCGCGCTCGATCTCAGCCACACGCTCGTACACCTCAACAAGCTCGATGCGGGCGTCGATGAGAAGATCATGCTCACGAGCCGCGACGAGCGCAACTGCATCGTGGTCAGCTATGCGGACCTCAAGAAGCAGGTAGAGGCCGTCTGGGCGGAGCTCCGCCAGGGACCTGGTCCCCCGTAGCGCTTGCCGCCATGTGACGAAGCTGTGCGATGGTGTCGGCCACCTTGCGCTGCAGCGCCGCGAGGCGCGTCGCGCTGCGGCAGGCTCGCACTCAGCGGGTCTGGACTCGTGGAGCAACGTACGTAGCAGCCAACGATGAGCCCGTGCCGAGCCGCGCCCGAAACTCACGGCGCGCACGTAGTAGTCGTCCATGTGCAGACGCCGCGCATCGTGCGGCCGCGGCGTGGCGCGCATCGATCAGATGGAGGCTAGGATCTACGGGGCGGCCCGTCGAGCAGCGAGGGGCGCGGATCAGGCGACATGCCAAACACATCCTCGTCTGCATCGTCGCGCGCCGGGATGTCGTCATCGTCGGCCGTCTCGGCGCGCCATGACGGCTCATCGAGCGCAAGGCCCTGCAGACGCGGCGCGAGCTCGCCCGGCGGCACACCCTCGTGCATCTGTAGGAGAATCTGCTGCGGCACGCTGGGGTCGCTCGACGACTCGGAGTGCGAGCGCGCACACCGCCGCGCGTGCAGATCGGACACGGGGGCCACTGGCGCGGGGGGCCACAGCGGGGCCGGCGGCATCGCCACAACGGGGAAGGACATGCCGTCCCACGGGAGGCTGCTGGGCAGAAGGGGCATCTCGGGCGTCGCCGAAGCCATGCGGTGCATCGAGCGCGAGCGGCTGTGGTGGTGCCGCTGGGACGTGGCATCCGGCGCCCGCGTGAGCCCATCCTCGCGCTCCTCACACAGGTCGGCGAGCAGCTGGGGCGCGCGCACGCTGCGGTTCGCGAGGAGGCGGCTCGCACGCATAAACTCGCCGCGGATCGTGTAGAGGCCGTCCTTGGTGACGGTGCGTGCGACATTGTAGCCGCGCTGGAACGGGTCCTCGATGCACAAAAAGTCGGCGGACCAGCCGTGCATCTCCTTGGCGACGAGGCCGCCCTCGGTGCGCATGGATATCGCGTCGCGCGCATAGTGAAAGTCGCGCGAAAAGTAGCGGAAAAAGTCGAGCAGGAGCTCACCCACCGATTCGGCGTTCGCCGAGTGCCACGCGTGCGAGAGCACGTCCATGTTGTCGTAAAAGTACACATTGTGCCCACCGAGCATCACGTCCTTGCGCGCGAGGGGCGCGTCGGACGGCCAGCGCTGCAGATTCGGCAGCACCGCCGGCTGCTTGACGTGCATGAGGAAGAAGAGCACGAGCAGCGTGTATCCGTACGACGAGAGCGTGCCAGTGAACGGCGAGTTGAGTTTCCGCCGCTTCGCCCACACTTTGAGGAAGAGCACGAGCGTGCGGAGCCGCGGCGGATCGAGCCGCGCGTAAGTGAGCAGCAGGTGCGTATTCTCGAGCGCCACCTCATTATTGAAGCCAATGTCACACGCCACCTCGAACGGCACGTCGGGCGTGGGCGCACGCCGGATCTTGATGATGGGGATGCGCGCATGGGGGAGCGACAGCACCGTAAAGTCCGTGTCGCGCCGGATCAGCGCGCCGAGCTCCTCGACGAGCTCCGAGGCGGAGCGCCCCTCGCTGTCTGGCGGGATGAGGCAGCACAGGTCCATATCCGAGTACCGCAGCGCAAAGCCGTTCGCCATGCTGCCGAAAGCGAGCAGCTGCGCATCGGGGTGGATCTGCCGCGCCAGCTCCCGCAGCTGCCTCCGGGTCGCCTCTTTCTGGCAGTACTCGTCGTTGGTCGGCAGGAACGGTGCGAGAAAGTCGACGAGCGCGCGCGCCATGTCCGCAGCGTGCCGCTCGTACGAGATCGGGCCGCTGGGTGGCGGCGCATCCGCACCGCCGGCGCGCGCACGCGAACCGTCCGCGGGCGCACCCGATGCGTCCGGCACAGGCTCATCGCCCGCGTGCATGCGGGGCTGGCGGCTCATCGCGGGGCCCACAGACGCGCTCATCGGCGTGCCGTCGGCGGAGGCGAAGCCGCGTGGAGGCCTAGTAAGCTGGGTATGCTATGGAGGTGTGTGGCTGTGGCAGGCACTCAGGCCTCGCGCAGCTCGCGCCGCAGCACGTTGCGCTGCTCTTCCGACACCTGTGTAAGTAGGCACACGCACCTTCCAGTACTTGGCCTTGCCGCTCACGTACGGCTCCACGCGCAGGTTGGCGGGGCGGTCCGCATCAGCGAGCAAGCGCTCGGCGACGCCCGGCTCTGCGCGGCTCTGCGCCTGCGCCTGTGAACTCTTCGAGGCCGGTACGATGCGTGGAATTGCATTCGCAGGGAGCGGCTTGATGTGCAGGCAGCGCACAACTGTCGCCTTCATGGTGGGAGAGGCGACGTCGTCGTCGACGAGCACTTCTTCTTATATCACGTGATACACGACGGGCCGACGGCGCGCGCGGCGCACAGACAAGCGTGCCGCGCGATGCTGGCGCGCCTGCTGCAGCACTGCAAAGATGAGGTGGCCATGGACGGCGAGCAGGGCTCGGACACGGAGCGTCTCTTTGGCTTTGCGTTGTCATACTGCGCGGCGTGGCCCGAGGACGCGCGGCCGTCCATCGACGACGCGTACCGCGCGTTTTTGTGGCGCATGCTCCTGGAGGACAGCCGCGTGCACGTAGGCCTCGCGGCGCCAGACGCCAAGCCTGCGCCCCGCCAGAAGAGCACTCCGCGGCAGTCTATCCTCGCCAAGGGGCGCGGCAGCAGCGCGGCCGCGACGCCACGCCCCCTGCCCCCCGACGCAGCGCGGACCGACTTGCGCGAGCTGCAGCGCACGCACGGCGCGGACCTGCGCGTGTACATGGACGCGGACCATGTGCGCCGCACGCTCACCGGCTCTGATGCGCCATTCGTGTCGGCAGCAGCGTACGAGGCGCTGCAGCTCGTGTGTCGCGCGCGCGAGCGCGGCCTGACCGTCGTGGAGCTCGGCGCAGCAACGCAGTACGACCAAAAGACGGTGTACTACCTTGTCAAGCTCCTTGTGGAGCGTCAGCTCGTGGCCAAATTTGCCGCGCCCGAGATGGGGCATGTATCGAACTATGTCGTATCGCAGCGCTACCTCGAGCGCAATCCACAGTGGCGCGCGCAGCAGGACGCGACGCTTTCACAGGAGGATACGGATGTGGGCGAGCCTGCATGGGTCGACATCGCCGATCTTGCGCAGGACCACCGCGACAAGGACGACGACGAGAAGGAGTCGAGCGCCGCGGGCGATGCGGGGCCCAGTAGCGAGGCCTGGACCATGCCGCCGCCCACGGACCCCCACGAGCACGAGATGCTTGCATTCCCCTCCTTGTCCGAGGAGCAGAGCGCCGTATGGCTGCACAGCCGGCAGGATCTCCTCGCGCGCCGGCTGTGGAAGCTGCTCGCTGCGTCGACCTCGCATATGACCCCGCGCCGCTGGCTGAGTGGGCGCCTCGGCCTGCGGCCTGTACCGACACTCCGCCGCGGCTTTTTATCGTTCCTGAATCGCCATGTGGCTGCCGGACACCTTGAGCGCGTGCGTGTGCAGTTTGCGAGTGCGTCGCCCTTGTACGTGCGTGCGACCGAGGCAGGCCTCGCGACGCACTTTGCGCTGCAGGCCAGCGAGGCGGAGCCGGAGACGCACGCGCTCGATACGTTTACGCTGCAGTGGGCCATGCCAATCGAGGCGCAGCTCCTGCGGCGCATCCACGCGTGTGGTGTGCACGGCTGCACGATGCAGGAGCTCGCATGCCACTTTCACTTTTCCAACGATATCAAGCGCATGGTCGAACAGATCCTCGCACGGCAGGTGCCAACTGGGCCGCCGCCGTACGCACCCCTCGCCGTGTGTGCGCCATTTGAGCAAGAGGGCCGCGAGCGCCGCATCCGCTACTACGCGGCCGACGGCTTTGCGGCCCGATGCGTGCGTGACGGGCTCAATATGTCCACGGCACTCGGCTACGCGGCTGGACACGCAGGGGCAGACCTCCCCAACGTACCCGAGATGCTTCCGGGCGAGGCATTGTACGAGAGCGCCGCGGCGCTGCACACGGCGTTGCAGCAGGTGCCGCTGCAGACGATCGGGTTTTTCCGCGACACAGCTGGGCCTGTGGCGCTGCGGCCGTCGAAGCGCAAGGCGCCGATCGATCCCGCGACCGGCCGTGCCAAGCGTGGCCGGCCACGCAAGGGCGAACAGCGACCGCCGAAGCACGAGGATGTCAAGCCCCCACCCTTGCCCGAGGCGCCGCGTGACGACGCATGGCATGCGTTTGAGCCGGCGCTGCCGCGCGCCGAGGCCCGCGCAAACTTGAGCTCGTTCCAGCGCAGCTCGCTCCTTGCCCAAGTACTAGCGTGGGCGGGCGGCGCGCTGGACGAGACTGAGATCCCGCGCCGCACCAAAGAGTTTTTGGAGCGCGACGGCCGTGGCAACAGTGACCTTGCTGACCGCGCGACGCGAACCAAGGCAATTGAGCATGCAGTGCAGCGCGGTCTCGTGCAGACGGTCAAGGTGCCGCGCAGCGACGACCTGCAGCGCCCCCGCACCGTGGTGCACCTGACGTCCCTCGCGCCCGATGAGCTCGCGGCGGCGGTGCGGCGCGCGCTGGACGCGCCCGATGCGCGTAGCGGTACCACATGGGGCGACGTGTCCGCGGAGCATGCGGGTCTCGCGGGCCCGGCGCTACCGGCCGTCGCGCCGTGGTCCGTGTCGACGCCGGTGGCGTATGGTCACGACGACCCCCTGGATGACCCAGCGACGCAGCATGCATTTGCCAAGCACTCGCTGCTCCTGCGCCAGTACTATGGGTTTGCGCACGGGGCCGCTGCACGATTGGCGCTCTTCCACAACGCCGCATGGGACGCGGCCGGGGCGGTCGCGTCCCCTGTGATTTCGCTTGATTGGTTCGTGACACAGTGCCCGCTGCGCACGTTTGTGGCGCTCGTCCCTGTGCGCCTGCGCTCCGCGCCCGTTGTACGTGCCGTGACCCAGGCGAACGCATCCGTGCGTGTCCAGGATGTCCCCTCGCACGTCGCCAAGCCGCTCGGTCTGCTGCGCAAGAGTGCCCACCGCGCGCGTCTCGCCACATACATCGCGCAGCTCGTCGAACTGGGCCTCGCGACGCGCGATTCACCGCCGCGGCTCGTGGCGGCGGCGCCTGTAGCGCCGGCGGCGAGTGATGACGCCGCGCTTCCCGTCACGACCGCCGAGGAGCGCGCTGCATACTGGGCCGCCGTGCGCGAGCGCGTCGCGGCATGGGACGCTGCGCGCGTGCCGCCCTACCTCGGCGCACCGCATGCGTGGCGCACCGAATTCGCGCTGCGCGGCATCCAAAAGGCCTTTTTGCAGCGCTACGCACCCGCGCCACCGCCCGAGGCCCTTCCGCGTCTCGCAGCCACGATCTTTGCGCCTGTAGCGCACGTCGAGGCCTTTTTCACCGAGAGCCCAGCGCCTAGTGCGGCTGATACCATTGCACGCAAGGTGCGCGAGCAGCGTGCCGAGCGCACGGCGCAGTGGGCCGCAGCGCTCGCGGACGTGCAGGCCGCCGGCGGCCGCACTCGTGCGGCCGACGCCTCTATGCCCCGCGGCCTTGCAGCGCTGGAGAAACGATTCGTGCATGGGCGCGAGACGCTGGATGCTGCAGCGCTCCGGCGGCGCATCGCGGCGGCTCTAGGCGTCAAGCGGCTGCGGGCGCCGGCGCCGGCGCCGGCGCCAGCCACGACGGCGCGCGTGCGGCGCACGCGGCGCACGGGTCTGTGGACGCCTGCGCACCAGGATCTGCTGCGCGATGCGTACGTGATTGTGCGTGATCGACTGCGTGCCTGGCGTGCATGGCACGTATCGATTGGCGAGGCGCCGCCACCCGACGACTGGTCGGCGCTCGCGCAGCTGGCGCGAGACGAGTCGGACGTGTGGCATACGTGGCGTGCACGGCGGAAGCAGCTGGCGACGTCGCCGCGCGAGCAGGTGCGGCTCTCGCTCCTCGAGGGTGCATGGCACACACAGGCGCGGCTTGCGCGCCAGGACGGCTCGCTCGCGGACCCGGCGTGGCCGCACCCCACGCAGCTCGATCTCCAGGCGCATGTGCAGTACCTGCGGGGGCATGTGGACGCCGAGCGCCTACTGCGTGAGCATGCGGCGACGGCGGCGCATGTCGTGCTACCGCGCACACTCACGCCGTCGTTTGTGGCACAGTGGGTGCCGTGGGGCGCGCGTAATGCGCATGCGTGGCCGAGCGATGCGGCACCGATGGTGCACCGTCTGCAAGCGCTGCGCGAGCGGCCTCTCTCGCTGCGTCCGTGGCTCGCGGCGCCCCCACCGGATGCGCCGCACGACGATGCGCTGGCGGTGGCGGCGGCCAAGATGCTGGTGCCGACGACGCTGACGACCGCGGAGATCGCGGCCTTTGCCGAGAGCTTTGGTGCTGCGCGCCTCGAGGCGGCGATCGCGGCGCTCGTGGCGCAGCGCGTCGTGCGGCATGTCGACCAGCAGCTGGTGTACACGGACGAGCATGTGCGGGCGCTGCAGGGGCCGTGGCCGATGGGCGCCGAGGCGCGGGCGGCGTACGCACATCTCTTCTCGGGCGCTGTGCAGGCGCACCCTGCGGCCAGCGAGGGCGAGACGGCGGCGTTTATTGCGCTGCTGGCGCGTGGCGAGGGCGTGCTGCCGACGCTAGATCGGACGCGTCTGGACGTGCTGCGCGCACGCACGAAGCTGAATGCGCGCACACTGGATGACATCGAGACCGAGTGTGTGGTAACGCTACAGGCGGTGGATCCATCTGCGCCGCCAGCAGCGGTGACGGCCGGGGTGCGCCCGATGGCCGAGGCGCATGAGCCGGCGGCACACGCGCTGGTACCGCAGCTACTCGCGGCGGGCGCGGCAGGCGTGCCGGTCGGCTCATTGCCGGTGGCCGAGGCAGCGACGGTGGATGCGTATGTCGCTGGCTACGACGAGCCGCGGCTTGTGCACCCCCGCTTTGTCAACGCGTGGCAAGTGCGCACGGTCGAGGGCGCGTGGGCCGAGCCGCGTGCGTGGATCGATGGGCACGGGCGTTTCCATGCATCACTGTGGGCACCGCGTTACGCGTTGGTCGTGCAAACGGTGTGTGGGCGACCAGGCGTCACGCTCGCGGCACTCACTGCGCAACTGGCGGGCGTGCTGGACCGGCGCGAGCTGGTAGATGTGCTCTGGACGGCGGAGGAGGCGGGGCATGTGCGCTTGCCGGCTGGTTGGGCGCGCATGGCGGCCGCCGACGTGTGTATCGGTCCGGGCACAAGGACATGGTTCGAGTAGCTACTATGGTACAGGCGAGGGGCAAGTGGGACTCTGGCCGATGCACGGCGTAGTCAGGTCGTGGGGGCTGTAATGCGAGAGAGGCACACTGGCCGTGTGCGTACCGAGCGTTGTGCGCTCAAACTGCATGAGTTCGGCAATAAACCCAATGTTGGGCGACGTGCGTTGCCGCTGGCCGGCCACATACGCATACGCCCGCTGTAGTGTCCATGAGTGCGCCTGGATCAGGTAGGCCATCACACACGTCGTGCTGCGCGACTTGCCTGCGCGGCAGTGCACATACGTAGGCAGATCCGCAGCCAGCGCCTTGTCGATAAACGCGCACGCCTCCGCCAGGCTCGCTTGGACATCAACCGCCTCCACGGCATCGCGCATCGGGAGGTGCCGGTACTCGGCAATCTGGGCGCGCAGCGCCTGGTACGTCTCGTCGGTATCATCTGACTCGACGGCAGTGTTGAGCACAGCGCGCACGCCCAAGCGCTCGAGCTCCTGCACGTCGGCTAGCTTTTGCACGTCCGGGCCCACGTACAGGCGACCGGGGATGATGGTCGACACGTCAAACACCACCGGGCCCTCACGCGCGCTCGCCATCTCCTCCGGCGCACACATCGTGCTGCCGGTGCTCACACGCAGCGACGCGGTGAAGGGCAGGCGTTGCATCACGTCCAGCGCCGAGTGCCGCCGCTCCATGCTCTGCGCTTGTGGCCGCAGCACGCCGATTTGGAGCGACAAGGGCGCGCCCGACGCGGACAAAAACGGCGGGGACGGGAGGTGCAGCGGCTCAGGACTGAGCGCTGTGTCGCCGGGGTCGGCGGGCGTGTCGCCGACGTAGAGGAGGGGCTGGCTTGCGGGCAGGTGTCGCACAGCGCGCATGCCGCCGACGACATAGTACAGGCCACCGCGGCGGGCGAGCGCCGCGTCGCTGGCGCAAACGGCCGCACGCTGCCGCTGCGCGGCCAGCAGACGGAGTAGCGTGAACGCCGAAAACGCCGACGCATCGTCCTCGTGCAGGACCACGACATCAAGGAACCAGTAGACGCGCATGAGGTGGTGGAGCGCACCTTCTGGTAGGCCGAGCGCGCGGTGCTCGCGCGTGTCTTGTGCGGCGCTGAGGCGGCGCAGGTGGCGCACGCCCGTCTCCGAGTAGATGTACGCAGCAAAGTCCATCGTGTCCAGCAGCTCAGGACTCGTGCTTAGCGCACGCTGTGTGCGGCGCAGCAGGAGGGTCGGCACCTGCAGGTTGACGGCCCCTCGGAGGTGCCCCGTCGTGTCCAACTCGGCGCGCCCGGTGTGCCCGTGGCCGTGGAATATGTGGGCGGGGCGCGTATCTAGGAGCAGAATGGGCGCTGACGCAGTGGCGCGAAACGGGACTGCCTCGAGGGCGGCGTCGTGCGGCGCCTGTGTGGGGAGCGCACGACTCGGCAGTGCCGCCTTTGGGAGCTCCAAGCACGGCGGCGCTGAGGTCGACGCTAGGTCAAGGGGCGCGCACGGCGGCGTCAAAAGCGATGGCGACGTCTTTTCCCGGGGTGAGCAGGGAAGAGACAGGCTCGGTGGCGACAGCACTGCAGAGCCCTGCGGGGCGTTCTCAACCTCGGCGCCGGCATCCAGGTCCGAGTGCCCTTGCGCCAGGAGGCGCGCCACGAGCGCCTCAGGCTGAATGCCGAGCGAGCCCGCAGGCATGAGTGTCTGTAGTTCTTCCATCTGGGCGGACCTCACGGCGTTGCCGAGTGCAGCTACAGCAGCGACCGTGAGGGCCTCTTTTTGATAAGCCGCCGAGCGCGAGCGGCGAGCGTCGGGCAGGCGTGTTACCTTGCCCACTAGGCCCTGTTGCGGCGACCACCCGCCCAGCGCCTGTTGGGCGGTCCACCGGAGTTGGTTCGGCCGACGTACCGCAGAACGTCACGTGAGGGAAGAAAGGGGCCACCGCACGCTGGCGTTGTCGCCTCCGCGATCGCCGTGTCAGCGCGCAAGAGCTTCGATCTTGCGCCTTGCGTCCTGCCTATTTCACAACCTATGACGACTCCGTCAAGTGCCGCGGCACCCCGCCGGGGATCTGCTTCCCGGCGCCGCGCCGCCGCGCGTGGACGCGGTCCTGCATCCGACGATGACACAGAGCAGGTGCGCGCCCTGCGCGCCAAATACCCGACGCAGCTGGCTATGCTCTCGGAGCTCTTTCCCACGTGGTCCGACGAGGACCTCTTATTTGTGCTCCAAGAGTCTGGCGGCGAGGTCGAGCTCGCTGTCGGCCGCATCAGCGAGGGCCACGCCGAACAGTTCTCGTCGGTAAAATCGAAAAAGACGCAGAAGAAGGAGGCCGCTGCTGCGCACGCCGCCGCCGCACCTGCTGTTCCGGCGCCGGCGCTCCCTGCCGCGCCGACCGCCACTGCCCCTGAGGGCGCCCGCCGCGCGCGTGGCGCTGCCCGCGGGCGCGGCGCGGCTGCGCCAGCTGCTCGCGCAGGCCGCGGCGGCTTCCGGGGCGTGGCGCGTGGCGGGGCCGTGGCTGGTACAACCGTGCAGAGCGGCACGAGCGTGCCCGTGACGACCACGGCCGCTGCCTTCCCGCTCAAGGGTGAAGCAACGCCCCGACCTGCCGCTGCCGCCCCGTCGGGCGACAAGAGCACTGTGGCGCCCGCGGCCCGGCCCGGCATGAGCTGGGCGCAAGTGGCGCGCCCGCCGTCGCCCAAGCCGGTCGAGGCGCCGCTCGCCGAGGCGCCGACCGTCGCACCACCGACCACCGAGACGTTTGGCAAGGCGGCGCAGGACGCGCCGGCGCCTGTGCCGGTGCCTGCGCCGGCTGCTGCGCCTGCTGCTGCGCCTGCTGCTGCGCCGGCTGCTGCGCCTGCTGCTGCGCCTGCTGCTGCGCCTGCTGCTGCGCCTGCTGCTGCACCAGCTCCGGCGCCGGCTGCTGCGCCCGAGGCGACCAGTACGCCATCGCGTGCTACGCGCGCCTCGCGTCCGCGCCCCGAGGCGGCCGTGGTCCTTCCTGGCGGTGCATCGCTGGATCACCTGGGTGTGCAATTCGGCAGCCTCAACTTTATGGCGGGCGACAGTGGCGAGCCCGCGTCGGCGCCGGCAGCCGCTGAGCCAATGGCCGCATCGCTGGCTCCAGTCGCCGAGACCAAGCTCGAGGCGCCGCCTGTGGCGGGCGACTTTGATGCGTTCCACTCGCACGCCCTGGCTGGTGCGGGCGCGTACGGCCTAAGCGGTGCGCGTCCTGCCGCCGAGGATGCGAGCCATGGCCTGGCGTACGGAGCCAGTCCGCCCAGCACGATGCAGCCAGGCTACTCGTCCTTATACGCCCTCGACTCGCACCAGCGCACGGCGTACCCCTACACGACGCCAACCAGTGGCGCGAGTGGCCTGCGTAGTGCGGACGAGCGCAGCGCGGGTACGGCGGCCACGGGTCCGCTGACGCCCGGCGTGGGTGCGGCGCCTACGCAGCTGCCGGCACCCGCGGCGCCGGAGCCGCAGGCGGGCATGCAGCAACCCTTCCCGAACGTGATGCCCTACTACTATCCCTACTACATGCCGAACCAGTTCCAGCACTTTTCGCCGGCGGCGGGCTTTGGGCAGTACCCCCTGTATGGCGGCCAGCCGCAGCAGCAGCAGCAGCAGCAGCCGTCCAAACCGGACGCGGCGGCGGGTCTGCAGGCGTATGCGCACGATACGGCGAGCACGCCGTACGGCACACACACGCCGCCGCAGGTGTACCAGCCGACGCCGGGCGGTGCGATGCCGACGTACGAGTCGCAGGGCTTTGCGCAGCGCCTCGGCGGTACGGGTGCCGCGGCGGGTGCGTCGGACTTTAAGCTGGCCGGCACGGACGCGAATGGCGCGCTGCCGAGCCTGGGCTTCCTAGGCGCAGGCCCGCCGCCGGGTGTGCCTGCCGCGCAGGGTCGTTCGCCCAACGTGTCGAGCCCGCTCGACTACCGCACGCTTGAGGCGGGCAAGGGCTCGGCACGGCCCGCCGGTGCGTCGGGCGCGGGTGCTGTGCCGCCGCCGAGTGGTATGCCGACACCGCAGGGCCAGCAGGTGCCCATGGCGCAGCAGCATCCTGCCTACTACCAACAGTACGCGGGCTTTAACCAGGCCAACGCGTACGACGGCTATTCGTACCGCCAGCCCTACTGGGGCTAGTCGCTCCCCATAGAACTCGGCCGTAGTGCCACACGTGCTATCGGCCGAACTGGACCAGCGACCGGCGACCGCCGCGGCGCCACGCGGTGATCCAGGCCATCGCGGACAGGGCTTGTTCCACCTGCGAGTATGAGCCAAGGATCCATATATCCTGGCGAGCAGGGGGCACCGCCCTTTGATCCGAATGTATTTTCGGCGCCGTCGAGCACCGAGTCGGTAGGCTCCGAGCCGGCCGAGACCGCCTCCTCCCTCGATCCGTTTCTGCCGTCGTCGGTGCTGGGGCTGCATGACACGTCGCTGGACGCGGACCTACTCCCGTCGGATATAAAGCACGAGCCTGAGTGGGAGTCAAACGATCTGCTGCACATGGAGCTGCAGCGTGTCTCGGCGCTGTCGCTCAGCACACCGATCAGCCACGGCCCCCTCGATATGGACGAGCCGCCTGTGCCTGCGCCTGCGTGGTGCCCAACAGATTTACCGCTGCAGTCCGACGACACGGCGCACAGCGTGACGCCGATATCGGCGCCCGTGCTGCCGCCGGCACCGGCGACCGCCCCGCCCATGACGCCCATGTCCCGCCAGGAGCGCAGTGGGCGCTATGTGCAGGCCGGGCACCCGCCTCTCTCGACGCCCGAGTATCCTGCGATGCGGCACCACAGCGTGTGCTCGCCAGCGGAGCTCACGTCACCCACCCCCGTTCCCGAGTCGATGTCGAACCAGCGCCTGCGCGGTGACCAGAGCCCGTCGCCGCAAAAGTCAGCGTCGCTGCCTGTGGGCGTCGAGATGGGCCTGCCGCCCGGCATGCCGCCGTGGATGCCGCCGCCCGGAGGCCTCCTCGATGACCCCTTCGTCCCGATACCGACCTTTACGCCGCCCGCGTCGATGATGCTCATGGACCCAGGGACGCCGCCGCACGGCCCCCACAGCATGGCCCGCGTGTACTCGGCGCCCGTCATGCCGTCGTGGCCGCACGACTCGCCGGGGTCCATGCCCGGCCTGCCCCAGACACCGATGGGCGAGCCGGTCTCGTTCCCCGTCTCGCCCGTATCCAGCGGCGTGAGTCTGCCGGTGAGCTCCGTGGCCATGGCCCGCAAAGGGTACACGCCGTACGCCATGAGCCCAAGCCTGTACTGGGGCCACCCCGACATGGAGTACCTTTCGTCGCCCATGTCCGCGTCGAAGAGCACGAGCGCACTTGCCTCGCCCCTGCCCCTCTCGCCGTCGACACCCAGTGCGCCCCGGCGGCGCGGCGGGCGCATCTCACACAGCATGAGCATGCCCGGCGACCAGATGCCCAGCATGCTTGATTTTGAGGGGCCCAGCCCCGCGCGCCAGCGCGGGCGCCAGACAGGCCCGCCGCCGCTCGTTGTGAGCAGCGCCGACAAACTGCACGTGTGTCACTGCGGGCGGCGCTTCAAGCGCATGGAGCACCTCAAGCGGCACACGCGCACGCATACGCAGGAGCGGCCCCACAAGTGCCCTGTTGCCTCCTGCGGCAAGAGTTTCGGCCGGTCCGACAACTTGTCGCAGCACCTCAAAACGCACTTCCGGCCCTCGGGTCTCGTGGGGCGCACCAACGAGCTCTTATCCATTCACGAGGATTCACGCAAAACCGACGCACGGCACGACCCGTATGCGGCGGCGGCGGCGGCCGCAGCGGCCGCCGCCGCTGCTGCTGCCGCGCACCACAACCCTTCATACTCCCCCATCAAGTCGGAAACATCGTCTGCGTTGCCCAACACGTAGCTCGAGCCCATCAGGTATGGTTGCATAGACGTGTCATAGCTGCCTCTCATGTACATGAATGCATCTACAGCGTCTTGGCACGGTACAGCAGCAGGTACGCCACTGAATCTTCGCCGCCGCCACTCAGACTATCGAGCTTATCAGCCGGCACCACGCTCACCTGGTCATCGTTGAATTTGTACCACTCTGTCGACGGCGGCGCCAGCACATCATCTGCGCGCGGCTCCTTGCGCACCCACGACATGTAGTGCCCCCCATCCGCCGCCGCGCCCTTGTGCGTGACAATGCCCACGAGCTCGTACAGTCCACTTACATTGCACCCCAGGTCGCTGCGCAGGCCCGCATCGACGATTGCATCGAGCTCCGCGGCCTCCTGGGCGCGCTGCGCCTTTTCCTGCTCGTCCGTCAGCGCACCGCCTTCCACAGCCGCCGCCTCGTCGGGGCGTCCCTTGGCGCGCGCGCGCACCTTGGCGCGCTCGTCGCGCGCCTTGGCAATCTCACGCATCTTATTCCGCACCGGCGCGATCCGCTCCGCAAGCTCGGGCGTGGCCAGGCCATGGGCATCCCATTCCTTGGGGAACTTGACCTTGCGCATAATCTTGGTCTTTTTCTGAATGTCGCGCCGCCAGTAGAAGCGCACAAAGTGGACCGGCAGGAACGCCGGCAGCCGCGCAATACGCCGCTTTTCTTCGTACTGAGCCTCACGCTGCAGCGTGTCCGAGTACTTCTCGAGGTGCTGCGTCAGCGCGTCCTCGATGCCGCTCTCCATCGTGTTGGTTGTGCTCGAAATGTTACACTGGAGCATCTGGAACGGCTCCTGGAGCGTCGCGGGCACCTCGTCCGCCGACTCGAGGCAGCGGCGCTCAATGGCCATGCTGCCATTCAGAAACTGCGGTACAAACCGGTCGCTCGGCGCCGCCGGCGACGGGAGGATCGAGAGTGCCTGAACGATGCGTATCCACGCCTCCTCCGCATCCTGCTGCGCATATCCGCCGCCCTCGGCCATTTCGGCAAACTGCGGCGCGAGCTTGCGCAGGATCGACAGGAACACCAGCGGCGGCACCGCCTCGGTCGTCTTGCCCATGTCCCGATACAGGTCGCGCAGTGCCGCCACCAGGCTCGCATCGCCCTCACTCGCACCCACGCGAGGCGTGTAGGCTGCGAGCGCCTCCTGCAGCGGCTCCATGCTGCGCAGCACCTGCAGCGTCGAGTTCAGATAGCACGTGTTTCCCAAGTTCACCAGGCCGCCACGCCACGACTGTGCCTGGGACAGGTCTTCGTCCGGCAGATCCTCGAGGAACTGGATCGGCTTGGCCGGTGCCTTAGGCAGCTCTCCCACCGCACCAATCACCATGAATGTCTGGCCCGCACGCGCGCCGATCTGACCAAGCGCCGTGTCGTCCTTGAGTAGGCCGCCCTTGATCATGACCTTCTGGCGTTCCGGCGGCACATGCGTCGCCTCCGCGATCGCCTGCTTGAATGCGAGGCCATTCGCTGTCTGGTCTAGAGTTATATCGTACTGGGTTAGTATACACACGTACCATCTTCCCATTGTGCTTGACCTTGACGGGTATTGTCGTCATTTTGCCCATGAAGGCAGTCGCGTCGGGGGACGCATGACTGCCGCGCACGGTCGGTTCTCGGCCGAGTGAACAAAAAGTTTGCGGCGCAGCGTGGACGTCGGCGCGAGCGACCATGGCCAAGGCGACGAAGCGCACGAAAAAGTTTGTCAAAAACAAACTGGACGCCGCCCTGCAGCAGAGACGCGCGGCCAAGAAAAAGACCAAGTACGTCAAGAATAAGGAACGACGCCCGGCTGCCGATGAGGACGAGGACGGGGCCGAGGACGAGGACGGGGCCGAGGACAAGGCCGCGGACCAGGCGGACGAGCCGGGGATGAGCGTGGATGAGTTCCTGCGCGGCGGCTTCCAGGAGGGGATGGGCGACGATGACGACGACGAGGAGCTCGAGGATGACGACGATCTCGAGGATGTCGAGGCACTTGACGATGAGAACGAACACGCTCAGGACCTGGCCAAGCTCGCTGAGACGGATCCGGAGTTTTTCAAGTACCTGCAGGAGAACGACGAGGACCTGCTCAAGTTCGGCCAGGGAGATGACGAGGACGTGGACGATGCCGAGGAAGAGGAGGACGAGCGCGTTTTGACGATGGACATGCTGCGGCAGTGGCAGCGCCAGCTCCTGCGCCACCGCTCGCCGCGCGCGCTGCGGCGCTTGCTGCTGGCATTCCGTGCGGCCGTGCACACGGGCGAGGAGGTGGCACCGCAGGCATATCGCATCGATGACAGCGCCGTGTTTACCAAGCTAGTCCTCACGACGCTCAAGTACATGCCGGTGGTTATGGAATACCATGTGCCTTACAAGAAGGGTGCGGACGGACACTTTAAGGTGCCAACGCACACGCCCAAGTGGAATGCACTGTACCGCCCCGTGCGCAGTTACTATCTGAGTGTCGTGCAGCTGCTCCGCACGGTGGCCGAGCCGGACATGGTGTATGCGGCGCTGACCGAATCGGCGAAGATGGTGCCGTACCTGCACCAGGACCGCCGCGTGACGCGCGACTACATGCGCGTGCTGCTCGAGCAGTGGGCAACCGGCGAGGACCGCATCCGCCTCGCGGCCTTCTCGTGTGTGTACGTGACGACCGCCTCAGCCATGGACGACGACATGATTGACTTTTGCCTGAAGAGCGCGTACCACACGCTGATCCGGCACACGCGCCAGACCAAGCCGCACACGCTCGAGGCGATTGCGCTGATGAAGAACACGGCATGCGAACTGTTCACGCTGCACCCCGAGGCGGCGTATCAGCAGGCATTTGGCTTTATCCGGCAGCTGGCCATCTCGCTGCGCAACTGCCTCAAGCTCAAGTCGCAGGACCAATTCCAGGCGGTGCTCAACTGGCCATACGTGCACTGTCTCGACTTTTGGTCGCGTGTGCTCGCCAAGACGTGCCACACGGACGTGGAACAGGGCGTGCCGAGCCACATGCGCCCGCTCATTTATCCCCTCGTGCAGGTGGCACTCGGCGTGGTGCGGCTTGTGCCCATGTCGCGCTATTACCCGCTGCGCCTACATGTGCTGCAGGCTATGTTGCGCCTCATGCAGGCGACCGGCGTGTACGTCCCGCTGGCGCCGCTTGTGCTCGAGGTGTGGGAGAGCCCCGAGTTCCAGCGCAAGGCCAAGGGCGCGACGCTCAAGCCCCTGGACCTTGACACGACGTTCCGCGCACCGGCCGCGTACGTGCGCACACGGATTTATGGCGACCAGCTTGCCGAGGAGTTTGGCTTTGTCATGCTCGAGTTTTTGGCGTCGCAGGCCGGGCACATCTCGTTCCCCGAGCTGGTAATCCCCATCACCGTGCAGATGCGCCGCCTCCTCAAAGGCTCGCCGAGCGTGCGCCTCTCCGAGACGCTGCGCCCGCTGCTCGACAAGATCCAGCAGAACTCGGCGTGGGTGACGCAGCAGCGAGCGCATGTGGAGTTTGCGCCAGACGACCAGCGCCAGGTCGATGCGTTCTTGGACAAGGCGCGTGGCCGGCACGATGCGCCGTTGCAGCAGGCCCTGCGCCTCGCCCGCAAGGTGCGCGAGCAAAAGCGCCGCCTCCTAGAGAAGACGGCGCACGTCGTGGATGACGACGAGGCATAATTTGTATAGTAGACTACCGCACGCCGGGTCTCGGCGACTGTGACGCCTCATACTCGGCCAATGATAACTCCATCGCTAAACGCAAATCATCGTCCATCGGCGATAGATGATGAGTCGGCGCAGGCTCCCACAATGCACAGCGTCCAGCGCGTCGCGCACTGTCCGCCTGTGGTGAGTCCACCGCCCGAAGCGTCGGCGACTTGGTCGCCCACGCACCACTCAGTGACAGCGGCGAGCGCGACGTGCGGCCGGGGTCCGACGGCATGTGCGGCCACTCGCTCTCGAGCGCTTGCGACGTGTCAGCCAGTGACGATAGAGAGCTAAATGAGGCGGGACTCGTGCCCAGCGACGGCGATGTGCTGCGGGCGAGCCGCACATGCCGCGGGACAGATACAATGCGCAGCTTGCTCCACGAGCCGGGCTGCGACTCGCTCGTCGTTGTCGCAGAGCGCCCTGCCGTGTGCAAAATGTCCCATGCACGCGACATGGACGCAGACAGCGAGGGCGCATGCGCATCGTGGGGTGGCAGAGGTGGCGATAGAGGCACCGCATCACTGTCCCCATCGTTCACATCGAGATCAAGATCGTACATGAGCTCTGCCGGGAGCTCCTCGTCAACTTGCGCCTGCTCGCGACTCAGCATCAGCGCATAGTCCAGCGCATCGTCCTCGTCCAAGGCCCCGTGAATACTCGACTCAAGCGCGTGCCGCTTTGCCTGCGATGCATGGCGCTCCATACGCTCGCTGCGCACCTGCTGGCGGCCTTCTTCGACGGCCTGGTACAGATCTGCGCGCTGGCGACCGCGCTCCTGGAGGACAGCCTTGGAGCGCGGCGGCGCAGCACGCGCCTCATTCGCACTAGGCGCCGTCGTCGCCAGGGACGACTCGTCACGGTGTGTCTTCCACGACAGGACATGCAGGCCAATAGCCGCCACAAACATGTCATCCGCCGCCACAATCTGTGCCACGCGGAATCGCGCCGCTTCCTCCGGCGTCAGCTCACCGGCGGCCAGCATCCGCGCCGGATGCCGCTTGGCTGCGCGGTCGTTAAAGACGCGTACGAGTGTGCCGGACAGTACATCGAATGCCTTGATTGTGCCGTCCTCACACCCAGCCAGAATCAACGAGGGCGTACTCGCCAACGCAGTCACAGCATTATGGTGGCCATCGTATACGTGCGCCGGGCGCACCTGGCGTTCCGGCGAGGCAGGCGCCGGCTCCGGTTGCCATGCACGCTGCGCCTCGGCATCAAACGCCTCGCCTGGCGCATCCCATTCCCACACACCAATGCCACCCAACGCCGTACCTGCACATACAAACTTGCGCTCTTGCAGGCGCGCCGCGCGGTGTCGTGCACGCATCGGCTCAGGGAGCGCGAGCGGCTTGCTCCGCACATCAAAGTCGCACCGCAGGCTCGTGATCGGTGAGATATGAGGGGCCCCGTACACGGTGGAGAGCACAGCGCCTTGCGCATCCACATTGTACCGCCAAAACACACAGGCGCCCCTGTAGTGGACAAGCAGGGCTATGCGACCCTCGCGTGCATCTAGTGCATCGAGGCACAGATGCGCGACTTGGCCCGGATGCGGCGCAGCAAGCACATGCCGCATCGGCGGCACTGGGTCGTCCGCAGGAAGCACACGCTCCGCGCGACTGGGCACCTGTGTGGCCACCAGGGCACTACACGCCAGATTCGTCCACACAATGACCGTGCCATCCTCACGCGCCGCTGCCAAGACTCCAGCAACAGGGTCAAACTCGATGTGTGTGACGCGATGCGCTTGGGGCGGGCACGAGTGGTCAGGATCGCTGATCCGCGCAGAGAGCGTGCACAGCGGCGCAAGGTGCTTGGGGTGCCAAAGCAGCACAGTGCCATCCGCCGAGGCCGTCGCAAACATCGCGCTAAGCTCGCCCAAGTACGAAAGCTGCTGGCGGTGGCGCTCGTCCGAGTGGGCGCCGCCGCGCCCGAGGGGACAAGGCAGGCCAATCGCCGAGACAGGTGCGCGGTGCGCGGCGCCGGCCGGCATCGACCGGTTCTGCACGGTGCCACGCGCACTCTGCCCGCGCCAGTCGATCGTTGTCAGGGATATATCGCCCGAGCGGAGACCCCAGACGATGCGCGACGCGTACGCATCGGTGGCCATTGCCGTGGCAGCCGGGCTAAACTCCATGTCCGGCTGGCCGTTGGCGCCGTGCGAGGCAAACCCATGGGCATCCAAAAAGTCCTTGGCCACTTTTCCGGTGAGTGCATTGGAGCGTGACGCGATGCTAAAGCCGTAGGAAAGGGACAGGACAAACTTGCGGCTGGAAGAGAGAGCAATGGCATCCACGCCAGCAATGCGTGGGTCGGTCAGGACTGTCGGCATGCGCGACTTGCGCCAGCGGCGAAGGAGAGAGGAGCGTGCCACGTATTCCGATCGCCAGCTGGGCTGCATGCGGCGGAGAGCGGGCGCCACACGCAGCGCCTTCCATGCAGGATCACACCCGCGCTCAGCCGCAGCGATACGTTCCTCGTAGGCTTCCAAGCCAAAGGCACACATCAGCGCACTGCACCATGTAGTATCTTGTGAAACAATTTTATTCCATGCACGGCATGTGCGGGCACAGCGCGACAGCGACACGGGGTCGAGAAACGCAAAGATACGCGCTAGTGTTTCGGGGGCCAGCGAGTCGATGCCCCGCTCGCCAGGCTCCTCGTCCCACACACCCACGGTGGGGCTGCTATCAGACAAGGACAGCTGCGAAAGGGGAACCTGGAGGTCGGCATGCGCCTGCATCCCAAACATCCGCACCAGGGGCTCCCGGACGTGCCGCCCAGTCTGAGGCGGATGGAGGGCGCGTGTGCGGCACGACCGTCGCCTCCACGCACGGCCTACTAGGTGCGAGGCGCGTAGGGTGCACGGACCACTATATTCACTACGACTGGTACTCGACATAGTTGGCAGGGAAGAGGCCGGTGGCGCCCGTGCGCTCATTCGTGCCACTCCACCAGTCGTCACTGGCAAATTCGATATCAACAATGCGATCGCCTTCTGCAAGAGCAATTTCATTGTCTTCGTCGATGTCATAGTCATACAGGGCAATCGCATAGTTTGTAGGCGCTGCGGCAGGCTCAGGCACAGATGCCGGAGGTACGGGCGGCGCGGGCGGCGCTTCTGGAGCAGGGGGGGCGGGTGGTGCTGGAAGAGCAGGAGGCGCAGGAGGCGCAGGCGGCACTTCCGGCGCGGACGGCGCAGCAGTTGGTTCCGGTGCAGCAGCTACCTCCTGAGAGGTCGCCTGACTCTCCAACAGTTCAACATAGTTGGCAGGGAACAAACCAACCGATCCGTCAGGTCCTGTCGCAGACCACCAGCCCTCGTCCACCTGGTCGACGTGGATCAGTTTCTGGCCCTCGCGCAGGGTAAGCTCATTGTCCTCCTCAGCATCATAATCGTAGAGGACTACAGCGCATAGGCCTTCCGAGCTGCTCAGCGTCACTTCTTGCATTTGGGCGACAGCATCATCGACCGAGTGTACAGGTGCCTCAGGTGCAGGGGGTGCCGGAGGCGCTGGCGGTGCAGGAGGGGCGGGGGGCGCTGGGGGCGCTGGGGGCGCTGGAGGTGCTTCAGGTGCAGGAGGAGCGGGGGGCGCTGGAGGCGCAGGAGGGGCTGGCGGTGCAGGAGGGGCAGGAGGTGCTTCAGGTGCAGGAGGCGCAGGAGGTGCAGGAGGCGCAGGAGGCGCAGGAGGCGCAGGAGGCGCTGAAGGCGCTGGTGGTGCCTCTGCTTGACTCTTCTCCTCATCTGCGGCCTTCGCCATGGCTTGCCGCTGGCTCCATGTAAGACGCCCGGGAGTAGAGCGGCGTATCTGAGGCGCCGATGACGTCTCATTAGGCTGAGAAAACATTTTGGTACGGTCCAAAGAAAGTTTTCCAGGACGAGGCAGCGACACGGGCGTATAGGTTGTACCGACCGGCTGAATCTTATCCTCTTCTGCAGGTTTGGGCGGAACTTCATTTTCTTGCGCAGGAGATGCGGGCGCGGCCGGCGGTGGTGGCGGTGGCGGCGCAGCCGTACGCGACGGCGGCACACCACTCGGCTGCGGCGCAGAAGGACGAGGTGCCGCGGGGGGAGCAGGGGGGTTTTGTAGCTTTCCCTCACGGAGACGTTGTAACTCCTCACGCGCAGGCGTATAGGACGTGCCCACAGGTGCAATCGTGTCTCTAGGTGCCTTGGCTTGCATGCCTCGAATGTCAGGTGTGCCGATCGGCTTGTACGACGTGCCGACCGGGACAATGGGTTCCGAGGCACGCGAGCTAGCTGTACCATACTTGCTACCACTGCTGTCCTTGACCTTGCCTAGGATGGCATCCGGGGTTACATCCAGATCTGTGCGTGCGCTGATAGATACATGAAACACCTTGAAGAAATCCGCGACAGTCGCACTGTGCGAGGGAAACAGACCTTTTCGGCTTTCGGGAACACCATCACCACACCAGTTGATCAGGACAAACTTTGGCAGCTTCGTGTTCGGGTCCACAACGCGAGCCAGCGCATATTGGATCTTGCCATCAGAGAACTCCTCGGAGAGATCGTCCAGCGTGCCTTTTCCGCTCGCGGATACGTCCAGATCATTTGACAACTTTTTGTACGACAAAACAAGATAGTCGTAGACTCCATCTAGTACCTTTTCATATGCACTGCGAATAGCAGGCGACGACAGGTTCACCTGCAACGACATGCTCGTCGTACGGAAGTCACAGGCGGGCCGTTGGTTCGAGCGCCTCCACACCTCACGTGATAAGGAAAGAACCGCGCCCGGCCAGCGACTACGTCCTTGTCTGCCATGCTTGCGCGGTTGCTGCCCTGGCTCCTGTGCTTGGCGGTGCTGGCCTCGCTGGTGCCGCAGGACACAAGTGCCAATGCATTCCTTCAATTGCTTCAACCGAAAAAGCCGGCGCCTGAAGTGATAACGCATCTGTCGACGTATTTGGGTGCGCCAGCGACGCAGCCGCATGAGACCGTGCGTCTCAAGCACCCGCGTTTCCAGCGGTTTATCCGTGATTCTGAGGATGTAAATACCAAGACTTCTACGGCGTTCATCACTGCGACAAGAGCGCATTCCCTTGGTGCACTGAATCCCCGCGATGGCAGCATGGTCTGGCGTCGATTACTGAACGAAGACGAAGACGTGCTTGGCATGTTCTCGTATGAAGAAATGCTGCTTCTTGCCACGGATAAGAACGGTGTCACGGTTCGCATGTTGGTTGCCAAGCATAGTATCATGGAGTGGGAGATGAACTTCCCTGTGGACATCCTCGACGATCAGCTTCCCCTGCATGCGACGTTTATGGCGTCCGGCGGCACTGATGTGGTGCTGGTCGTGGGAAACGCGGTCCACCGTATTAACCATTCCAACCTTATTTGGACATGGAAGCCGACCGAACCTCAGCGTGTATTCTATGTCGTCGACTACGAGCACTTCCTCTACGTGGTGGGCGCGAAGCGCGTGAACGGCCAGTGGCGGCCCGTCATCACTGTCCTCTCACTAAAGGGCGAGCATCTCGCCAGCTACGATGTGCATGATGATGTGCTTGATCTCAAGACCGTTGTGCTACTCCCATACAAGCCGCGCGCACACATCCCCGAGGCCTTCCATGCCCTGCCTGGAGGTGGTCCGCACATTGTATACGTGGCTAAGGACGGTTCCGTGCATGCCATCCGACTCAACCAGCCAGTTCCGAATGTTAAGGTCCTAAAGGCGCGCAGCGGCCGGTTTATTAAGTTGCAGGACGTGGGTCTCGGTGACCGCGGTCTGTTTGTCGCGTGGCGAGCCGACGCCAGCGCCGAGGTTCTGCAAGTGGAAGTGGATGGCACGCTGCGCCGTGTATGGGAGATGGATGAGAAGGCGCCTGACTCGGTCTTTGAAGGTACATACGACCGTCGGGGCCATGCCTATATTATGCGCGTGTACTTTACGCGGGCACAGCGCCTGTTGAACCAGCACGTTTTCTGGGCAGACGCACAGTCCCCCGAAGGCCGTGGCCAAGTGACGGGTGTGTCGTTCCAGTTTGACCACGACCGCCATGGCAACCCGCAAGCGGCCAGCTTTGAAGTGGCCGTGACGGGTCCCCAGCAGCTGTCGGCCCGCGTCGCACTCGTCACGTCCTCGGGCAGTGTACAGCTCATCAAAGACACGGAGCACCAGTGGATCTTGGAGGAAGGCCTGTCGCAGCCCGTGCAAACGCTGCTTGTGCCTCTGCCCGATGCGAGCTTGGGACGCGGTGCTGTGTCGTTCAACGCACCAGCGCAGCAGCCAACGCCGTTTGCGGTCCTAGAACGGGAGTCATTGCTTGCGCGTTTGACGAGGCATAGTTTGGCCCTGCTCCGTATCCCTCAGGTATGCGCGCAGTACATGCAAACGCAGGGTTCCTACGATCTCGCGTCGCTGATCCGCGCGTTCGAGCACCTGCTGGGACACAAGATTACGCACAGCAAGAAAGGGTCTATTGCTGGTGGCCCGCGCGATGAGTCACAGGCGCTCCTTCCGTGGGAACCGCCTCGTGAAGCATCCGATGTGGCGCTCTACCACGACCGCTTTGGCTTTGAGCAACTTGTGGTGACAGCCTCGAAGCAGGGTAAGGTGTATGGCGTCAACCAAACGCTCGGCGGTTCTCATATTGTGTGGGAGCGCAGCTTGGTAGGCTTCGGCATTGGTGAAGGCGAAGCGGAGCCGATCGTTCGCATCACACACCTTGTGCAGACCCGGGCGACCGGTGCCATGGTCAATGGATCGGTCGTTCCGCCCCTCGTCGCCATTGTGGCGGAAGTCACTGAGCCTGACCAGTCACTGGAGACACGCATGTATGAGCTCAACCCGCTCACGGGCGAATATGCCTCGGATGCCGCCGAATGGGTCTTGTGCCCGGGCACGGCGCGTGAGGTGTTCCAGCATGAAGGAGGACTCGGCTTTGTATGCAGCGATGGGCGTATTCTGCATCGGACTGGTGCGGCGCCACAGTACATTGCTACCGCCACAGAGCATGCGCTGCAAGGGTACCAAATCCACAAGCCGTTCCACTCTGAGTGGCCCCTAGCGCTGGGCAAAGCCAAGGCGTCGTTGGTGTGGCGCATGGAGCTGGCGCCCAATGAAACCATTGTGGCTATGCGCGATCTAAGCCGCGATCATGTTGCGAGTGCCGGAAAGGTGCGTGGTGACCGTACAGTGCTGTACAAATATCTGCACCCGCAAGCGCGCCTTGTCGTAACCTACGACCAAGTGGCCAAGGAAGGCCGGCTCTACTTGATCGATATTGTGACAGGCCAAGTGCTGTACCATGCGCTTGTGCCTGATATGTCCGGTCCACGTGCCTTTGTGACATATGCGGAGAACTGGATCGCGCTGCAATACACTAGCGATGACGAGGCAGCGCCAGAGCGGCTGTTGTCCATGGAAATGTATGAAAGCGAGGCCCCGGCAGGCACACAATGGTCCAAGTGGTGGGGCGAGCATGCAGACGACGAGCCGACGACAGCACTTGCAACGCCCCTGGTCTTTATGCAGACCTTTGTGCTGCCGTATTCGGTGCGTGCCATGGGAGTCACGCGCACTACACTTGGCGTGGCATCGCGCTCCCTTGTTGTGGCGACGAACCGCAGTGAGGTGGTGCTCCTGCCGCGGCGCATGCTTGATCCCCGGCGCCCGCTTGGCAAGCCTAGCAAGGCGGATACCGAGGAGCGCCTCGTACCCTACCAGGTGCGGCTGCCGGACGAGGCACAGTGGAAGCTGACCAAGTACGAGCATTTGGGTGCGCGTCTGGACGCGCTGGGCACATCGCCTGCGCTCCTAGAAAGTTCGTCCATGGTACTCGCTACGGGTCTAGACTGGGTCTACACGGTGGCATCCCCATCAGGGCCCTTTGACCGTCTCCATGCCTCTTTCAACAAAACACAGCTGGTCCTGACGATTCTCGGCCTCCTCCTTGGGATTGCAATCACGCACCCCGTGGTTCGCATGCGGGCGTTGAACGCCCGCTGGCACTAGCTGACGTAGATGTAGCATTCTTTTGCATGCGCCCCTTGCGCAGAATCACTGCACCCATGACGAGGTCCCACGCACGGACAAGCGTCCTCCAGAAATCCATCGAGTAGATGCCGATCGTCTTACCGTTGTACCAAGTCGCACGAATCTTGACGAGGAAGACGGTGAGGAACGAGAGTGAGAAATGTGAGAGAGCTTCGAGACAATCGCCTAGCTTAGGGTGGCGCTTCTCGCGTTGTGACATACGCTTCACAATAATGCCCAGAGGCACAAGCGAAATCAGTAGCTTCGATGTATCACGCGTATACAGCCAACGGTGGATCACGGCCCAATGACGAGGAAAGGGGACAGTGATGGGAATGACTGGCGTGTGCCCCTTTGCAATGATGCAGAGCGCCGGATCTGTCGGGATGAATGCACACTGCAGCACGTACACAATCCAGTGAATCGGCACAATCACACTGGGAGAAAGATTGTAGTTCAATTGACGGCCAGACTTGGAAATCACACGCGAAGCTTCCTTGCAAATAGCGGCAAGGTGTGTAGGGGCGGCGCTAGGTGACGACTTGAGCAGCCCAGGCACCGTTTCTTCCCACGGTATACATATGCTCACAGGCAGAATTACTCGGCCCGGCACCTTGGCCAGACCTTCCGAAGTTTGCTGGAGCTGTCGACGAACTTTGGCCTCATGCTTCTGAAGCGTTTCAAGTAGAGAGTACATCAGCAGCTCACCGGAATCAGTGACACGTGCAGCCCTTCGGACATGCTTGCTGCAGCTTCCTTCGTTGGGAGTTCGATAAATACTGAGAAACGTGTTGAGCACAAAATCGCAGTCAACATGAGAGCGCTTGAATTCAAGAGCCTCAAGATGAAGACCGAAGCGGCACAAGTGTTGAGACAAGTCATCATGGGGGTTAGTCGGGGCATTCAAAACGGGTAAAGGAAGCTTGAGTGGTAGCTTTGCAAAGTTGGGCAGCCTGATAGATTGTGGCTTCACGGTTTCCTCAGCATTGTGGAATTCGTCCTCCAAAAATGTATGTTCTAGCGCTGCGAGGTCTATTGTCTCAGGCGCGACTGGTGGGACTTCTAGACCAAGATTGATAGAGCGGTTTCTAGGGTCTTGACATATCGTGAACATGTATGGAGACGTCATCATGTACAAGATCTTCATCGTCTTGTCGATCGAATGTCCATCCATAGATGAAGAATCTCCATGATCATCTGGAGGAGGTACCAGGAAAGTGTCCATCGTGTGTATGAGGGGGTAGCATGTTGGGGGATGAACCTTCCTTTAAATAAATCTCGCTTACGGGTGTCAATGTATGATCTTCACTTGTTGACGAAGACGAGATATGCATGTTCTACATCTGGGAACAGATTGCGACACGATGGAGACGATCGAGCCACATTCATCGGGCGATCGGGTCACAGATGGCAGTCTACAGCTCATTCTATGACATGTAATCGTACCAGGATCGCCCTGTCTGACGCGAGGAGCCCATTATAGCGCCAAAAAGATCACGAGCTGTGTTGAGAATTTCAACAGCACTGGAAATGAGACCGCCTTCGTCTTCTTCCACATAATCTTCTGCGAGTGGGACTTGAGGCATATGCGAAGGCGGGGCAACCAGGGCTCCAGACGAGTGAGAATTATATTGTATGCTTGCGTCCATATCTTGATTACGTTCTGTGTAAGGGCCCGTAGGCGTATTATATGGTGTAGGTCCCCCTCGGTATAGTTGCCTCCCGCTTTGCTCCGAGAAAGACTCATTTGACAAAGTGGTATTGGGTAGATTATGGACAAGGACCATGAGATCTTCTTCCTCAGCCAGGTCAGCGCCAGATTTGGGTATCAATGTATCATTTCCTTCAAAAGTAGATAGCAAGCTTGCGTCTGTGGGTCGACCTCGCCCGCCAACTCTTGAACTCAAGTTGGGTGACTCATTTAACATTCCGAGGTCTTTCTTGCCATGTTAGTACAAATGTTCTTATAGCTGAGGGCAGTACGTGCCTTCGGAATCAGCGTCTCGAATGTTCGAATAAGAATAGGCTGGTGGCTCATCAGCCTCTTCTTCATCGGAATCGTAATAGCCATACTCATCATCGTGATCTAAGGGCAAGTCGTGCATATCGGGCACGGTATCTGCCACCGAATAGCGGGTATTCAGTTCAGACACCTCTTCTTCATCCCCATCAAGCGCATCGTCATAATTAGGGAGAAGATATTCATGGCCAGTTTTGAGGTGCGTAGGAGGCATCATGGCAATGGTGATAGGTTTGTTGTTTACCTTGTCCATATTACGAGATTGCTTTGGAGGAGATAATAAGGTATTGATGCAATCACGGAGTGAGCTTTCGTCGTCCTCGTATTCGTATTCCTCTTCATCTTCGTCTGAGTTATCGCCGTAGAAGTATGGATGCGGATTTTCTTCCAGAGCGATGCATTGTTCAACTAGAGTATTGAAACTGATGTGACGGTTTTTCTTAACAGGATCCTTTCGGTTCGATTTCAACACACCCAACGTAAGGGTTGTGTTTCGTTTCTGACTAGAATCGGTTGTAGAAGGCCCTTCTGTCTCCCGTGGCTTTACAATTGCTTCCGTATGGCTCGTTTCATTAGGTGGTGATACAGTCATGGGAGTTTGGAGGATTTCAGAGAGTGTACGATGTTTCAAGATAGACTTCTTCCCAGGTAAAACATCAATGCCAAGCCGCTCAGCGGTGGATGCCACCTTGGGGGGCGGCACAGCCGGTGCATCACCATGAAGGGGACCATAAAGCCATGTAACATCGCTTTCCTTTAACCTGGAATGTCAATCTCATATACACGTACCAATTAAGCGTTTCTGGGCTAACCGTTTTAAGGTTCCCGCGTTGTTTTGCCCATGTACGCCAACTAGCATTCTCAAGACGAACACCGTTGGCAATTTCGTTTTTGCATTTTGTCATAGCCTTCCAACTATTCCAAACATCTTCATCTTTCCAGTTGTGACTCAAATAGTCCACGCAGATTTGTGGCGTCCGACTCTGTATTTCAGCATCATCAGGGGCCGGATTATGGCTTGAAACCGACGGATAGGGATCTGGTGCAGAAAGCATTTTATATGCCTCTCCTTCAGCCGTAACTGGGCTTGGTTAGATGCGACCCCTTAATCACAGTTCTGTCAAGAAAACAAGAATGCGCCGTCAGCTGCTGGCTTTAGGGTTGCGTGCCAGATCACCCGACTCGGGGCACGCCTCCACATGATAATCGGGGCCGGCGCGCTCCGCATGACTAATTGGCACGCATCGCGCAAGGATGATACGCGTCCGGAGATCTCGCATGTCGGATCCATGGATGGGTGGGCTGCAAGACTTTGTGGGTCAAAAATACATGTCAGATGCCACCAAACAGGGAATAGGTGCGTCTTGAGAACTGATATATAGACGAACTTCGCGAACTATCTCTGAAACACGCTCAAAACCGTGTAAAGAGTATGCAACGGTTCCAATCCACGTCTCTCAGTGAATGTGCCACGAAAGTACAGAATTTGGATCACACTTATCAAAAACAACGTGAAACGAAGGAATCGTTGCGGGATTCTAGAAGCAGCTCCTTCGACCAGCGACCTGTTCGTCACACGGAAAGGAACGAGCGGCTCGAACTGCTCGAGAAATTGGAGCGTGGCCCTGTGCAGTTCCATCCCCCTATTGACGATCCCAACTTTGAGCGATTGGAACCAAATTCACATACTAAGCTCAGGTATGTTTTTTTGCTAATGTCAGAACGCGGTATTTGCCCCATGTGCGCTTACAGGATCATTTGGATTGTCGATACGCGCTGTCACCCAGTCTATTGTATTCTCTCACTGGACGGCTTGGATCATCAGCAGAATATACCTGTGATACCTCTAAACCAATGATGGACGGTGACTATGAAGTTCCACTATATGGAGACTGGGTCTTGTTTGCTGTGATGGGGGAGAAAAGTGAACTGAAGTATACTGCAACTACTGAGAACACTGACAGCAACGAGGACCCAATGCGAGGAACGCGCAAATTTTTTGGCTGTCGTTTACTAGATCTAAATGCCAAATACGTGGACACAAACAGAGAACTTCCAGGGTATTGCTTTATGCGAATGCTGGTTTTCGACAATGGTCCTGATGCAAGTTATTCTAAAAGTGATCGCAGCGCGTTTCAAAAACTTTGGAAAGAAAGGGATGGGGTGTTACTGGCGATATTAAATCCAAAGATCATGCCACGGCGTAAAGGGGTATGTATATTTGTCTAATCCAGCAATCTTCTCAAGAGTTAACGATAACACCCCGGTCCTCCGAGTCTGTATTGGTGATTGGGTTGGCTGAGAGTTATTCCCATTGCTGTGCCATGAAAAAGAATGGGAAGCGTTGCCAGGCTTTTGTACTGAGAGGAAGGACTGATGGTGTATGCCATAAGCATCTGGAAATGGCACTGGCAACCAGACAGCGCTCACGTATGGAGCTTGCTACAGCGTGCGTACATCTTTGAATTAACTTTAGAACATCGTCTTTTGCTTCCCAGCCCGTGAATACGTCTCGATCCTTTTTGGGGGACCGTTCCAGTAAAAGAGTGCGTACGCAAGGAGATTTGAGGGGTTTGGATGTAGGCGGTACATCGCTGGCAGGTCCCACCTATGTTGTGTCTGCTGCCCATGCAGTCCAACATGCAAGTGACCGGGCGAGTCAGTTGTATGATATTACGACAAAGCTGGGACGGGGTAAAGAGCAAAAGGAACAGCGGAAACGGAAGAAAGAGAATCAGGACTATTTGCCCTTTAAGAAGACGGATACTCTTACGAAGACACGGAAACAGAGTCCAAGTGCAGCCGCGAATATATCAACAGCGACAGAGTTGGGCGACGATATTGACGAGAAATTCCTTGCAAACTTGGATCAAAACAATTTAGCCGCAAAGGCCCTCAGCATTGCGCAGGCGACGCTGCGGGGCGAGAGTCCCCGCCAAAATAGCCATAATGCAACGCTTGCCACCAGCACCAAGACGGGGAAAGATGATGCAGCAGCCAGGGTATGTATTTCTTTGCTCATTTTTAGCTACTCGCTCGACACTCAGCGCGCCCTGAGACACTACCTCGAGCTAATCTACGGGGGTCAAAACCCGCCTCCAATGGATCAGAGAAAGGAAGGACTGCGACTAGGCACAAGGAATTGGTAAATTCTGAACATACATCCAATGCGGATGATGACGCAGATGACGATCTTATCATAGTGACGTAAACGTAAATACGGAAGACGACTATCACACGTGAGACGCAGTTGGCATGTCGTCCAGCGCAAGCTTGAGAAGTGCGATTTTTTTCCGCAAAACCTCAATAGATGCTGGAAGCAGGTCCTCGGGCTCATATACACCAGTTGATTCAACGCAGACTGTCCATTAGCAATAGTTTAACGTACACATAAAATGATCTTGTATGCGTCCCAAACGGACAAGATCATCAAATTCTGGGTGTCGAAGCACTTCACGACTCACAGTATCTTTTCTAGCATTGGCGACCTGCACACCATTTTCGCCGCCTCGCTCAAGTACACCCTCAGGGAAACAAGAGATAAGTTTGGGAATTAGAGGCTCTGGGATAGGCTTCAGGATTTCGATCAGAGGAAGCAGGCGATATGACGCTGTCGCGACTGGGGAGAACTTGGCATGGTCCTTGCCAATGCCTTTCTCACAATGAAGCTCCATCTCCATTGCTTGCCCAGGCGCCATTTTTGCAATCACAATATCTGGATGAATAGGACGTGGTGGTGAATCAGACATCAACTCAGCCTGGTCACCCTTTGGATCCCACTCGAGCATCGAAGAATAAACATAACGACCTTCAATAGTAGTATCGCCCGTAGTGCGTTTTTTACACTCTGCCTTGAGTGTAAAAACAACGGTATTTTGGTCATTTGCTTCATCCTGCAGCTTAAAGTTTAGCTTGCGTGGATCAATAGCTAGAGGAATCAAACCAAGACGGTGGGACAGGACTTCATCCTGAATGATAGAAGTATTGTTCCAAATATACACATGTTCAATAGCAACAGTGGGCACCTCCGCCATGAGGGTGCGCCGAATAGCATTTGCGATGCTTGCATCCACACCCACAAGGTCGAATTCGCATAGTTCCGTTGTCCAGCGGGTGAGAGTGACATTAAGATGCTTCTTGAAAGCTTCAAGATCCCAAGCCCCAGACCCACCAGGCATTTGATGGGGATATGAGGATGATGACACATTTCCAACCCTCTCGGGGTGGATTTCTACCACCTTACTTCTGTCCATGATAGAAGCGTCCGTTCAGTGGTGGTTGACGAAGAAGCTCGTTAACTCGTTCGATGGACGCAGATGGAGACGACCAAAACGCCCGCATCCAAGAAAAAGTTGGAGGCACGTGATACAAGGCCCGAGCGTCCTGGAACTGCCTTTTTGCCTCCTGCTCTATCAGAGCTAAGGTTTCATTGTCAATAAGTCGTAATGACCAGGCCGATATAGCAATGATCCAATATAGTGTGTGGATTTTTCTTCTCTGAATGAGATAACATTGCAAGGATGCAACTCAATCGATTGAGGATCTTGTCCGCGTGTCTTCGATTCCATAAGGTCAAAATTTGTTGCTGAATCCTGTGGTCCATCAAGATAAACAACATCTAGAGACGTATTCAAGGCTCTGCAGAGGGCTGTAATTTGTAAATGGTCGGCATCTTTTCCAAATGACTCGACTTCTTGTGCACAAAAATCGTTCATAGAAAGTGGACATGTTTCATTCAGGGAAATTAGAAAAGGCTCATATTCAGCCGCATTGAGCTTCACGGTTTAGCTTCATCAATACATACCTTAAGATAAGTACTTGTGAGAAGGCGTAGATACATGACAATTGAATTGCTGGTTTCCGGATCATTGAATGATTCGAGAAGGCCTTGCTGGCTTAGTACCGATGTAGCATCATGGAATCCTGCGGCCCGATGAACCAGACTTTGGAATGGTTCAAAAAAGTCTCTAATTATGTCCTCGTCCATCCCATTGTTAACAAGAAGCGCAAGAGTTGATTCCAATTGCTGAGTAGTGAGAAGTTGCGAAGCTCGGTCTTGAGACAATGATAATGACCTAATGTATGCGAATCCAAATGCTCTGTAAAAGCAATTACCATCACCTCTAAACCGATATATTCCATTATAATAAGATTTACAAAGGAGCCATTTGATCTTCCTAACGAAGTTTAGATTACCTCGGTATGTATGCAATAATATGATCAGTGACTGTTGATCACTGACCAAAAAGTCAGAAGCTCCATCAACCACTTTAACCGACTCTTCGATGGCCAATTGGTTTAGTTCCAGTATTTGAGCGTCAGATAATGACGAAAGACTTCCTCGTCAGCACAACATGCAACACACTCTTGGACCATAACAAGAAAGGTATGTGGAGAAGACACAGACAATAAACCGACCGGATATAATAAATATATAAAAACAATTTAATACAATAAACATCCTAAATAAATTTTGGATTATTAAATCACTTAAAATGTATGTTCAAACAAATCCAAAAAAACAAAAAAATATTTTAATGATTAAAATCCAGATATGGCGAAATATAAAATCTACCAAATTGAAAACGTGACGTTAAAAATATTACATTTACTTACTCTATTTTTTCATATAAAATTTTTGTGCACAAAAGCATGTAATATTCTGAATTCAACGTATACATTTATAGCGGTAATTAACACTTAACACTTAGCACTCATTTTATAATTTATATTAGATTTTGAAATAAATAATTAAAATATATAATATTTTGTAGATTGTGATTTAATGATTTAAATTTTGATTTAACTTTTATACTATACATCGTATTTGTTATTTATATTTTGGTTTTATTTAATAATTATTTGATCGCCCTATCTCCACATGTTGGTTGTCTTGCGTTTTGGCACCTTGTTGTTTATCGTTGACCACCATGGTTGTTAGTCCAGGAACCCAGGTTGGGTTTGATGGCCGTCGTAGGCGTCATGGAACTCTTTGGTCAATTCGAAACACTATTCAGAGGCATGTGCGAGGGTCTTCCGCCAGATTGGCCCGCCACCAGGTATGTTGGTTATCTCCACGGTTACATTGTAACACCATAAGGCGCATGTGTCTCACCCTTTCTTGGACCATTTCTTTTTATATTCATCTATTCTTGGTTCTCACACGTTTTTCTTTTTATTTTTGCCGCCAATCTATTTGTTGTTGGAACCAAAGTTCGGGCGCATGTAAGCTGAATGCCAGTATGCTATCTGACACCAGCTTAATTCTTACGCTAGGCTCCGGTGTATATATTACAGCGATGGTGAAAGTGAGTTTTTTTTGCTTATACTAACACATCAGGACTACTTTTGTATTGAGAGACCGTTGTCGCCGCCAGTGCGACGACTAGTCATTGGGTCATACCATTTGGAATATGGCTTTCCTTCGACACATTCAGCTAATGCAGTAGGAATGTCGATCGCCCTCTATTACTTCTTGATTCAGATCCGAAAGACGATATCATACCTTATTGACTTTAAATTGATGGAGCCACACGGATGGGGTGTATCATTGACCTCCCAACCATTGTCTGAATTTCTTATCGTGTTCTATACATGCACTGTCATCTACGGCCGTTTATATCTTGGAATGCACAGTGCAATCGGTGCGTCCACTTATACTGACCTCTAGATTGTGTTGTAGGTGCATGCTTAGGGGTGCTCTCTGCATTTGGTGCTTTGTTGTTTGATGTTTACCTTGAGCAAATGCTTCACTGGCGAAATTTCATTGGTATGTCCCTAGAAGCTGCTAATATACCTAGTCCCTTTGTCCATCTTTGCACTAGGTTGTCTCACCTTGGTCATTCAGCCGATCCCTCTGGAGCCGTGTCCATGTTATGATGATGGTATGTCTTTAAACCTGACATGGTAGTCGTAAGTTTCGTGGGTGCATTTGTTGGTGTTGCTATTGGAAATTGGCGCACAAATAACTACTTTTACGAGGATATGGAAAGACTCGATATGGTACTGGGGGGTCTCACAAGGATTCTTCCATCCGAACTGACCTGGAGAATTTCCACGTTGTGGAATTACACTGCTCTTCGAAGTATTCGGGGAAAACTAGTGGCGTCTATGGTTTTTGGTACGTTAGTGGAGATGGTAACAGTAGCCATTTTGCCTCTGGTTGCCTGGAAGGTCTTTGCAACTCCTCTATTGAAGACAGGGATTCCGAAGGCATACAGAGTATGCAAAACCCTGCTTATTCAACGGCCGGTGGGTGAAACATCGAACATTGGTGCCGTATGTCCAGACACGCAGCAAAAGGACCAGAAAGAACAACCTCAACACTGCAATATATCTGCGACGAAGCCTGGATGCACGCTCCATTGCGCGTCCGAGGACAGGTTCTGCATCGGTATGTGTTTTCTACTGACTCAAGATGCCCCCCGGCTACTTATCTATGCTGGTATTGGATTTGTGGGTGCAACATTTTCCCATTATCTGATCAGTTACTATGACGTGAAAGTGTTTAAACTTGTAGTATAAGACAACAGGTTCTTGACAGTTACTTAGATTGCGGCAATAGCGCAAGTGCCACTTTGCGCCCTTCCTCAGATAGAAGATTAAACGTTGAGCATGCGTTACGCTGCAAATTAGAGTAGGAGACGTACGGTGTTCTGGACGTCCAGTTGGATGCCCAAAGAGTTTAAGTAAGACTTGATTCGTGCTGGCACAGGTAAAACAATGTCACCTGTGCCCAAAATCAGTATCTCTAAAAGAATAAGATAGTCATGAACGTACCTGGTCGAGGTGTAGTGATTTCAAATAGGCTCCAGATATCGTTCGTCCATGCTTCCCATCCGTGACCATTGGGCATTGCCTTCATTTTATCAATGGTAGGCGGAGTCCACACAAAGGCACGACCATCCAGGAAAATACAAGTAGGGGGATATTCTTGACCATCAGCAAGCTGGACTCCCAAAGAAGATACTTTATTGATCCTAATCGGAATGTTTTCGTCCTCCAAGATGTTCACAAGAGGGTCATACTTATCTGCGTCGCTGACAAGTGAGATTCATGAGTCACGTACGAGGGAAGAGGTGCTCGTTGGCGCACATGCTGGATACTAGTAGAGTGTAGTGTCATCGAAGGGATACGCGGGCATCGTCCGGGTAACTTGCATCGGATGCCAAATAAATGGTTAATTTGTCTTGACCATACACTCATGGTTGGAAGTGAGTATTGTCGCGGAGTTTGTGGAGGATAAATCGGCCCAATTTCATCCCTTCCCCCACGTTCTCAGCAGTGTCATGACTGTCGCAGGCGCAGGTACCAATGGACGACCTGTTGTCTTCTTCGACATTACCATCGGAGATAGTCCTGCTGGCCGCATCAAGATTGAGCTCTTCTCTGACGTTGTGCCCAAGTATGTATTAGGGTTTCTCACAATAGAACAGCTGAAAACTTTCGGCAACTGTGCACGGGTGAGCATCGGTTTGTATTTGTCTAGCTCATATCAGTGTAAACCACCGGCCTATGGGATATAAAGGCGCTTTGTTCCATCGTGTAATCAAAGATTTTATGTGCCAAGGTGGTGACTTTTTGAATGGGGATGGTACCGGAAGCTTTAGTATATATGGAGGCAAGTTTGCCGATGAAAATTTCACGTTAAAGCATGACGCGCCTGGCTTACTTAGTATGGTGTGTGACTTTCACTAACGCAGGCCAATGCAGGTCCCAACAGTAATGGTTCTCAGGTATGATTTCACTTACTAACCTAGTTTTTCATAACTACACAGCCAGCTAGTTTTCTGGACGGAAAACATGTTGTCTTCGGCAAAGTGATCGACGGTATGCTCACTGTAAGGAAGATTGAGAATGTTCCCGTTAGTGCCAATGATCGCCCTCGCCTCGATGTTTGCATTTCTGGTATGTTCTTGATCACTGATGATAGAATGCGGTGAGATGTAATCTATGTGGCCAGTGTAGCTACCGATCCCAACTTGGTGAGCACTTCGTCCCATTCGCCCTCAGGGTTTGACAAAAACGTGATAGCACCGCCGGCACCTACTGTTACTTTGTTAGCTTGGACCGTAACTGTGCGAATAATAACAGATAGATTGGATGCACCGTCCACACCAATGAATCCCAATGCCCCTGAATACATTGCCCTGCGCCGACTACTCAGTCCTGGCAGACGGGGGGGACGCTCGAGTGTTTCGATGAGCTCAACACTACGGCGCTTCGGAGCACCTGTCATACTTCCAGGCGGAAAACATCGCTTTGTGGCTTCGACACACCCAATACCTGGACGCAAATAGCCAACGACGGACGTCACAAGTTGATGCACTGTCTCGTATGTTTCGAGGGCAATAAGTCGCGGGACAGCAACTGATCCAGGATAGCAAACAGACTGCAGATCGGCGCGGATCAAATCTGCAATCATCAAGTTTTCTGCTCGTTCCTTTGGATCTTCGTGAAGTTGCATTTTGCGTCGATTATCCTCTTGCTCCATGAATGCCTTCATCTCAGGATCAGAGGCCTTGCTAAACCAGTCTTCTTCACCAGAGCCCCAACCTGGGCGCACCTTGGTGCCTTTTATGGGGCGCATTTCGACATGCCCATTATCAGTTATCGTCAAGAAACGCTCGGGGCTTGTAGATAGGATGGCTTGGGGTTTTCCATACAAGGGTAACAGTTCCAAGTACGCACCAAATGGCGCAGGATTTTTTCTCCGTAATGTACAGTACATTGAAAAATAGTCATCATAACCATTGAGCCCTGGAACATGTCCTTCAAATTGAGTAGTTAAACAAAGTTCATAGCTTTCGCCCATACCAATTAGCTTTTGAGCTTCTTCAACCTTTTCCATATATGCTGCCCCATCATCTAAGGCATTAACATTAAGACTAGGTCCTTGGGTCAACGATTCTGACAAATTGCTAATTTCCAGCACGGCAATTTCAACCTCTCTGAACCATTTTTCTGCATCACACGCTTGAATGCCAATTTGCGCACCTAACTGTTCCAGCTGAACAAGTGGACCTGCCGCACGCCCGTCACCATTCACAAGGGCATATGCTGTCCATGTCATCGAAGAATGATCCAAGCAAAGCACTTTATTGCAAAACGCCCACTGAGCTGCAGGTAGCTCCATCCGATTCACCAAAGTGTTTGAACATTCTTCGTAATTCGCGGGAGACAATTTCTTTAGATACAAAGACTCGTCCTTCATTTCATAGCTCCATATGCCAAGGAAGCCGGTTCTAAATGCTGTGTTCTTGTTGGGGGTCAAGTCTTTCATTTGCGACTGGATTGTTCGTTGCACCTCATCAAGCCAATCCCAAAGCTGTTCATGAGTTCCCATATCCACGCGTTGAAGACGAGAGGTGCCCTTAAGGGCCAACTTCAAACAGCCATTCATATCATACGTTAGGACAAAATCCGAGTGGCTCATCATCGACACTTTGCTTTGAGGATCAAATGGACTAGCACTGTCTAGCCAAATGCTTCCCACTTCACCACACCTGAAAAGCCTCTTCATCAAAGCAGGGGCCTGACTTGTCAACACTTCTTTCAAGCTTTGGGCAGCAGGCCAACTTTTTTGCTGGATATACCATTTTGTTTCATGAGGTGGCAGTGTACTTCCCTGAGCAACACAAGAGATACCTAAGCTGTAAATCTGTGCTGGAAGACGTGTTGCTGTATCAGCCCATGCTCTGACCCTGGACGGCTCTTTCTTGCTCCAAACCGTGGCCACATTGTGGAGAAAGTTGCGAAGAATTACATCACCAGCGCATGATTCTATGCTTTCTGGGTGAAACTGTACACCAAAATGGGGTTGTTCCTTATGCTCGATTGCTTGAACAATGGTATCATTGCTACCATGATCCAAAAATGATCTTGCGGTAACAGATATATATTCAGGCAGTGAATCTTCATTTACAATAAGACTATTGTAGCAAATAGTTTCTGTACCATCCTCAACCCCGTCCATAATGCTCCGCAGTCCGTCTGTCCGTATATTATCACTCATAAAGAGTTTTCTTTTTCTCCCATGGAACAGTTCCGTTAGTTGATCAATCGTTGCACCAGCGGCTTTAGCGATACCTTGATGCCCAAGACAAATACCTAGAATAGGAAAGTCACGTAGTGCTGGATGCTGCAGGAGCGACATAGATGTCCCAAAGTCAGATAAAGACTCTGCAGATCCGGGTCCTGGTGACAGGATCAATGCATCCACATATGGCAAGAAATTAGCATGAAACTCATTCGCTTCGAGCGCCTTGTGTGTATGCGGAATCACAGTGACTCTGTTGTTCAGGAGCTCTGCACTCGGTGGGGGTTCAAAACATGATGAAATCAACGGAAGTATATTTCTTGTATACGAATCGTAGTGATCAACAATCACTATTCTGGGCAGCTCATCCCAATACATGGTGCCAAGACGTCAACCGAGGAAATTTGCTTACTCTGATCATCCTCCACGTTCCACACCACTTCCTGTTAAACGGCTAGGACACAGAGCCAACTATTCCCAACGTAATACCTCTAGTTTCAACGCGATAATACATTCAGGTCCATAGAGTTTTCAAACAGAATGTTTTCGTAATTGTTCTTATAGACATAGAACGGCATTTGCTTCTGCAAACACGGTACGAGTGTGCGTGTCATTAATGCTAGCAACAAAGGGTATAGCATTTTATTCTTGATGCAAACTATGAAAAGTTTTGGAACCATCGTGAGAATACTGCAGTGTTCTTAGACTAACCATATATACGTACACCAATAGCTCCAGCGGCGCCCGAACCATTTCCCCACCAATGGTATAATAACAATCTGGAAGGCGGTCTGCAATTGTCTCACACCCTCATCCCACTCTTCCCTCGCCTGTCGATCTTCTTCTTCTAACCGAATCATAGAAGAAGTTTCACTGATATTGTCATCATCGACGGTCACTGGCCGTCGCCAGGGAGCAGGTATTAACGTGGAAGGACTCTCGTCTAAGTATTGTGGCACATTGGTTGGTCCTTCCTTCCTTAATGACGATGTTATACTATCATCAGGACTCAATATATTCCCAGCATAAGCAGAAAGCACATCCTCAACAAGGTCTTTCTCCATGGTCCATGCGAAATGTGTTGGGATTTGGGACGGGACAGAAGCCTTCTCCACAAATTCACATCAACCACCAAAATTATCTATGGTTGTTAGTTTTCCATGCCTAGTACACACAGCAATCCTGGTAGTTTGGCGTAGCTTCTATGAAAATAAAGGAATCTCAAATATTTACTTCTTGATGTAGTCCTGGGCCTTGCCAAGAGCGTCGCTAGCGGTCTGGCGAGCGCTGTCAAGATACGATTCATTGCCGGCAACCTTGTCGGCACCATCGGCAGCCTTGTCACTGGCAGAGCCGAAGGCCTTGCTCACTGAGTCCAAGGCATCCGAAGCGTACTTCTGGGCCTGCTCGCTGATGTGGCCAAAGGTCGAGTTGTTGTCGGTGGCGGAGGCAGCCGAGCTTTCACTGTGGAACAGCTTCTGCGATTGCTCCTGCACGTACTTCGAGGCCTGGCTGAGGTACTCCTGGCCCTGTTCAACAAGGCTGTGGCCACCCTCCTTGGCCTTGGGCACAGCGTTCTCGGCCTTTTTGGCAGCGTCGCTGATGGCACCGTGGCTCTGCTGGGCAGCATCCTCCACGTGGTTCTGGGCCTCCGAGGCGGCATTGCCGACCTTCTTCGACATGTCAGAAGCGAAATCGTGGGCCTGGCTTTCCAAGTTGTTCGACATTGTTGATATAGATTATAAAGAGAGAGAGAATAGTACGGTCTTTGTCTTTTAAGGATTCCCGTGACGCCAGATTAGGCACGTGCGAAAGATCAGGAAACTCCGCAATTGTTCCTTCGCAACTTATGATTGGCCAATTCACCAAGGGTCTTCCCGTGCATGGACCAAAATAGCGAATGGTCCACTATGACAGCACTACGGCTTGGTTCGGTGGCGCCGGATTTCGAAGCGCAGTCGACCGATGGGAAAATCCAATTCCATCGTTGGATGAATGGTTCATGGACTATTCTATTCTCCCATCCAGACGATTTTACACCTATATGTACTACTGAGTTTTGTCAACTTACCTGCTGTGCTGAGGAGTTCAATAAACGCGGGGTGAAAGTCATTGGGCTGTCGATCAATGACGTGGACTCGCACCATTCATGGGTTGAGGATATCCGAGCCATTTCAGGGCACGAAGTCACATTTCCGATTCTCGCTGATCCCGAACGCAAAATTGCCACACAGTATGGCATGCTGGATTCACTGGACCCCACCAACGTGGATGCATTGGGCAACCCCTTGACAGTGCGTGACGTTTTTGTGATAGACCCCAACAAAATCATAAGACTCAAGCTCTCCTATCCTGCGTCAACAGGTCGTAATTTCAACGAAATTTTGCGCGCCATCGATTCTCTTCAACTTGTTGACCAGTACTCTGTCACTACACCTGCCAACTGGGAGCCAGGAGAAAATGTCATTATCCATCCTAGTGTGACGGATGAGCAAGCGAACTACCAATTCCCTAGTTATACCAAAATTCGCCCCTATTTACGCTACACGCAAGACCCCCGGCAATCATGAATTATCCACCAGCTACCTAGCCGATTCAACTTGGGATACTGTTGGTGGCGTCATTCCTCTTATTTCAGGTGCCAGCGAGGACATGGCATGATTCGCGCCCAATGCCTATTCATCAGTCACTCTCCACGTACCCATTGTATGCCATCATGGACAAATGACGGTAATAATCGCAAAAGTGGTGCTGCCGCAACATACCATGGCTTTACAATGGTTCGGCTCTCTTGTTTCTCCAGTGTATCCACAATGGCCTCGGCTACACTTTTCACTTGCACACAAGGAGCAAAAAAACGAGCAAAGCGATTATATTGGATGCCTGAAAACATGCCGGTTTCATCCAGTTGCCCCGTTGTGACAAGCGTTGTGCGCACAAATGGTGTCTTGTAAATTGTATCCAGCTCAAACCGTAGTGACTCGTGCAGCCCTACCAAGGCATGTTTCGATGCAACATAGTCCGCTGAAGATGAATATTGCTTTACTTACTCATTTGTGCCACGCCAGTATATCCCAGCAACGACGAAATGGTAACGACGTGTCCTTCTTTTTTTGCTACCATATTGGGTAAGAACTCTTTCAAGATCCAAAAATGGGCCAAAGTATTTGTCTCGATGGTACAATAACATGAGTGGATTTATACGTACCTTGTCAATGAATGATTTGGCAGTGCGAGCAAAGGAAGTCCATTTCTCATTCCGGCATTATTGATTACAATGGAGGGTGGTCCATGTGTAGAAATAATGCTTCGAGCCACGCTTGCAACCTCATGTTGTTTAGATACATCACAGTGATATGCTGACATGTTAACATGCTTGAAGCTTGGTTTAGATTTGTCCAAAGAAATAACTTTAGCTCCCCGGTCCAACAAAAGCTTGGCCACGGTAGCTCCCAGGCCCTTGGAACCTCCTGTTATCAAAACTGTTTGATTCTTCCATGTCTCAGAGTTGAGTGCCGGGCGGGTGCGCTTGACCAGTGTTGTCCAGAGCCAAGAGGGCCAATGAGCCGCGTCGGCAGGCACAGGTGCGGCGTTGGTCCAAGCGCCATTCAAATGCTGGAGCAAGTGACACAGACAGAAAATGAGGCAAGTTCCTGCGATTATCTTGAACGCCATATAGAACATAGCCAGACCTTTCTCAAGGCCTAGGTCGTTGGCCAAACGTGTCATCCTCTCAGACGCTGCCAGAAGCAACACCAGCATTGCGATCGTTATAGGCCCTGCGTGTCAGTTTCCAGTAACCTACTTGTCAAAAAGTGATCCATCTTTTCAAGTATGACTTGCATATTTTGCTCTGCAAAATGCTTTTGTTAGTTCTTTTTACGCACCTGCGTGCAGTACTTTTGATTCCGCTCTTCACTTTCTCTGCTCATAGCGACTAGGCGTTTCCTTGCATCCATCGAGGACTCGAGAGGTGGATCAAAGGAGATACTGATGGAGCATAACTTTGCGCTCGAAGTGTCGTTTTCGCCCTCGGGGCTTTTATACTGGAGGACCATGTCCGTGGCAGTAATGGATTCCATCGACGACCAAGAAGGCAAACGGGGCAGTCGAGCATAGAACATGCACAAATGTGCCACAGCATCTGCATGATCACTATTCATATGGTCACAGATTCGCTGAGACAAACCGGCTACGACGTCCCCTCTCATGGCTAATGATGGGAGTCACTGCACGCATCCCCACCGTAACCTCCACAGATCAGTCAGTTGATTATCACTATGGACACAATAGGAATTAAATGACACTATGGGATCCCATTCAAGCAACAAGTCCATCTAACGTATTAAAGATCCTCACCTGGAGGGGCGACAGCGTCCTCATCAATACTGTGCTTCTCGTTGAGGAACGCATGCTCCGTAGTGGACTTGTATCCGGCCTTCTGGTCCGCTAGCACCTGCGAGCGACCGATGCCAAAGTTGTCGTTGGGGTACCACATAATTTGCTGCGTTGAAGTGCGACTGGGGTGGTAAAATGCATTTATGGTCTTAATCTCTTCCGCATCGTCCTTTTCTTTGTTCATATGCGGGTCCTCGACCTGAAGCACATGTACTGGCGCATTCTGCTGCTTGACCAGGGCACCCTGCTGAGCATCCGCATAATAAGCATCCTTCTCAGGCAGGGTCGGGGGCGCATTCGGAGCGTCGGTCACAGCCTGCTGCATCGGTGCCTGCTGAGCGAGGACCGAGGGGATCTCTTCCATGCTCTTGTTCCAAAGAATACCCAGGTACACCTGGTACGCAATCACAAGTCCGAGCAGGACAAAGGTGAGAACACCCATGGCGATAAAGTTCTGGTTCGCGCCCGAGTTGAATAGGTACATCAAAGCAGCCACAAACAGACTGACATAGAGGCCCACAAAGGTCTGGTTGATGGCCTTCTTGAAGAAGAGACCCGCTGTTTCATTCACCGGCTTGCAGTCAAAGACGTACAAGAAGAGGTAGCGGTAGGCCAGGTAGAGGGTGAAGAAGGTCACCGAGGCAAATCCGTTCATGACAGGCGCCAGGATCATGTAGCCAAAGCCCAGAACAGTGATCAGGAGAGTCACAGGGAACAACTGGCCAAATGGAGGCGCACCCATGTCATTGCGGAGATGCCACAGCTTACGGGGCGTCGATGACAAGAACCTGATCTTCACATAGTATACAATCAGAGGCACCAGCTGAAGGAACATGGCAGCCGCACCCGAAAGACCAATCAGGAAGACGTACTGCATGAAGAAGTTCGACTGGGTCGGGATAGCCATGGCGATCGTGGCCACAAAGTCAGCCGGATCGTGGATTGCCTGCTGGAACCGGTCCTCTTGCTGCTGGATACCACCAAGGATCGTCAGGAAAATAAAGTTCTGGATCACCTGGAAGGGGAAGAAACGATCCATCAAGCTCAGCTCAATACCGGTACGAGTAGGCACACCGCTCTGCTTTGCACACCAGCGCAGCCAAGGAGGCAGCAAAGAGTTCAGAATGGCCAGAGCCGCCGTTGGCAGGACAGCCTTAATCACACCAATAGGAATACCCGAGGGCGTCTGCAGAGCGCTGATCCAGCTCAGGAAGCCAACGTTCTTCTGGAGGTAGTCCACACTGGAGAACAAAGAGACGAGCGCAATAGGGATCGTCCAGAAAATAATAGTGGCAACGGTAAGCGCCCAAAAACCGACGGAGCGGACCTTGCGCTCATACGGGTTCCGGTTCATGTTCGCCCACACAATATCATCCGGGTGCACTTCGCGGTAGCGCTTGGCGAGCTTGTGGGGTTCCGGGTGGATCTTGCCGTTTGAGCCCGTGTAGGCACCGAGCATCGAATTGCAGAGGACAAAAGCACTGCTCTCCGGCGGGTAGTTCTCATAGTCATCCAGAATGACTTCACGTTTCTGAGCAATCTCATTGTTCAGGCGCGTAATCTCCTCACGGCAATAGCTGATCGTATCCACCTTCTCGCCAATGCAAGGGATCTTGCCAAGGCGATGAGTGGGGCGCTTATTCGTGGGCACATAGTGCTCAGCCACTTCCAGGGACGGCTCCTGCGTCTCGGAGAGAGCCATAGGCTCCACCTTGCCCTTCTTCACGTTCTTCGCAGCGGTTTTGATCAGCTTCGAGACGGCACCCTCCAGCTTTCCCACGTTCTTGTCACGCTCTTCAATCAGCTTAGGGAGCTCCTTGAGGTTGCGGTTGATCCACACCTTCTTGACACCATCCGGGATGTCCGCGTACACTTCCTTCATGCGGGTCTCACTGAGCATTTCATTCGGCACGCCAGTCACCAGGAACGTCTTGGCCTGGTTCGTGTTACGGTGCTCAGGTGAAGTCAGGAACTCCTTGCGCAGCTCCATAAACTTCATCATGGTGGCATGGATGCTGTACACGACCCAGGCCACCAGAATGTAGTGCAGAATGAGCACACCAGAGCTGCGGAGCTGCTGCGTCTTCGACGTGGCACCAATAACACTTCCAAAATTAAACATGTTGAGGCCATCACCGTGATTAATGTTAGCGGCATAGAGCGGCATCAGCACCACCCACGACAGCAGCCAGATAGGAACAAAGATGCGGACCATCAGTTGAATGAAAAGGATGAAGGAGTAGGCATCAAGACCATTGATACGCAGAATCTCCTTGTCGGGGTTACGCAGGTAGGGAGAAATCCAGCCAAACGTGCTGCTCGGGAGCGGCTCGGTGTTGCGCCAAGCCGGCTTGGCACGGTACGTCTTGGGCTGATACACAGCCGGCAGACGGGGGCGCAGGATCAAGAATGCAATGAGAAAAATGCCTGAGAGAATAAGGGCCAGAATAATGGACGAAATAATGGACTGCGTAGACGAGTCCTTCTGCTTTTCATCACTCCCCGCCATGGCCGGCACGGCGCTCGTAACGCTCAGGAACAGCAAGAAAGCTGTCTGCTTCATGATGTACACAATGAAGCCACACACTACAACGTCAGTGCACCACAATGCATACCAGATGGAGGGAATGTATCACCTAAAAGCGACCTTCAAGCAACACCACGAAGGTAAGAGTAGAAGTAGATATCGTGGGGATGCCAGGCGCATCTTGTCGTGTCAAGATGTAGATGCAAGACGGTCAAATTCTGATGGGTTGATTTTCAGTAGGCACGAAATCCAACATCATTTTCGTGCAGATCATTGTTCTAATTGGCTTACTCGGATATGTAAATGTGCAAATTGAAATGATTGGCTATTTAAATGCTCGGCGCTGCATCGCCTCTTCGACATAATTTCTCCCACAAGACGGTGTAAAGGTAGGTTCCAGCCCATCAAAAGTAGCTATGGTCGTGCAAAGCGTGCCTGTAACAGTGGAATTTGGGTACGCAAGGCTTGATTGACAAGGCTAGCGGAGGTACGGAGTTACTTCTGGCGTCCCCGCATGAGAAAGTGCATCGTGTGAATGTGCCATCGAACGGTTCATCGCCACCCGATGTGCGTGCGCTGGTGGCCTATATTCGCGAGCACATGATCCAGGAGCGGGAGGAGCTCTTTGTTGAGGGCGACCATGTACGCCCAGGGATTCTCGTCCTGATCAATGACAGCGATTGGGAACTAGAGGGGGAAATGGACTACGTCCTTCAGCCCGGCGATCGCATCGTCTTTATAAGCACGCTGCATGGAGGATAAACGTTACTATTCATTCTGGGTGTTGGACGGGTGTGACTCCTGATTCGGAGCTGCGTTGTTGGTGGCGGAGCGCACTCGCAGGTCGCGGGCCGTCTCCTCATTAACATCTGCCACGGTGAGAATACGCGGTTGACTGCCACCCATTTCCACAATGTACGGGCCACTGGCCTCGCAGCGACGCTCTGACTCGGACAAGTGGAGCGAGCAAGGCGGAAGGCTCTCGCTGTAGTCCGTAAAGCCAGCGGACGACGCCATGGAGCTCGGCGTCGTTGGCTTCTTGCCATTCCAATAAGGCGAGGTTTCGCTTGGCGAGTCATAGTCGCGATAGCTGCCCGGCTTCTTGGTCCATACCTTGTCGCGGGCCTTGGTCATTGGAATAATGCCGTACTTGTGAGGGCGCGAATGGCCACTACCCTGTGCATCCTTCATTGTGCCAAAGCTGCGATGGAGCGGCGCTTGGCTAGGACCGCCAAACTTGCGGCGGCGTTCGATGATGCCGCGAATCAGCGGCTGCCACTGCTCCTGTTTGTCTTGATACGTGCGCTGCCGCACGACCTTGATCTTGTTGCGCACGTCGACAAAGACGTCGGTTTCATCGACAATTTCTTCGCCAATCATCTCTTCAATGATATCCTCCAGCGTAACAACACCCATGGCGCCGGATGGCTCACCGGGGTGCTTCGACACCAGGATCATATGGGAACGACCGAACTGCATGTAGTTAATTGCATCGAGCAGATTTAGGTCCGGCGAGGCTTCCGGGAGCGGCATCAAGTTGAAGCGCGATACGGGCCAGGCATCCTCAGGATCGTACTGGATCAGCTGCTTGACGAGCAGCATGCCGAGAATCGCATCAGGCCGCTTGGGCTCGTGGATCGGCACACGCGAGTAGCCCGACTTGACAAGCTCTAGGATGCCATTATCATCTAGAACAAAGTCCAGAGGGAGTGTGTACACGTCCTCGATAGGTGTCATGACGTCGGTGAGTGTCTTCTCGTTCAGGTCCAGGACCGCCCGAATGATCGTCACCTCGTCATCGTTGAGGTTCTCTGTGCCAATCTGCTGGTGCAGTGACACGAACGTCTTGAGCTCAGCCTTGCGGTAGGTTGTGCCGTGCTCTTCGCCCAGGCAGTAGTCCAGCAACTTGGCGGTCGGCCATGCAATGGGGGCGAGGAGGATCATGACAACATGCACGAGGGGCGCACACATAGCACCGATCTTGAGACCGTGCCGCGCGCAGATGGACTGCGGCACAACCTCACCAAAGATGACGATCAAGATGGTCGAGATCATCACCGCCGAGAGGCCTGACCCAAACTCAGAGAGGAAGATCGGCAGCGTCTCATTGACAATTACATTTCCCAGGAGCAGTACGACCAGGACCCAATGGCGGCCGCGCTCCAAGAGGCGCATGACCTTGGTGGCATCCCTGCGCTCCTGCTCGGAGCCGGAAGTCATGAGAACCTGCAGGTTAATCATATCGAGACCCATGAGGCCCAGTGTGAGGCCTGCAAAGATACCTCCCAAGAGTACGAGGCCTGCAATCATGATGATATCAAACGTCTTCTTGAATGGGTCAGCATGATCGATCGGCACCGACCCGTGGTCCGTGCCGTGATCCTCAGGCACCGAGTGCATCACTGCGGTCCAGGGATCGACGGGGGAGCCACGCACCGTAGCTACGAGCATGTGTAGTCCATATGTGAGCAGCATCATGACGAGCTTGAGCATGGACGGCGGCGCAGCGGCGCGCGCCCCGTACGGTCCGGGACGGACTCGGTGGGCCATTCGGAAAAGCAACTGGGACGCCCGCCGCGTGGTAGTCCCCCTCGGCCGAGAAAGATGTCGTCTTTCTTCGTGCACGGTTTTTACTGTCGTCTCACCAAGATGGTACGCAGCTCTACGTTTGCTGACAGCGCAGTCGACGGTCCAGCGGATCAAGGAAATCGAAGATGAGATGGCCCGTATGTATGCGCTATCTGACCGCAGGGACCCAGAAAAACAAGGCCACAGCCTATCATCTGGGCCAGCTGCGTGCGAAGCTCGCCAAGCTGAAGCGTGAGCTGATTACGCCGAGTGGCGGCGGCGGCGGCGGCGGCATTGGTTTCGATGTGGCGCGCACGGGTATTGCAAGTGTGGGCTTCGTCGGGTTCCCGTCCGTCGGCAAGTCGACGCTCATGTCGGGCCTCACCGGCACGACGTCCGAGGCGGCGGCGTACGAGTTCACCACACTGACGACGGTGCCAGGTACGATGACCGTGCGCGGCGCCAAGATCCAGATCCTCGACCTGCCGGGTATTATCGAGGGTGCGAAGGATGGCAAGGGTCGTGGTCGCCAGGTGATTGCCGTGGCGCGCACCTGCAACCTGATCTTTATCGTGCTGGACGTGGGCAAGCCGCTGCGCGATAAGCAGATCCTGGAAGCGGAGCTGGAGGGCTTTGGCATCCGGCTGAACAAGAAGCCACCGAATGTGATTGTGAAGAAGAAGGACAAGGGTGGCCTGGCCATCACCAACACGGTGCCGCTGACCAAGTTGGACCACGATGAGATCAAAGCCGTCATGTCCGAGTACCGCATCTCGAACGCAGACATTGCGTTCCGCGAGGACGTGACCGTGGAAGATCTGATCGATGTGATCGAAGGCAACCGCATTTATATCCCGTGCATCTATGTGCTGAACAAAATTGACTCGATCTCGATTGAGGAGCTCGACCTGCTGTACAAGATCCCCAACTCGGTGCCCATCTCGTCGCGTATGTGGCTGAACGTTGACGAGCTCGTCGACAAGATGTGGGAGGAGCTCGATCTTGTGCGCGTATATACCAAGCCGCGCAAGAGCCCGCCCGACTACACGTCGCCCGTCGTGCTGCGCCGCGGCAAGTGCACTGTCGAGGACTTTTGCAATGCAATCCACCGCGAAATCTTCAAGCAGTTCAAGTGTGCGGTCGTGTGGGGCACCTCGGCGAAGCACCCTCGTGGCCAACGCGTGGGCGGCGACCATGTTTTGGAAGACGAAGACTGCGTTACGATCTTCAAGCGCTAATGTACATCACCATAGTTACCACGCCGTTGAGGCCGGCGTACTGCGCCGCAACCCCTCCCAGCGCGGGATCGTGTGCCCAATCTCGTCGTCTTGGCGCGCCTCGCGCACGGCGCGCGACTTGTCGGAGCGTATCCCAATCGCCGGGTTGCCGCGGTTGAGGCCCTCGAGCAGCACACACGCCTTGCACAGCTCGTTTGACGAAATGTAACCGCAGCGCACACACGTCCGCTGCACCGCCCGCTTCACCTGACTGTCCACGTGCAGGTTCTCACCGCTGTGGATAATGTCAATGATGCTGGACGGGCGGAGGCTCTCGAGGTCTTTGAGGAACGCACGCGCGTAACCGCGGTACGCATTCGGCGAGTAGATGCACTCGGTGCTGAAGTAGTCGAGCTGTTTAAAGTATGCATACATCACAATCTCCTTCTCGTACGCGTACTTGAACGGTTTGCTGCGCTTGATACCACTGCCGCCAAACTCGCTGTGGCCGCCGCCACAGCCGCCCGCGGCATCGTCATCGCCCTCGGGGCCGCGCGTGATAATCTCGGTGCACCGCTCGAGGCGCGCAATGTCGCCGCGCAGGATATTCATCAGCACGGTCTCGGCCATGTCGTCGGCATTGTGCCCCGTCACAATGTGGTCCACGCCCAGCGACGCTGCGCCGCGGTCGAGCGCCTGTCGGCGGAACACACCGCAAAATGTGCAGTTATTCTTGCGCCCGACCGCCGCGACAATGTCGTCCATAGACCAGCCATAGAGCTCCTTGTACCCCAGCACCTTAAGGGGAATCCCATACTGCTCCTGGTTGCGCTTCACCGTCTCGAGGCTGTCATCGCGGTACCCCGTGATGCCCTCGTCGATACTCAGCAGGTACAGCTCGAGCCCATAGTCGTAGCGCTCGTTCAATGTCTTCATTACGTAGGCCAGCACCGTCGAGTCTTTGCCGCCACTCGCGCCAATCGCCACGCGGTCGCCCCGCTGGAACAGTTGCGCCCGCTGGATCGTCTCGTGTACCTCGGTCTCAAACACCGTAAAGAAACACTCGCGGCACACGAGGTGTCCTGTCTTGGGGCGGCGCAGCACGGCACGCGCCGCGCCACACAGCTCGCACGCCTTGGGCATCGTGGGTGGAGACTTGTCTCTGCCCATGTCGCTGCGTAGTGGCGTGTCGGCGCTGCGCGCGCGCGCACTGCACACGACGCACGTTACCTGCGCAAGCAAGGCATCGCAGCATGCACATGCACACGAGGCGCACGAGCGGCCTGACTATGGCTTGCGCCCCGCCGTGTGGGAGCGCGCGCTGCTGGGCGCGGGCAGCGCACTGGGCCTGCTGCTGAGCCCAAGTCGCGGCGACCTGCTCACTGTGCTCACGCAGGTGTCGTCCTATCCGCGCATTGACCATCTGGTGGCGCAGATGCGTTCGACGCACGAGGGCCGCTGCCTGCTCATGGCGCGCCCCTCGCTCAACTCGCAGACCGTCGATACCGCGGCGCTCGCCGAGCTACCCCCCGCGACGTTTGGGCGCGCGTGGGTCGAGTGGCTGCGTGCGAACCGCGTCGGACCTGACGGCCGCAGCGAGGCGCGCTACATGCCGACATACGAGACGCGCTATGTCATCCAGCGGTACCGCGAAACGCACGACTTTTACCATGTGCTCTTGGGCATGCCGACATCCACGCTCGGCGAGACGGTCGTCAAGTTCTTTGAGGCCGCGCATATGCAACTCCCTGTCGCCGCGCTCTCGGCGCTCGGCGGGAGCCTGCGCATCGTCAACGACGACGCCCGCGCGTGGCTCGCGCGTGACACCGGTCTCGATACGGCCTCGCTTGTGGCGCTCGCGGCATGGGCCGTGCGTCTCGGGCGCAGCGTGCGCACGCCGCTTCTCTCTATCCATTGGGAGCAGCGCTGGGCGCAGCCTATCGACGAGATGCGCACAGAGCTTGGCCTCTCGGAGCCGCCACCCGTGCATCTCGATATGACACAGCGGCCGCGCCCCGCGCAACGCACCACCGCCCAGGTTGCAGGGCGTACGTTCTACGGGTGGCCGAGCCGTGTATGGGAACGCCACGGCGCGAACGATCCACGCCACGCTACGCGCGCTCCAGACGCTTGAGCGCCCGCGCACACTGCGTGCGCGCCTCGCGCAGCTGCATGAACTCTGCTTGGCGCATCGCGCGCTGCAAGAGGATGCGCGCCGTGTCTTTGTCGTTGTGCATTGAGTAGAACATGCCGAGATTGTAGAGCAGCACAAACTGCGTGCCGAGGCATTGCTGTTTCACCTGCTCGAGACGCGACTCGGTGGCCGTCTCAATAACCGGCGCCACCGGCGCCACAGTACGTGGGTCGTGCCCGCTGATCTGCAGCAGCAGCGCACGCTCGTCGGGCGGTAGCGCGGCGAGGAAGCCGGCGCGGTGCGACGTCAGCGTCGCGAGGTCGAGGCCCTTGGTCGCCCACGCCATCGCCTTCAGCAGCGTCTCAGTGTCTGTGCGCGTCTGTGTGAGGGCCTGGCTGATATTATTCATGAGGATTGCCGCGCGGCACCGGTCCGCCACAGTCGGCGGCGCCTGCCCCTCGGCCTTGGGGGGCAGCAGCGTGGAAATCGCCTGCAGATACAGCGGCACGGCCAGGTCCGCCTGCTGGTGGCTCGCATAGAACGCACCGAGCGCCTCGACACTCGCGCCGAGGTCCTGCGCCGAGACCCACGCGGGGAGATTCAGGTCTGCGAGCAGCACGGGGCCCTCGCTGTGCGGCACCCGCACGAGGCGCAGCATCTCCTCAACACTCCAGGCCAGGTACCCTTCCGCAGGCTCGTTCGTCTGGCACGCCTCGCTGTCGGCGGCCGCGCAGGGTGGCACCAGCACGCCGTCCCGCTGTGCGAGCTCGCCCACCTTTTGTGCGAGTGCGACGCCGCGCATCGTCTCGGGCGGCGTGCGCGACTCGCCGCGCTCGAGCACCTCGTCCAGGGCGTCGATATACACGAGGGCCGCGTCCTGCCACTTTTCGTCCTCCTCGAGCACGCTCGCGAGGGCAATCGCAATGCCCGTCGTCTTTAGCAGGCGGTCACCGCCGATTCTCGCGTCGTCGAGGGTGTGGGCGATCCGCAGTGCCTCGCGGAACTTAGACGCGCTATATTCCCACTGGCCCTTGTTGCGCGCCTTGAGGCCGGCACGCAGTGGCTCTCGCAGCTCTTTCGGCCACACGCGGAATGCGGCAAAGTAGTCCCACACGCCATACACGGTCAGTGCGACAGCAAATGCCGAGAGTCTATGTCAGAGCCGCAACGTACCCAGCAAAGAGGAAACCGGCCTTGACTGATACGCCACCGCCGCGCGTGGGGCGTGGTGGCGTCGCACCCGCATACGGTCGTACAGCCAGCATAGGCCGGGCGTGCACCGACGCCATGGCCCGCGGCACGCCCAGGTGGCGGCCAGCGACGCGTGGAAGTCGAAGCATGCGGATCGGAGCGCTCTCCTCCACCTTTATAAAATCTATCCGCGCTGGCCAATATGGCCGGACTGGCCGGCCGGGTTGTAGTCGAGATGGATGTACGCGCGCTCAATGCCCGTTAGGCTCTCGATACAGTAGGTGATAATCTCGCCGAGGTCGTGCGCTTCTTTCAGCTTGAAGGACATCGGCAGCACGACATCGACCTCGGCGACCATCGTATCACCCACATGATACATCTCAAAGCCCGAGATAGCCTGCACGAGCGAGAAGCGCGATACCAGGTATAGGCACCTGCTCACGTCCTGTGCACTCGCGACCTTGCCAGTAAGCTTGGACGTCGTGTCCGCGAGCGTCGCCACCCATTCGGATATAATATACAGCGATAGCAGCCCACCACCGATCGGATCGAGCAGGCGCCAACCCAGGTACTGCCCAACTGCGGGGAATACGAGCGAAACAATATTAAACATGACATCGTTTTCTGAGTCTTGTGCAATCGCACGCACACTCGAGTTCTTGTGGTTGTGACACATGAGCCACATGAACGTCTTGATCACAATCGTGAGCAACATAAACACCACACCAATCATAGGCAGCGACGGGTCCTTGACCGTGTCAGGCTTGACCAGCTCCCCGTATAGGCGGTCCACTGACTCGAGCAACACCTGCCCGAACGACACGACCATCAGCACACTGAAAATCAACACACCCAGCGGCTCGAGCCGCCGCTTGCCGACCGGGTACTTGTAGAAAGTGTGCCAGCTGCGGTACGCCGACGCCCGCGACGTCATGAAGATCACCACCGTGCACACGAGGTCCAGCGCACTGTCGACCAAACTCGCCAGCAGCGACACCGAGTTGGACGAGAGCACCGCCGCGACCTTACCCGCGACCAGCAGCAGATTCACAAGCAGGTTCATATTGATGTACAGCTGCACAAATGCATCGCTATCCTGCTTCCGCTGGTGTGTCGGCACATTCTGCAGGAGCTGGTCCCGCTCGTGGTCTGCCTTGGTCCACACAGTCCCCACCGGCCGCACGGCCACAGGATTCGCCAGAGGGAGCTCGCATAGAGGCTCAGGATCCATTTTGGCCGGAGACGCCTCCCTCCGGGGCGACTGCATCGCAGGGTTCGACGCGAGCAGGTGCCGCAGCGTCGAGCGGCTCTGCTGCAGCTTGACCGGGCGCCCGCGATGTGCCGAGCTCTCAGGCGTAGTGGCCACGCTGTCCTCGTTCCCTTCGGGGTGCTCCAGCAGGTCTGCCAGGCTCGGACGGTCGCGCAGCGATTCGCTGATCACGCCGGACGACGACAGGTCCTGCAGACTCTCCGCTGCGAGGTCCACGCGGGAGCCACGGGACATGACGCCCGCCATGTGCGTCAGCGCTCGCTCACTCATGCGCCGCGTGCGCCGCATCGAGTGCTGCGAGAACGGGTGTGTGTCCACAAACTCGTCGTCGTCTGTCACACAGCCATCGTCGTAGTCCTCGGGGTGGCGATGGGGGTAGTCCTTGCGTATGTTCAGGCCATGGTGCGACTCAAAGCCGTGGATCGTGCCGTATTCATGTGGGTGCGGATGAGCAAAGCGGCGCATCACCTCGGTAGGAAACTGACTCTCGAGTACCTCGTCGACCTCGCGCCATCCATCGAGCACCTCGTTCTGCTCGTCATAAAAGGCCCGCAGACCCGAGCTCTTGAGCATGCGTATGTCCTCATCACTCATGCGCACCTCCTCATAATATCCGGACCGCGTGTCGATCAGCTGGGCGAGAGCGCGCAAGCTCGCGAACGAGTCGGTGCGGCGGATGTCGTATGCCGAGTCGGCCGACATGCCGCGGCGCTTGGGCGCCTCGTCCTGCTCGTCTTTCTTCGGCAGAGATGAGGAAGATGGGCTCTCAGACTGCCCCTCTTCAGACATGTCAATCACGTTAGACCGCTTCGCCATCGATGTCGCACGTGTGGCGTCAGCGCCTGGCGATAAGGTCGCATCCTTGTTCCCGCTAAACGTATGCCTTTCCCACCTCCACATTAATACTTTTCGGCCGACGCAAGAGCTATCTACATCAGCGTGTCGAGTACCTCGAGCACCTTGTCGCCCACCGCCGACGTCGTGGCGTTACCACCAAGGTCGCCGGTGCGCAGGCCAAAGCCGCCCACCTCCTCGGCATCGAGCACCTTTCGGACAGCCGCCTCGATCGCCGCGGCCTCCTTCTCGAGACCGAGCGACCAGCGGAGCAAGAGCGCCGCCGAGAGGATCGTGCCGACGGGGTTCGCGATGCCGCGGCCCGCAATGTCCGGTGCCGAGCCATGGATAGGCTCATAGAGACCCTTGCAGGGCGCATCTCCCGTAGGCAGCTCCGACAGCGATGCACTGGGCAACAGGCCGAGCGAACCGGGAATGACGGATGACTCATCCGAGAGAATGTCGCCAAACATGTTCTCGGTCAGCACGATGCCATTCAGCTTGCGGGGGTTCGACACCATGACCATCGCGGCCGAGTCGACGAGGTGGTGATCCACCTCGATGCCCTGGCCCTTGAACTCGTTCTCGATCGTCTCCGTGACGACGCGACGCCACAGGCGACTCGTAGCCAGCACATTCGCCTTGTCGATGGAGTGGATCTTGGCCGGTGGCGACGAGCGCAATGCCAGGTATGCTGCGAGGCGCGTGATGCGCTGCACGTCCGCCTTGTTGTATACCATCATATCGTACGCCTCGCCCTTCGAGTCCGGCGCATCGAGGTCCGCCTCCTGGCGGTCGCCGTAGTACAGACCCTTGACGAGCTCACGAATGACAATGAACTCGGTGCCCTTCGCAACCTCGGGGCGCAGCGGCGAGTGCTCCAACAGCGACTCGGACGGGAACAGCGCAGGACGCACATTCGCGTACAGATCGAGCTCCTTGCGGATCGCTAGCAGGCCCTGTTCGGGGCGCACCTTGCCGACACCCCACTTGGGACCACCGACAGCGCCCAGCAGGATCGCATCCGCGCTCTTGCAGGCCTCAAGCGTTGCCGCAGGCAGCGGCTCACCGGCCGAATCGATCGCAGCGCCACCAAAATCGTAGGACTGCATCTGCAGCTGGAACGATGTAGACTTGGACGAAACGCGCTCCAGCACACGCACAGCCTGCTCTACGACTTCAGGGCCAATGCCATCGCCCGGCAGCACAGCAATTTGGAAGGTCTTCGACATGGTGATATGAAGAGATCGGCCCCGGCCCCGGCTTCCCCACATCCATTCACGTGATTCCCGCCGCGCCTACGTGTCTATAAGGTGCGTTTCTGCGCCGCCGACTTCGGCAGGCGCCATGCAGCCGGGCTCAGCGCCTGCAGGCGGCGGCACACGGGCACAATAAAGAAGAGGAGGGTCACGGCTCCCACAGAAATGCACACGGCGCTCGTGTAGTAGTAGCCATCGCGTTCGACCGCGCAGTGGCCGCCCAACGACTGGCACCGCTGGCGACCCGCGTCGGAGCTGCATTCGCCGAGCCGCAGCGGAACATGGGCGTGTTGCAAGGCCTTGTCCACCTGCTCGATATTGACGCCACCAGAGCCCATGCAGTGCGAGACAGTGAAAAACTCGACCATGCGCAGAACAAAGTAGCGGGGCCATGTGCCGCCGAGATTGCTGACCGTGTTAAGCAGCGTCATGTAGGTGCCACCGATCACCGGGTCAGCAATACGGGTGTGGAATGCGGTGATACCCACAAACTGCACTGTTGTCGCAAAGCTGTTCATCACAGTCGACGCGATGATCAGCAAAAAGTAGGATGTGCTGATGCGGTCTGAGGTTTGCGACATACCTGCAACCATGCCCATGCTCGCTGCCGCACATAGCAATCGGAAGGCAAACGCGATGAGCCAGGGGCGCAGCGCTGTCCGGCCGCGCGACCATGCCGCGACCAGATAGCCAAAGATCATCTGGAAGGGAAAGTCGATCAGCACAGCAAATGCCAAGTCTTCCTTGCTGAGGCCATGTTCGACGAGCTTGAGCCCTGTCACCGCATCATTCGCCTGGAAGCCGATCTTGCAGATCATGTGGACAAGAAGCAGCAGCTGCACATGCCGGAGCCGGCAGATGCGCCACATATTGGCGTACACCTCGCGGACGCCCATGTCCTCGTCCTTTTCCTTCTTCTCGGGCTGGAACACAAGGAGCCACAGTGTCACGAGCACAAAGCAGGCGCCGCACACCTGTAGGTAGCCCGAGAGTGTCAGGATCGGCTTGCTCAGCGGGCGTAAGCGCAGGTATTTGTTGCACGCTTCCACACTGTTCAGCGCGAGGAAGACGGTAAAGCTCATAAAGTAGCCGATATTGATACCGACCGTCTGCGCCGTCGAAGCATAACCCACATTTTCTTCCGAAAGGAGCGTCAGCGCCCAACCGTCGACGGCAATGTCCTGCGTGGCTGCAAAGAAAATCAGCGCAAAGAATACGGCCGTGATCGTGTAGATGCCCGAGTGGCTCTGCTCCATGAGCGTATCGATTTTGAACGAGAGCGCCACAAGACCGGCACCGATCAGCAGCTGGATCGGCACAATCCAGCTCTTCCGACGCCCCAGCGACAGTGTGATCGATGTACCAGGCACGCGCCATGCGTCCACAAATACACTGTCTACGATCGGGCTCCAGAGCAGCTTGAGCGAGTAGGGGTACGTGCTCAGCATAAATGTGCCAATGTCGGCGTATCCGACATGTGCCTTGAGAAGAAACGGCATCGTGCCGAACACCAGGCCAATCGGCATCCCCTGCAACATGTCTGTCGGTGAGTCGGATTCCACGCACATAGCAGCGTCAGCAGCAGGAAACCGCGCTGATCGCTCTTGCTCATATCTCGGAAGGACGCGCTTTCACCCTTGTCCACGCGATTGGGCACGCCAGGTTCCTCCAACTTCACATCCTCTCTCACCCGCGGCTTGCGCGCCGATGCCGCTCCGTCTTTGCGTGAGCGGACCATTGTCGCCACTTGGTATGTCCCTGGACGAACTGCCGTGGTGCCCCGTGATTAGTCATCTTGATCGCCGCTACGGGGCAGCGTGGCAGTCCGTCTAGACGACCATGATCCGTGCGTGTGTACGCCCTTCCGTGCTAGCGCTCCAGCGGGGTGCACCCGTGCGGCGGTGCCTCTCAACACAGAATACCGCATTCAAGGGCCGCTCGTGGTGGTGGCTCCTGCCTGTTTCGTTCGCAGCCGGAGCCTGCTACTTTGTCGGCGCCAAGTACCCGCCAGCAGCCATCCCGTTCTTGTTCTCGCCCTACTCCCCCAACATGTCGATGGCATCTGATGAGGAGACACTTGCGCATATGCACGACATTGAAACGGCACTACACAAGCTGCCGGCCGTGCAGGAGCACATCTGCCGCTCGTACGAAACACCCTCGGCGAAGCGCCTGCGCGAGCAGCACGGCGTCTCGTACAATGTGCCGTTCGCTGATCCCAAGCTGGCAGACTACGTGATCCAGCGTCCCTTTTCGAACAGCGATCCTGCACAGTTGGAGTCGCTGCTGACGGCTGGCTCGCTGCGTGGCCCCCACAAGTTTGCGGTGATGCCGTTTGTTTTCTCCAAGACACAGAGCGGTGCACAGCGCAACGGCGGCCGAGAAGGTGACGGCCTCGTGATCGTGCACTTTGGCAAGAACATGTGTGGCTACAAAGGGATTGTCCATGGTGGACTGCTGGCGACGGTGTTTGACGAAGCGCTTGCTCGCTCGGCCTTCTTTGGCCTGCCGAACCGCCTAGGCGTCACCGGCAAACTGGAGCTGAGCTACCGCAAGGCGGTGCGGGCCGAGCGCTTCTACCTGGTGGAGACGCGCATCACGGAGAGCGTCGGGCGAAAGTGCTTCGTGTCGGGCACACTGATGGATGCCCACACGCGCCAGGTGCTTGTGGAAGCCCATGCTGTATTTATCGAGCCGCGCTGGGCCAAGTATGTCTCGTGGATAGGTATGAATATCCACAAGCTACTGGAAGGGTAACTACAGCTCCAGACGGTACTCGGGATGATCGTCGCCGAGGTACTCGCGCATCTCCTCGGCCGTCCAATTTGTCGTGCGCTGCAGCTGCAGCGCCCGCTCATCGCGCTTACCGCATGCACGCATCGATCGTTCATAGTATACAAGTGTCTCGATGACCATGACGATTAGCACACCGAGCGTTGCGACCGCGAGATTCGAGGCCAAGCCGCGTGTATATTTGGGCTTCTCCGACTTTTTGAAGAGCCACGAGGATGCAAGACCACCGCAGTTGTCGGTGAGAATGATCATCGCGAGACCTGTCGCACGCTTAAAGTGGCCAGCCGAATTGTTTGCAAGCCACGTAAAGAGGACTGGCGGCACCGAGTAGCAGCCACAAGCCAACATAATGAGGCCGCCGTAGCGCGTCATGGTGCCATCCGCCGCATAAACCACGGAAAACCCAATCACTGTGAGCAGCATCCCAGGGAATGCCGTGACGAAGCGGTTGCGCAGGCGATCCGACACGAGTGAGATGAGCACGCTGTAGCCGAACGCTGCGGCAAAGATAGGACTGGTCATGAGCATGGCTTTGACGGACGTGTAATCGCCAATGTCCTGCACAATGACTGGTGCAAAGTAGGCGATCGAGTAAAGTGGCATGGAGCAGCAGAATCCTGCGCAGCACATGAGCAACACACGCACATCGCAAAGTGCACGCAACGTGTCGCGGCGCCAGGAGGCCCGGTGCGGCGCGTGGGACTCGTGTGGTACCCGCGCGAGCTTTTCTTGCAGCTCAGGGCGCTCGACGTAGTGGTCCGCTGGCAGTGCGAGTCGCTCCTGAAGGAGGCGGCGTTCGAGCGCGGTAAGCCACCAGCACTCGGTCAGATCGTTGGGTAGCAGGAACCACGATGCAACGCCAGTCAGCACGGTGAAGATGCCCTCGAGAATAAAGATCCAGCGCCAGCCTGCATGACCTGTCGGCATATTGTCCATCTTGCGGATGGCTGCGGCAAGTAGACCGGAAAAGGCACCGGCGAGCGCGGCGCCAGTGAAGAAAAGCGTCTGCCGCAGTTGCATCTCCTGGGGCCGGTAGAAAAAGGTCAAGTACACGGCGATGGCCGGGAGAATGCCGGCTTCGGTGGCACCGAGGAAGATGCGGTCAACCAAGAGCCCTGCCTTGGACGTAACAATCCCTTGCAATGTCGAAACGATACCCCAGCATACGACCAGGAAGGGAATCCAGATCCGCGCGCCGATACGCCGGAGGACGAGGTTCGACGGGATTTCTAGCACGATATAGGGTGGGTAGAGCACGGTGAGAACCACGGCATAGTCGTGCGCAGTGAGTCCAAGGTCCTGAGACAGGCCGGGGTTCTGTATCGAGCCGTCCGGCTGCGTGGTGCCCTCGAGGTTCGCGTGCCCGATATTCGTGCGGTCCAGAAACGAGAGCAAATACAGCAGCAGGCATAACGGGACGATCAGCAGGTCCACCTTGAGACGTGCGCGGCGCTCAATCCGCTTGTACTCTTCTTGGGTCAACGTTTCATGGAGTGGCACCTCGCCCAGCGCCTTTTCCGACATGATTGTTTTGAGTCACTGTGGTGCCCCAATTTAGCATGCATTCAAATTACGTGCTTTAAAGTCGGCCTTTTCTCTCCTCAGGAACCGACGCAAGGCTTACCTCAGCCTGCATTATCTTACATCTCGAGCCAATACTCCGGTTGATCGTCGCCGAGGACCCTGCGCGGGTCGCCCTGCTGCCATTGGATATTGCGGTGTGTCGCCACGGCCGTCACGCTTCCTACGTATGCACATATGGAGCCCATAATGAATGAGGAGCTCCGTGACCACGATGAGAACTGTGCCCAAGCTTGACATGGCGATAATCGTGGCCAGCCCTCGGGTAATCAGGCTGCCGTAGCGTGTCATCGTGCCCTCGGCAGCATAAACGACAGTAAATCCAATGCTTGAAGGGATCATTTCAGGAATATCATGACGAAACGCAGCTGCAGGTAGTCAGGTAACAATGGCATGGCTACTGTGCACACGGACGAGATGGCCAAAGGTGGGCAGGACACGAGCATCGTCTTGAAGGTCGCGTAGTTGCCGACATTCTACTCAAACACACGTGAGAAATAGGCCATCGAATACACAGGCACCATACAGCATAAAAAAAACCTGCGCAGCACATGAGCAGCAGGCGGGGTCCGTAGTGGTACGCAGCGTATCGCGGCGCCGTCGGGCTTGCTCGTGCAACCCTTTAGGCGAACTCAGTCGTCTGCACGACGAGCTTTACCTGCAGAGACTGGCGCTCCAAATAGTGTTTGGATGACGACTGCAGATGCTCTTCCAGCAGGCGGCGTTCCAGGGGCGTGAGGCCCCAGCACCCCCTTGATGTCGTTCGGCAGGTGGAACATGGAAGGATAGCCAAATTGTCGTAAAGATGCCTTCGAAGACAAAGATACAATACCACCACGCGTTCCCTGTCGATATATTGTCCATTTTGCGGGTCGCCGCGGCGAGCAAGCCCAAAAAGGGCGTCACTCAGGGATGCCCCGATGAAGAAAAGCGCCTGCCGCAGCTGCCGCTCTCGCAGCTTGTGAAAGAATAAGAGGTACACGGAAATGCCTGGGAGGGTGCCAGCTTTGTTTGCGCCGAGGAAGAAGTGGTTGGCGAGCAGGCCCGCACGGTTGCGCACGAGACCCTACAGCGCCGATACGACGTCCCAGCACAGGACAAGCATGGGAGTCTAGATGGGCGGCCCGACGCGCCTGAGAAGCAGGTTCGATGGGACCTCCAGAGCAATATACCAGGGGTACAGGATCGTCAAGGCCACAACATAGATGTGTGCCATGAGGCCTTGCTCCTGCAACAGATCGGGGATCTAGATCAAACCGTCCAAGCGCATCGTGCTCTCCAGGTTCACCTGGTCCATATGGGTGCAATCAAGGAACTACAACAGGTGCAGAAGCAGACGCATTGGCGCGACCTGCATATTGACCTTGACGCATGCGCGGCGCTCAACCTGCTTGTATTCTTCCGGCCAAAGGATTTACTCGGTATGAAGCTCGCTCGCGTTGTCACGCAGATTTCCCCTCCTCATCCGCAGGCCGGTCTTCAGTATCTGCCTTGGCATCCACCACCATGGGTAGTGTGTGCAGCACTCGGCGTCACTTGACAGCGCCCCACATCGCACGCCCGTTCTGCATGCAGCTAGCTCTACTGGACGGCAGGGCTGCTTATTCAGCGATCGCCTTCCATCATGGCGCCTGGCCGTGCGCCCGAGCCAGATGAGGCGCCGCCCGCGAAGCGTGCGCGCGCCGCGCCGGACGATAAAGCGGATGATATCCAGGATGCTGAGTACTGGGCACAACGCGCACAGGATGCGGCGCGGGCCGCGCCCGTACGGCGCGACCTGTACCTGGACACGGTGCGTACACACCGCTCACACAGATCGACCGGCGCGTCCTCGACTTTGACTTTGAGAAGGTGTGCAGCGTCTCGCTCTCGAACGTGCACGTATATGCATGCCTTGTGTGTGGAAAGTACTTCCAAGGACGCGGCAAGCAGACCCACGCGTACTTCCATTCGATCGACGAGTCGCACCACGTGTTCCTGAACCTCGACTCGGGCCGCGTGTACGTGCTGCCGGACAACTACGAAGTGGAAGATGCGTCTCTCAGTGACATCCAATACCAGCTTCGCCTGCCGTTCAGTGAGCAGCAGCTCGTGCGGCTCGATGCGCCGGACGCGCCTGTCGCACGCGACCTGCGTGCGCAGGTGTATGTGCCGGGGTTTGTCGGCCTGAACAACCTGGGTCGCAGCGATGCAATTAACGTCGTTGTACAGGCACTCGCGCATGTGCCGCCGTTGCGCGACTACTTTCTGCGCGGCGGCTCACCGAGTACACAGCGCACGGACGCAGCGCACGAACCGCTCGCGCACTCGACCGAGCTTGTGCGCCGCTTTGGCATGCTTCTGCGCCGCCTGTGGAATCCACGTGCGTTCAAGAGCCAGGTCTCGCCACATGAGTTTCTGCAGGAGGTCACACAGGCGAGCCAGGGGCGATTCCGCCTCACGGACGCGGTCGATCCCGTTGACTTCCTCGGCTGGCTGCTGAACCGCCTGCACCGCGACCTGGTCGGCGCCTCGCATGTGCGCGACGGCCGCTCGGTTGTGACCGAGTGCTTCCAGGGCGCCCTGCGCCTCGAGTCGCAAAAGGTGATTGTGCGCACGGGGCTCGAGGACGACACGCCCGACAAGCTCGACCACGACGGGCGCCTCGCCGGCGGGCAGCAGGACGAGCACGGGCGCGCTACGTTCAACATGGAAAAGGCGATCCAGGTCGACCAGGTGCCGTTCCTGCTACTCGCCGTGGACCTGCCGCCGCTGCCCGTGTTCCAGGATGTGGTGACCGAGAACATCATCCCGCAGGTCCCGATCGCGCAGGTGCTCGCCAAGTACGACGGCATCTCGATCCAGGAGGCGAATGGCCGCATCCGGCGGCATCGCCTCACGCGGCTCCCGCCGTATGTGATCCTGCACTACCGGCGCTTTACGCGGAACCAGTTTGTGGAGGAGCGCAACAAGACACTCGTCCAGTTCCCGACGCACGGTCTGGATTGGCAGCCATGTACGTATGCTCTACTAACGCAGACGTTGAGGGACCGACTGTACAAAACTCGCACATCTATAATCTGCTCGCCAACATCACGCACGAGGCGACGGCCGGCACCGTGCGCGAGAATAGCGTGTGGCGTTCCCAAGTGCACACCGGCGCCGGCGACCGCTGGTTCCAGATGCAGGACCTCCACGTGGACCAAGTGAATCCCCAGATGCTGTTCCTGGGCGAGACGTACGTGCAGATCTGGGAGCGCGTGGGCGCCGGCGACGCGCTGCGCGCACGCATCGATGCGCTCCCACCGCCGCGCCGCCGGCGCAACTGATCTATAGCTAGTCGACGTGTAGCTCGGCGTCGATCTCGTCGAACGAGCGGAAGAACTCGAGGAAGAGGCGGATCTTGTAGTCGACGTCCTTCGTGCCGCACACCTCGCGGATCGAGTGCATGCTCAGCTGCGGGTTGCCAAGGTCGACGGTGCGCACCGCCTTGGACAGCATTGGGCCGATCGTACTGCCGCACGGGCAGTCGTTGCGCACCTCAAACTCCTGCAACGGGACACCCGCGCGCTTTGCGACGCGGCGCAACAGGAAGGTCGTCACCGCGTTCGACGCGTACCGCTGTTTGGCATTCGTCTTGAGCACGGGGCCCGCATTCATCTTTGGGCGCAGGTGCTCTTCGTGCACCGACGCATAGTTGGGGTGGACGGCGTGCGCTGTGTCCGAGCTGATCAGGAACGAGCGCGCGAGACTTTGCTCGATCAGTTCCGGCGCCGATGCATTCGTGGTCGGCGCGCCTGGCACCACGAGGCCTGCGAGGCGGTGCACCATGCTCCAGAGCAGACTGCTCTCGGCGCCCTGGTGCGACACCGAGCCGACTTCCTCGTGGTCAAAGAGCGCAATCGCGCGGATGCTCTCCGCCTGCTCGACGGCGTCAAGGTCAACCACCGAGGCGATCAGCGCCTCTGTCGCACAGAAGCAGCTCATTTGGTTGTCCACGCGCGGCGTGAACAGAAACTCGTTGTGCAGGCCGCCAGCCGTCGGGGGGTTCGTGTCGTAGAGGCTCAGCTCAAAGTCCTCGATCGCCTCGACCGAGACACCCAGTTCCGTCGCCAGGAGCGCAAGAAGCGCGGGGTGGTGCTTATTGTTCATCGTTGGCACACCGACCGTGTCGCTCGCTGGCGCCGCCGGCTGGTTCAGCGAGTCGGCGAGGCCGAGGATCGGTTGCAGTTGGTCCTCGTGGTTGAACTTGAATGCCTCGTTCACAGAGCGGTTCAAGTGGATCGCTAGCGTCGGCACACGCAGGAGCGGGCGCCGGATATGTACGAGCCGCGACACGAAGCGGTTCGGTGCGTCGTTCGCCGCGACAATCACGCGGCCCGCGAGGCTGAGGTCGCGGTCAAACCACGTGTGCCACTGGCCGCCGCCGTACGTCTCGACCGAGCACTGCAGATACCCCTCCTTGCTCTTCTTCGAAACGGGGCGCACACGCAGGTTCGGCGAGTCGGTGTGCGCACCGACCATGTGCACGCCGTGGCCCGGCGCATACTTTTTACCGATCACAAATGCCACGAGTGACGACTGGTTTCGCTGGTAGCTGCGGTGAGCACACAGTACACACTAGTAGCGCCCGCCCAGGAACAGCTTCTCGTCCCAGCTCTGGTGCTCGTGCAGCTGGACGAACCCGGCGTTCTCGAGCATGGCCACACTCGAGGCTGTCGCATGGAACGGAGTCGGACTTGCTTCCACATACTTGAGGAAGCGCTGCGCAGCTGCAGGAATGGCGGGGCCCTTGGTCAGAGGAAGCACCGTCTGCGTAAGCCACGGCCACGTACCATGGTCGATAAGGTGGAGGTGTCGTCTCCCTCGGCACGTGCGCGCTATGGTATCTGCTAGGGAGCGGGTGGCGGCGCAGGCTGTGTCTCGGGCCGTGGCATGCTGGGTACAGCTGGCGCAGGATGTGCATCGGGTGCGGCCACAGGCGCCCCGGGTTGCGTGGGCGCCGGCGATCCTGGCACGCCGTCAGGCACTTGGGAAGCACGCACGGGCGGCAGAAAAGGCGCGCCCGTCGACGGCGGCACTTGGGGAACCGGCATCATCGGCGGCGCATGCACGCCCGGCGCGCCGCTAGGCGGGATGCTCGGTGCACTAGGAACAGGCGGTTTGACTTGCCGCACAGGCAGCACGTCGTCGAGGATAGGCGGCGGCGGCACATCTGGCACGACAAGGCGCCCTGCCTTCCACTTGGCGCCACACGCATTGCACAGCTGCGAGGGCCCTTTGGGCCCGCGGCGCCACATGGGCGTTTTAGTCTTACCACATGCACCGCAGCTCTTGATGCTGCCGTCGGGGTTATGCGTCGCAACGTGGCGCTTGCGCTTGGGCTTGACGCCGTCCTCGCCGACCCCAGGCGCGCGGGGCGTCGGCTCCATGCTGCGTGCATGACTCGCCTCCCTGGTATCGGACAGCATCGCGACCTTGCGCTTGGGCTGCGGCCGGTGCGTGTACACGGCCATGCGCATGGCGTAGCGATCCTGTACATTGTCCACGAGGCCTGGCGGGATATCCGTCGCCCTCAGCCGCGGTGGCAGGCGGTGCAAGGCAGGCATCGTGCGCTTCCTCTGCGCAAAGGACGCCTTGATCGCAGCAAATACACGCTCGTCGCCTGGTGAAGCCCATGCACCATTGGTCAGGCAGCCTGGCACACGACCCATGCAGTCCCACAGGCGGTCATCGATGCATTGGTCGGACGTGATGCGCCACGTCAGCGGAAACAGTTCGTGGTTGCGTGGCGGCGGCGGCGGCGGCGGCGGCGGCGCTGTATTAGCGTTCACCTTGTCCACCTTGGCACTCTTGCCGCGTGTCGCTGTGCGCCGCCGCTTGGGCTCGGGCTCGGGCGGCTCGGGCGGTGGCACCTCCTCTTTCATGGGCGGCGGCGCATCAGGCGGTGCGCACTTTACGTGACTCATATCCCGGACGAGCATGCCATGTACGGCCGCTTGGGCCTCGTCCTTACCGCTCTCACCGGCGGCCTTGGAGCCAATCGCCGGCGCGAAAAAGCTGAGCAACACGCACGAGGCCTTTCCATCCACGTGCTGACGCTCGACGGCGGCGTGCCATAGGGGCAGGACCAGCTGCAGGCTCGGGTTCTCGGGAAACTCAACAAGCACCACGGGGGGCGCGCGCTCCTCAGGCGGCGGCACAGGCGGCACCATGAGCGAGGCGAGGATGGCATTTAGTCGGATCATGCCTTGCTCTGGTAGTTGCCCTGCTCGCGCGAGCTGCAGGAGGTGCTGCAAATGTGGATCGCGCTCGGCGCGCTGCTGCAAGCGCGCCACAAAGCCGGCGTCCAGGGGTGGTGGTGCCTGAGGCTGTGGTGCCTGAGGTTGCGGCGCCTGCGGCTGTGGTGCCTGAGGCTGTGGTGCCTGAGGTTGCGGCGCCTGCGGCTGTGGTGCCTGAGGCTGTGATGCCTGCGGCTGTGGTGCCTGAGGTTGCGGCGCCTGCGGCTGTGGTGCCTGAGGCTGTGGTGCCTGAGGTTGCGGCGCCTGCGGCTGTGGTGCCTGAGGTTGCGGCGCCTGCGGCTGTGGCGCCTGAGGTTGCGGCGCCTGCGGCTGTGGCGCCTGAGGTTGCGGCGCCTGCGGCTGTGGCGACTGGTTTGGCAATGGCTGCGGTGCGCCTTGGGTCGGCGCACTCGCAGTGGGCGCGACCGGCCTCGCGACACTCGGCCCAGCCATTGGCGGGTGCATAGGACGCGGTGCACGGGGCACAGGTACTGTCGTTGGGCGCAACTGCCAGAACCGCACGCCATAATACGTCATAGGGCCCACCTGCACATCCGCCCGGCCCAGCGCCACGAGCGTATGCGTCGAGTGTGCGTGGATACCAGGCAGGAGCTGGGGCGGGACGACCTCGTAGAACTCCATACCCGCCCGCTGCCTGTGGCTGTACGGCGGCAAGATCTGCAGCATATGCATCATGCGCGTCTGGCGCAGCGCTTGCAAGCACACGACGCTACTGCCTAGCTCGATATCCGCCTCTCCCGTCACATCCTCTTCGCATGGAAGCGGAAACGGAAGTACAAGCTCGGGTATGACTTTGCGGGCGCCGCCACCCGCGGGAAGATAGCCTGGCGCCGGCGTCTCCTGCGCCGGCAGGCCAATGCTGCCCCCTGTGAGCGCAGCGAGTGCCACATTCTTGGCACGGTTCGCATGTGACGATGGCTTGCTGGGCTTGCGCACAAGGGCAGGGGGGGCTGTCGGCACCGCTGCCGGCGCTGGCGCGGTTGGCCGACTGACGGCAGGCGCCGCCGCAGGCGCCGGCGCACTTGCCTCTTCTTTCGGGGAGGGTGGCGGGGCGGCCTGCATGGGCGCATGCCAGGGGCCTTTGGCGGGTATCCTGGATGCCTCTATCGGCATGGGTGCCGCCACAACAGGCGACGCACTCGCCGTCTCCCCGGCGTCGCGGGTCGTCGGCTCGGCGGCCATGGTGCGAAGGAACGAGTGCATCGGGCAATCGGGCGGCAGGCGGGTCAAGCGCGTGCGCCGCGTCCAGCGACCGGTCGCTGATGGCGCATGCCGCTCGGCGCCTCCCAGGCGTGCACGCAGCGGCAATTGCACTGCCGCCCATAGGCCGTACGCTGCTGGGGCGGGCATGGGCGTGGCCCCCATGGGCGCAGCAGGCGCACCGCCTGCCCTCACCGCGCTCTCTCGTGGCACCCGCGGCCGAAGCAGGCGCCCCAACCGCCCTTGAGCGCGTAGCCGTGGGCCTGCGGCACCGCTCTCTTCTGGACGATGATGTACAAGCGCAGCTACCTGCACTGATTCGCAGCGTACGTGCGCAGGACGCGTCGTCGCGGCACCTGGCCCTGTTATGTGCGCCGCACGTCCACCGCGCGCTGGACGAGCACGGCGACGTGCCGCCCAAGCTGCTCTCGCTCGCCCTGTGTGTGCGCACGCACCTCGAAGACCCATGGCGCGTGTGGACGGCGCTGCGTGTGGCGTACCCCACGTGGACGCCGCACCGTGACGACTGGGCATGGATCGTGCGTGTGCTGTGCGCACGCGACGTCGAACGCGCATGGTCCGTGTGGCTCGAGCTGCGTACGCGCGGCGTCGAGCTCCGTGCGGCGACGATCAATACACTACTACATGCGCTGCAAGCACGCGCCGAAGCGACCACCCTCGTGGCGTACGTCGGTGTAGGCAAGCTCGACTTGGTCGGCCTCAGCACGTACGTGCACGCCCATATGAAGGCGGACGTGCCCGACTTATCTGCTGTACACGAGGCGGCGGCCGAGCTGCATGCGCGCCTCCTACGCCCGGATACCCACGATACCCTCGCATGGCACGCCATGCTCCTCTATACGGGACGGCAGCACGGCGGGCCTGCCGCGCTCGCGCTTGCGCAGGACGCCATGGCGCACCATGGCCTGGTGCCAGATGCCTATACCGTGTCGACGCTCTTGCTCGCGCACACCGCCGAGCTCACGGACGTGACGACATGTGATGCTGCGCTGCACCTTCTGCATGACATCCACTGCACCGTGCACGTCGCCCCGAGCACCCATGCACTCGCGATTGTGCTGCGTGCCGTCCTCGGTCCCGCGCCGGACCCTAACCAGACATTCGAGGCACACGCCTTGTACACCGAGGCGCGCAGCCTGTACGGCATCACGCCTGACGCCGCGCTCGTCCAGCCGCTCATCGACGCGCATTGTGCGGCCTTTGTGCCCGATCTGGATCGGGCGCACGCCCTGCTCGACGACGTGCTGGGCGAGCGGCCCTCGGGGCTCAGCCGCCTGTGGCGCGCACGTGCGCCGCGCCCTGTTGATCTCGGTCTCTTTTACCCCCTGCTGCGTGCGTGTGCGGCGCTGCACGATGTGCCGCGCGCCCTTGCGCTCCTGCGGCGCATGCGCGCGTGCGGTGTGCGTGTGCCGCCCCATGCCGCGTGGGCGCTCGTGCGGCACCTCGGCGAGGCGAGTCGTTCGTGGACGGATGTCGCACATCAGTACCGCGCTCTCCACGCCCTGCGCGCGTGGGACAGCGAGGCGTGGGCGCGCGTACTCGCGTGGGTCTGCCGATGGCGCACGGCCGATGGCACACCGGCACCACCGGCGCTGCCGCTCCAGGTGCTCGCCGATATGCGCGCCGCGGGTGTTCACCCGCGGCCCGCGACCTATACGGTGCTATTGGACTTTTGCGCCAAGGCACATGCGCACCTCGCGAGCATCCAGGCTGTGCATGCGGTGATCCAGCGCGACGTGCAGCTGGAGCCGGACCTCGTGCTGGTGCATGCACTGATGAATGCATATAATTATGCTGGCGCACCCGCTCAGGTACTCGGCATCTTTGACTCGCTGCTCGTACTGTGCCAGAACGCCCACCATACCCGCTTCCTTGACGACGTCACGCTGACGATCGTATGCGATACGTGTGGGCGCGCAGGTCTCCTTGATGCCATGCGTGAGGCCGTTGCAGCTGCGCGCGCGCTGGACGCGCGCCTCATCACAAAAAATGTGTGGGACGCCTGGGTCGAGGGTCTCGCGCGGTGCGGGCAGCTCGACGAGGCCATCGCCGCCGCACTCGACGATATGCCCCGCACAGCGGCGACCAGCCCCGACGCCAAGACGCTGCAGACGCTGCTCAAGTTCGCGCGCGGGCGCCCGTCGGTACATGCGCACATTGTCGCGCGGATCCAGGCAGAGTTGCCGCACGTATGGGACGCATCGTTGGCTAGTTGAGCCACTCCGGCTTGGCACACTTGCGCCGCTCCACGGCACCTGTCACAGGGTCGGCCATCTCGCGCCACGAGATCGGCTGCAGCGTGTGCCGGGCGGGCGCCCATCCGCCATTCATAGCGCGCCCACCCGTCGCATGCACGACACCGAGGTCGTTGCGAGCCGTCGATAGGTAATAGGAACGCGCATCGCCCAGGGAGAGCACCACCGCGCGCACAATGTCGCCGGGGCGGAAGCACTCGCTCAGCACGACGCCGTCCTTGTCGGTCGTGCGCACGTCTTGCGCACGCACCAAGCCCTGGAACTCGCTGCCGTCGATACCCTCGCCGGCCGCATGGTTTGTGCGAGCACCCACGCTTGCAGCCTGTGCGCCGCCGCACGGCTTCCCATCAACCACAAGAATCGAAATCGTCGCCTGCCGCGGTGTCACGCGCGTGACGCGCCCCAGCACGACACTCTCTGGCTGCGGCAGGACGAGCGGCGGACGTGTGCCTTGCACACGCACTGCGCCAGGCGTACTATCCGCATACCCAATTCTGCTCGCCATCACAAAGTCTCCGTACGCATATGTACCGTCACCCGCCTGCACACGCGAGTTCGGCGGGAGTGGCAGCGGCTGCCCCGGCAGCAGGAGCGCCCGGTCGTGGAGCATCGCTGGTGGCGGCCGCGGCGGCCACGAGCGACTACCTCCACACCACGTGGTTTTTTTTTCTGTCGGCGGCGGTGGCGACGTGCGACACCGTGCCATGGCGCCCAAGTCGATATGGCGCCAGCCGAACGCGGTGCACTTCCAGGTCGTTCACCGCTCGCAGCGTGATGTTCGGAAAGATGATCCAGAAGCAGGCGCGCATGTGCTCAAGCCATACGAGCCGCTGAACCGCAAAGGCAAGTCGCGGGCGGATCTCGAGCTCGATGACCCGGCGCTCGCCCCGGGCGACGCACCGGTGCGCGCCAACGTCGGTGAGGCCGCGCTGTATGGCGTGTACTATGATGACACAGAGTACGATTATATGCAGCACTTACGTGCGATCCCCGACAATGAGAACAGTCGCCGCGGTGGTGTTGATGAAGACGACGATACCGAGGCGGTGTGGGTGCCGTCGGCTGTGCAGCCCAAGGAGCGCGCGCCCCGCTTTGTGCTCAAGGACGAGGATCCAGGCGACCAGCCCGGCCTCCTACTCCCATCCTCGGTGTTTGCGTCGCAGGAGACGCCGCTGGATCTCGCGTACGGCGGAGAGACGCATGGCCTGCAGCCCGACATGGACCCCCACCTGCGGCAGACGCTCGAGGCGCTCGACGACGACGCATTTGTCGCCGACGACGCCGACGACGACTTTTTTGCCAATATTGTGCAGGACGGTGCCTGGGACGGGCGGCGCACCGACGACGACGCGTGGCGCGATGCGGCGCCGGAGGGCGACGATATTTGGCTCGATCCACTGCAGCGCGCACTCAAGGAGCGCGAGGCCGTGGGCGGCAATGAGGCCGAGCTGAGCCTCGAGGCGCGCATCGCGCTCTTCAAGGCACAGGCCAAGGCCGCGAGTAGTGACGAGGCGGCGTCGGACGACGAGGACAACGATACCCTGGGCGAACTGCCCCCCCAGCCGGCGCGGCGCGCGCGCCCGGCCGGCTCCGTGTCGTCGACTGGCTCGGCACTCGGCCGCAAAGGCGCGCCTGGCGCACTCGCGCGACGCGCGGCGTCCACGCGCGCGGGTAGCGTGGGCGGCGGCTCAACCGTGTGGTCCATGACGTCGTCGTCGATGGCGCGCAACGAGCAGCTGTCCGATCTGGACGCACGCTTCGACCAGGTGATCCGTGCGTACGGCGGGCATGCGACGGGCGATCCTGCACTGGATGCGCTGCATGGCGCCTTTGAGCGTGCAGCGAGTGACGACGACGACGACGACGACGACGACGACGACGAGGAGCTCGATCACGAGACGGCCGAGCGCCTCACGCGCGAGGACCTCGATGCGATCCTCGACGACTTTCTCGAGCACCACGAGGTGATTGCCGGTCAGCTGAAGCCGACGCTTGGCGACCGCTCAACGACCGCCGACGAGAAGCTCACGATGCTCCGTGAGGCCCTCGGAGAAGCGCGTATCACGGCTGACGACGACGACGACGACAACAACGACGCACTGACGCCTGCTTCCGAGAACCCGTTCCTGAACCCCTCGGTACTGCGTGCGAACCGCGAGCAATGGGATGTGGAGACGATCCAGACGACCAAGACGAACCTCGAGAACCATCCACGCACCATTGCAGCGGCAGAAAGCATTGCGACGCGCGGTACAGGCGCCTCGACAGCCCTGGGTCGCGTGCCGCGCGCGCTCGCTGATCCCGGCACGCGCATCCCCAAGATCCGCATCCACCCCCGCACGGGCCTGCCGCAGGTTGTAGGGTATACGAATGTGCCTAAGGCGGTCGGTGTGAGCGACGCACCGAGCGACACGAGCGACGACGTCCCCCAGGCGCCGCGCCGCGCCCGCACGACGACCAAGCGCAATCGGAACGAGAGCCAGGACGAGCGGCGCGCCCGCAAAGAGGCACAGAAAATTGAAAAGCAGCAGCGCCGCCAGGAAAAGTCTGCGGCCAAGCAGGCGTATGCCGACGAGCACAAGCGTCAGGTGCACGCATCGCGCCGCCAAGCCGAGGCGCGCGGCGGCGCAGCGGCCCTGCACTTGGCGTAGCACCGTAGATATCACGTGACACAACACGGGTCGAGCGCGTCCGATGCTGGTCTCCTCTCAACATGGCGGCGAGGGAGGAGCGCCGCGTGCGTCGTCATGAACGAGCGCGGCACCACGTGCGCCCTAGCTCGGAAGCGCGTCGCGAGTACCACGCCCACTATGCGACTCCCGCGCTGGATGACCTATACGAGACGGCGGACGAGGCGTACGATACGCCCAACGAGATGTTCGCGTCCGCGTCGCGGCCGTCCCGCACGCCACATGCACCGGCCACTGCACATGCGGAACGTATGCCTATGGAGCGGCACGCACGCACCGCCCTCGCGTCTCGTCACGCGCCCGAGCGGCGCCGGCGCCACCGGCGCCACCGGGACGCGCGGTCGTACCACCAGCACGGCGCCTCGCACGCACCCGACCCGTCGCACCGCGTGCGCTCGCCGGATGAGGTGTATGGGCCGCCAATGTCGCGGACGCCGCGTGCCGGCACATCTTCCGTGCCGCCTCGACGCGATACGCCCCAGCGCCGTGAGGCACGGCGCTCGCGGCGTGCGTCGCGTGTGGCACCAACCGCAGTGGTGTCCTCGGCGCGCACGGCGCGTCTCCTGGCGGGAGACCCAGCGACCGTGGCGGACGTGCGCTCGATCCGCACAGGCGGCGACAGTGCAGGCGGCAATGCTGCAGACGCCTTTCAAGTGGCGAGAGAAAAGCCGCGCACGAACAAGGACCGGCAGCTCGCGCGCGTGCCGCGCAACGAGGTGAATACGATGAAACAGGGGCGCGTGTTTGCGATGAATGGTATTGATAATCTTGCGCTGCTCATGGTGCGTTGCGCGACTAACCGCAGGAGGACCGCTCGTACCACATGGCATGCTTTTCCATGTACATGTTCAAGTCGACGCTCGACTACCGCACGGTGCGCGACTTTTTCGAGGTGCTTGTGCAGCTGTACCCCAAGTACCGCTACGTCGTCGACTTTCAGCCATACCGCGCGCGCTTCCGCGACAAGGTGCGGCAACAGCAGTCGGACGAGGAGGCCGAGCGCTTGCACCGCGAGCGCAACGAAGCGCTCAAGCGTGGCGATCTGCCGCCAAACTTTGGCCCGTACACGAACTACTCACGCACGATCCGGGCCGGCTCGTGGATGCGCCCGGCCGCATGGCGCATTGACGAGGACTTTCATGTCTCGGAGAATATTGAGGTGATTACGTGCGGGGGTCAGGGCACCGACGAGCAGGTGTTCAAGATCGCCGGTCGATTCTTGGCGCGCCACTTTGACTACAACAAGCCGGTGTGGGAGGCGCTGCTGGTGCAGGGCCTGCGCACTGCGGAAGGCGCGCGGAGCGCGCTCATGATCAAAATCCATCACTGCTTCTCGGATGGGCAGGGCATGATCCAGTCGTACCATGCGGCACTGATGGCGATGAACAAGGGCATGGGCATCAAGGAGGTGCAGCAGTGGGTTGACATTGCCAAGAAAAAGAAAAAAGCGCAAGGCTCCAAGCCCATCAAGCCGGGTGTGCTCGGCACCGCGTCGCACACTGTGTACACGATGCGTGAGCTATACTTCCGCAAGCGTAAGTCGTTTGTGTACCGCCACCCGAAGCAGCCGCGTGCCGCGCAGCGTCTCTACTTCCACTCGGACGGCGTGCCCATGGATGGCATCAAGCAGATCCGTGAGGCGTTCTCGACGCCATCGACGCACCTCACGCTCAATGATGTGGCGGTGGCGATCCTTGCGCGTGCCATGGCACGCGCTGCGGACCGCCTGAGCCCTGTCGGGACGAAAAACGACCGCCGCGCAGCCATCTTTGTGCCCATCTCGATCCGGCCCGAGGGCAACTGGGACCTGTTCAACTACACGACCGGCGCGCTTACTTGGCTCAAGTACCCCGATCTCGATGGCACGACGATCGAGTCGCACCTGCTGCATGTGCACCGCGAGATGTTGCGCCTCAAAAGCTCGTACCTGCCGATCATCTGGTACAAGACCTTCTACCATTGGTGCCGTCACCGCGCGCTGTACCTGCCTAACTACCCGGTGTGGCGCCCCTTCTTTTACCGTGCATTCAGTGAGTACCACGTTGCAACCAACGTACCGGGCCCCACGGAACCCGTGTCGTTTGGCGAGCACGAGGCGTTCAGCTACCACGTCCTGCCACCCAGCTCCCCCGGCAAGGCCACGATGGGTACGTTCCTTAACTCACACAGCTATTGGCATGATCAGCTACGCCGCCGACTTTTCACTCGCTGTCTCGTGCGACGACGTGCCCGAGTTCCAGGAGGTGCCGCGCGTCCTGTGCGACGCCTTCCACGAGGCTGCCCTGACCATGGTGCAGGCTGCCCAGCACCGTCTCGCTCAACAACCAGCCACTCGTACTTAGGCTCTACAGCATAAATGACAGCGGGTTCTCCATCGCCGCCTTGAACGCCTGCATCCAGCGCGCCGCCGTGGCTCCATCCACCACGCGGTGGTCCGACGAGATGGTTGCCTTCATCACCTGTGCCACGCGGAAACCCTTCTCCGAGTCGTCGGGCACGAGGCGTGCCTCGGTCGTGCCAATCGCCAGGATGCAGCTCTGCGGCGGGTTGATGATGGCCGTGAATTGCGACGTGCCCATCATACCCATGTTCGAGATAGTGAACGTGCCGCCCTGGTACTCGTCCGGCTTCAGCTTGCCGTCTCGCGCCTTCTTCGCAAGCGCCTTGCTCCGAGCACCAATCTCCGCAAGGCCAATCGCACCACAGTCGCGCAGGATCGGCGTGATCAGGCCCGCGGGCGTCGCCACCGCCATGCTAATGTCCTGCCTGTGGTGTTGGCGCACAAACTCGCCGTGGAACGCCGAGTTGGCCTCAGGCACCTGCTTCAGGGCAATGGCCGCCGCCTTGACGATAAAGTCGTTCACTGACAGCTTCGCAGCCTTCTCCTTCTCCGCATCGCCTTTCGCCGACTCCTTCGCTGCGCGGTTGAACACCTCGCGCAGCTGGTTCACGCGGTCCATCTCAATATCGAACGTCACGTAGTAGTGTGGCACCGTCGACTTGCTCTCGGTCAGGCGCGACGCAATCACGCGACGCATGTTCGACAGAGGCACGTCCGTGTAGGCGTCCACAGCCGCCGCGGCACCGCCTCCAGGCGCAGTTCCCTGGGACTTGTACTTTTCCACGTCCTCCAGCAGGATGCGGCCCTGGGGGCCCGAGCCTTTGATCTCGCGCAGCGGCACACCACGCTCCAGCGCCACGCGCTTGGCCGCGGGCGTGGCAAACACGCGCTCCTGTGGCTTACTCGGCGGTTTGTCCTCCTTCGGCGCCTCCTTGGGCTGCTCCTTGGGCTGCTCCTTGGGCTGCTCGGGCTTGTCCTCCTTGGGTGCCTCCTTGGGCTTGTCCTCCTTCGCTTCCTTGGACTGCGACGCAGCCGAGGCCGACTCCTTCTTTGCCTCCTCAGCGAGCGCGTCCGCACCAGAGAGGTCGTCACCCTCCTCGCCGATGATCGCAATCGTCGAGTTTACCGGCACATTCTTCGAGCCGGCCGCCACCTGCGGTCAGAGCGTTGAACGCACCAGAATCTTGGCCAGCACACCGTCATCCGTCGCTTCAACCTCCATGGTTGCCTTGTCGGTTTCCTGCCATTAGTCATATGCACGCACAATCTCCAGCAGCACATCGCCCGAGTTGAACGAGTCGCCCTCGTTCTTACGCCACGAGGCGATACCGCCATCCTCCATCGTGGGGCTCATGGCCGGCATCGTGAACTTGCTCAGCTCACGCAACGCCGCACTGGTGTGCAGGCTGGCCATGCCAGGTCGCACTCGAAGACCCGCACGAAGCAGCTGCTGGCGCACAATCGAGTACATCTTGCCGTCCAAACGGTCCGAAGCCAACCCGCGGCCCTACGCCCCGCCGCCGCGCTCGCCCGTCCGCTTGGGCCATTGCGGAAATATGCCCTCCACTAACGCCTCCACGCCACTCGGACCGCCAGCGTTGCAGTATGGCCACAGGGGACCTCGTGCGCGATGTGCGCGCGGCCCTGGGTGCCGAGCTCGGGCCCGTGCCCATTAGCACAGAGTGGCTGTACGTCTGCGTACTTACGTAGTACCGAATGCATCGACCATCTGTGCAGCCGCGACGCGCGCCTGGAGCACGACGCGACGCGGCTTGTGCACCAGGTGCGTGCTCAGCTGCTCGCTTCGGACTTGCACGACTCGCTCGAGCATGCACAGACTTCATGGGACCATGCACTCGTGCAGATCGTCGATGTGCTCGACGTTGGCGTGTCGACCCAGTCCCTCTTTGATACCCTCGAGACGCGTGCTACAGAGCCGTCGACGTCCTTCGCGCGCGGCATGCTGCGCTGGCGACTCAGTGATGGGTTCCAGGAGCCTATCTGTGCCTACGAACTCGACAGCATCGCTTCCCTCGACTTGGAATCGCCCCTAGGCACCAAGCTCCTGCTGCTGAAGCCGCCCCAAGAGCGCGGCGTGTTTCTGCTGGGCCCCGCACACGTGCGTGTCCTGGGCGGTTTCCACCCTGACTGGGACTCGGCGGTGCTCTTGCAGCAGCGGATCTGCGAGCGCCTCGGCCGCACACCGACGTGGAAAACAAGCAGCTCAGCACGCACACCGGACGTGCACACGACCGGCCCACCTGCACCGCCGCCCGAGATGCCTAGCATGCGCGAGCCTGAGCTACTATCGGACGATGTATGGGACGTCGACGCCGAGCAGGCGTTGTTGGAAGCGGAGGGTGCTCTCACTACGGCGTCACCCGCCGCAGCACCTAGCGATGTGCCACCCAGGCGCCCGGCGTCCGCGCTGCTACAGCAGCTCGAGCACGTGTCGACACCCACGCCGCCGAACTCTTCTGCGCCCAGTATGCCGCCCTGCTCAAATGAGCAGCTCAAGATACCCAAGCGCGGCACGCCACTGCACCCTCAACCTCGCGCCACAATCAACCTCGTATCCTCGGACGACGAGGCACCTGTTGCGCCGTCGACCATCTATGTGTCTGACTCAGAGGACGAGCGATGACTCGGCCGACATAGCTACCGCCGGTAAAATCCTTGTCTTCTTTGAACGATAGAGGAACGATGCCGAGCCAGAAGCGTGCAGATCGGATGCGCAATGCGGCAACACAAGAGGCGCTTCGCAGCACGATGCGCTATCGTCACGGTGCAATTATTACCAAGGGTGGCAAGATTCTGGCGCAAGGGCACAATCATGTGCGTACTGGGTTTAGTGGGCCTCTCTCCGCGCACGAGGCCATTGTCCTGCCACTCCAAGACGGCGACACCGAGCACGACTGCTGCAAGTCAGCGCAAAAGGGTCAGTCCTACTTCAGCATGCATGCAGAGATGCACGCGGTGACGACGGCGCTGCGTGGCGCGCGCCCCCATATGCGGGGTGGCGACTTGCTTCTCGACTCCATGGACGAGGCGTGCACACAGCTTCAGTCGATGACGCTCGAGATGCCTGCCTGCTCCCGCTTCAGCGACACGTCCTCGGGTCCAGCCGCGAAGCGATCGGCACAGGACGTCAAGTCCCAGTTCGATCGTGCGCTGGTCGAGGGCGCGAAGCGGGAGCAGCAGCGCGTCGCTTTGGCTCCCGATGCTCCGTGGTGTCTTAAACCGGGCTATAAAGAACGAACTGAAGAGAAACCACCGCCACGCACGCGTCGCAGCATGGGACACTGTGGCGTCCAGTGGTGGCCTCTGGGCAGGTAATCAGGCGTCCAAGCGCCGCCGCTCCGAACAGCAGGCCGAGCGTGCGCGCCGCCTCGCGCGCCGCAAGGAAGAGAAGCGTGCACGTAAGGCACGTGGTGCGCGCCATGCCTCGTCGGGCGGCAGCACCAGCAGCGCAGAATCGCTCCCCGAGTCTGACCCGGCTAGCCCACCGAGCGACTCGTCGTCGTCGTCGTCGTCGGATCCCCCAACGCCTCCCTTGGAGCCGACAGATACCCCGTCCTTGGCGTCGACGACACTGGCGTACCGCAAGGTGGTGCGGCGAGCCATACCCTCCATGGAAAACTCGCGCATTCGAGGGGCTGATCTCTATGTGGTCCGTCTCTTGCAGGACACCGAGTCCAAGGCCAAGGCCAAGGAACAGCGTCGAAAGCATCTACAAAAGCGCGGCGCTACGATTGTTAGCACGGCCCCATCGCCAACGCCGCCTGTCCCGGCCATGCCGCGCTATGCAGACAGCCGGCCGTGCTGGCGCTGTCTCGAGTGGATGTACTGGGGAGGCATCAAGCGCGTATTTTGGACGGACACGAGCGGCCACTGGCACTGCGGCAAGGTGTCTGAACTCCTATTCGGAGGCACGGCCGCTGGCGGTACCGTGTCCTATGTACCCGTGCACCTGACTCAATATGAGCATGCCGCTGCCATGCTACGGCAACGCGCGGTGCCACTGTAGTCCGCGCGCCACGCGCTGTCCTGCGACCTGCCCCTTCAAGCGAGCGGCGTTCAGCGTCTTCGCATCTCGGACATAGTGCCAGCTACCTGTGTCAATAGTGCCCTGTGATTTGTCGATGCACGTGCCTAATGCATGCACGAAGCGGCTCCTGACTCAGATGCGGAGCCATGTGGCTAGCGACTGCCACGTGGCTTTCCGCGCTCACGAACCACGAACGCGATTGCCTGGCGTATTTTGACGCCTGCTATACATGCTCGGCTCGACGTCCAGTGCACGGTTGGACACCGGCGTCGATCCGGATCAGACCACATTTGAACGTGTGTCTGAGCTTGATCGCGACCAGCGTGGACCGATCTCGATGGATCCCATGAGCGACAGCGATATGGACGAAGCGCCTCGCTTGGGCCTCGCCTCCGCGCCTCAGCCCGCATCGACGCGCCTGTATCAGAGCGCCAATGCGCGTAGCACCGGCTCCGCAAGCTCTTCCCACTTTGTGATTGTGATCCCGCCACCTGAAATGCCTACCACGGCGCTGCCACGTAGCGCATCGGCACCCACCCTGGCGCGCCGCGGTACACTTCTGCCCTTGTACCCGACACTGGGCGGACAATTGTACGCGATTGCGCGAGAGTATGGACTACCCAGTGTGGGAGGCATCTCATTGTACCTCGTCGATGATGGCAATGGCAACGATGGGCCGCGTATCGGAGACAGCACATGGGCCGCTCTCTGGAGCGGCTTTTTCGACGAGGAGGAACGCGATGTAGCGCCGCCCGTGCCTGACTTGTCGGACAGCGAGTCCTACTCCCGCCCAACACCGCTACCGTACATGCGTAAGAGCCAGCCATCCCCCCGGATGCGTCAAACGAGCCGTGATTCGTCGCGGCGTCTTCCGCGCATGGCCAGCAATGCCTCACTCGGGTCGACGCGCTCAGCCTCGGCGGTCTCCTTCACACTGGAGACGGGACGCCTGCCCATTGTCGGCAAGTTTGAATGGACGGTCGACCCGGTGAAGGCCAAATGGTGGCGCCCGTTCTTGGCGCACGCCGAAGCCATCGCAGAGATGGCCACCTCTCCTAACAGGGATGGACCGCCCCTGCCGACGCCGCGCACGAGCGGACACCGCCCATTGCACCTGGCAACCATGGCAACACCGTCGCCTGTGCGGACGCAGACGCTGCCTACGCGCGCGGACACATCGGTCCCCCCCATCCGCACGGATATTCGCGACTTGATTGTGCCCACTGAGTCACAAGTGCAGACGCGTGATGCACCTATCATTGCTGCCTCGCCTGGCGGCTTATCGCCAGCGGGCGCCGAGGGGCAGGAGCTCCTTGCTGCGCCGCCGAGTGTGCCGGACGTTCTCTCGCCTCCGAACAGTGTGCCCGAAATGCAAACGGCTCCGACGAGCCTTGCAGATGCACCGCCGTCGTTTGACGAACCCTCATCTGAGGCGCCGGCCCCGGCCCCGGCCGTCCTCGGCTCGCCGATCGAACAGAACCACGCGGCGCAGCGCAATGAGCCCTCGGTCAGTGACGAATGGACGAATGACAAGGCGCCAGCGGAACCGAGTCAGCCGGCCGATGAGCCTTTGACACCTGTTCAGTCATCGCCGCCGCCGCTGCCGACACGCGACTCGACGGCGAGCGACATGGACGACGAGTCGAAGAAGCGCACCACGATGAGCGATGCCGTTGCTAGCCTCTCGGCTGCTGCGTCGCGTCTCTTTGGTGGACACAAAAATGACACGCCTGCACAGGAAGAGACGCCCAAGGAACCCCAAGAAGACGTGACCAAGCCGCAGACACCCACATCACCCCAACACAATGTGGAAGAGGCCCGTGAGCTATTGACGGAGCGCGAACGCAAATCGGCGAATGCCCGGCGCCACATGCAGCGTGCCTCGATTGACATCCCGCGCTCAGTGAAGCGCGCGTCTACGCGCATGTCGCAGGCTATGGGTGGGCTACCCGGCCAGGAGCGGCTCCCTGATGACAATACGGTTACGAGCCACAAGCGCAGCACGAGCACGTCTCAGGCCGACACATTTGAGTTCCCCGCGAGGCGCCCTGTTCCTCTTCCGCCGGCCGCGGAGCCCGCCCCAGAGCCGACCGTGGAGCCCGCCGCGGAGCCCGCCGTGGAGCCGGCCGTGGAGCCGGCTATGAAGTCGACCGAGGCGCCTACAGAGGCGCCAGCCCCTGCGCTGTCTGCGGCTACCCTGCCTGCGTCGCGCTTCATGAATGGAACCAGCACGGAGGCGCCATCGCCAGCGTATCCTATCGAAGAGCACTGGGTTACGCGTCAGAGTGTGCGTCGCCCTCTGGAGGAGGCTCCGCGCTCGGTGACTAGCCTGCCGAAGGCACCGCCGACCCACGACACGCTGGCGCAGCGCCTGGCGCGGGAAGGCTCATTGCGCTCACCGATTCTGCTGGACCAGAACCTGCCTAATATTTCGGCGGCGTCACCTGTGCTAGCGAGCCAGGCGCCCACGTCGCGCGAGGGGCCCGCTCCTGAGCGCATGTCGGCACAAGAGATGGTACCTGACGTGCCGTCTGCATCCAAGTTGAGCCGCCAAGAGACGATTGAATTCAACAACACGCTCGGGGACCTGCAGCGTGCACTGGATCTGCTGTCACCACGGCGCTCGGTCCATAATCGCCGCATGCGCCAGGGCGTACGCAGCAGCACGGCAACGGAGGACAGTGTCATTCCCACTGTGGACGACTCTCAGTCGTCGTCGACACCCGCCTACATCCGCTATGGCCTGGCGGACTCCTCGGACCGTTCGCAGGACGAATCGTTCTCGATGTCTGCGCCGAATGACGCGCGCGAGGCGCCTGCGGTGCCGACGCAAGCGACGCCGCTCGCTGCGACCGTGGCGCAGGACCTCTCTACATCCATGCCGCGTTGGGATCCGCCTGTGAATGAGAACTCGGCGTGGAGCGCCGAGCCAACGCCCGTGGCTTCGTCCCAGCAGTGGGGCCAGGGACCGCGCCCCACCTGGGAGACGGACGTGGCAGAACCGACGTCTCGCACAATGGACTCAGTTCCGTGGTCACGCGACTCAGTCCAGTCGCAGTCGTTGTGGTCGCGCACATCGATCCCGCCTGGCCCCAACGAGATACAGACCCGTGACTCTCAGTCGCTCGTCTCGTCGCAGATGCCGCTTCCAGACATGGCGCCGGTGCCGGCGCCGACGGAACCGCCGATCCCGAGCGCCGAGCCTGAAGAGGCGCCGGTTTCTACCCAGCCCCCTGTGCCCCTTGTTCTGGATGTTACTGTGCCGCCGCACGATGGGGCGTGGAGTGTGCGCTGGGACCCTCCTCCGACGGAGCAGCCGCCGCCGCCGCCGCCGCCCAAGGATGAAGAGGCCAGCCAGACGCAGTGGATGACCTCGCCGAGCATGCCACAGTCCGATGCAATGATGCCGGCGTCGTCGGACGACGCATCAATGCAGCTCGAGTCGGTGCTGGCTAGCCTGCGTCCGCGCGAGGCCCCGGAGGGCGCGCCGCCCCAGAATGACGAGTGGGTGGCGTGGTCGAGTGAGTCGATAACGGCGACGATGTGGACGCCGTCGAACGCACCTGAGGCTGGTCCCGACTCGGTGCCGCGCTACGCGCAGGAGCCCGCAGATGATCCATCGAGTCTGCAGTGGTCGCAGCCGACGGATCCGATGGGCTCATCTGCAACAGCGCTGCCGGCTGCACCTGTCGTGACGGAGGTGGGCGAAGCGTCTGAGGGACTGACGCCGTCTTCGGCGGTGCAGACTCAGTCCGCGCCGTCGCAGGGCATGACGGGCCTGGCGCCCCAGCAGGCTGCGTGGAACGTGGATCCTGCGGCCCTGCCTGCAGAGCTGTCGGGCGGGCGTTTGACGCCACCCAACGATGGCCCGATGCCGGTGTCTACGATGAGTCCGATGAGTCCTGTGAGTCCCAGCCTGCAGGCGCCGCTGCCGCGCACAGCGTCAAACCAGGATCTGGAGCGGCTTTCGACGTCGCCGCACCCGAAAGGCAGTCATTTCCTCTCCAAAATGTCGCCCAAGTTCAAGTGGCCTCGGCGCAAGCGCGAGGACAAGCGCCAGACGCCCATGCAGGTGTCGGCGCCCCTACAGGGCGGCGCTTCTGATGAAGACCATTCGCATCTTTCGCAATTGTCAGCGACGTCGATGCCCGCTCAGGGCCCGCCCTCTGTGGATGCATCGGCGCCGGCCATGCCATCGCCCCCTGTATGGGAAGGCCCTGCGCCCCAGGCACAGCCTCAGCAGCCGCCCTACCCCAGCACTATGCCATACGTACCGGCCCAGGCGCCCAGCTCCGTGTCGAATCCACAGATGCTGGATGAAGAGCATGCTAGTAAGCGCACATCACACCCGTCATTTGTGTTTGACGAGCCGCCCCGCCGCCAGGACGTGGTTAATACAACGGAACAGTCTGCGACGCTCTCGGACATGTACCGGGCCTCAATTGATGGGAAGAATGCGGGGCCAGCGCAGAACTAACCAACTGGGCTGGTCCCTTAGCAGCAATGGACAAGGCTAGTGCATGCGGGGCATGTTACGTAGTGATCTACGGTCTAGCTAGTACAAGCGAGTCGCAATGCCCATGCTCATGAGCTCCTGGAACAGGAGTTTGGCCGAATAGGGAATGTGGATCTGCGAGATAGCCGAGCGGTTGCGACATGCGCGGCATTCGAAGGTCGACTTGCGTAAATTGGCCACCGCTGTCAAGCCACACAGATCGCAGATATGCAGGCGGTACGCATCGCTTGCATCGTACATGCGCTCCTTCAAAAAGTTGGCCATACCATGCGAAATCATACAGTCGCGCTCCATCTCACCGAAACGCAGACCACCGTCACGGCTACGACCCTCAACCGGCTGCCGCGTGAGGATCTGCACAGGACCGCGCGCGCGACTGTGGATCTTGTCGTCCACCATGTGTTTTAGGCGCTGGTAATACGTCGGGCCCAGGTATACCTGCGCCTGAAGCTTGCGGCCCGTGTGACCATTGTACATGACCTCTAGGCCACGCGACTGATAGCCGAGCGAGAACAGGATGTCACTCACGCCCTTGACGGTGAGATCAGTAAAGGGCGTCGCATCGCCCTCCTGACCTGACAGCGTCGCCACTTTCGACAGTAGACACTCGACCAAGTGCCCGATAGTCATACGACTGGGAATGGCGTGGGGGTTGATGATGATATCGGGCGTAATTCCCTCGGCGGTGAACGGCAGGTCTTCCTGGCGGTACGTGATACCAATCGTACCTTTCTGCCCGTGGCGCGACGCAAACTTGTCGCCCACCTGCGGCACACGCGTCGAACGCACACGCACCTTGACAAACTTGGCGCCCTCACCGTTGGTCGTGATCAGCACCTGGTCGATGATGCCGCTCTCGGTGCTCTTCATCGGCGTGCTCACGTCCTTCTTGGTATGCGTCTTGCTGCGCATGCCCAGCTCGTCGCTGTCCGGCGGCAGCGGCGCCGTCTTACCAATGATAATATCCTCACCCGAGACACGCGTGCCGGGGGGAACAAGGCCATCAATATCCAGCTTCTCGTACGTGCCGTGCTTCAGGCGGATGGCCGTCTCGCGCGTCGGTTTCTCAAATTCCTCCATTGTAATCACACCGACCTTCTTCTCCATGTCCTGGAAGCTCCGGTAATACAGCGAGCGGAACAGACCACGGTCAATTGCTGACTGGTTCATAATCACCGAGTCCTCTTGGTTGTAACCTGAATAACAGAGAATAGCCACAATGGCATTCTGCCCCGCTGGTAGCTCACGGAAGCGCAAGTGTTCCATCGCACGCGTCGTGGCCAGCGGCTTTTGTGGATAGTACAAAATGTTCGCCATCGTATCCATGCGGATCTGGTAGTTGGTCAAAAACACACCCATGGCTTGCTTGCCCATGGCCGACTGGTACGTGTTGCGCGGCGACTGGTTGTGGTCGGGGAACGGAATAATACTCGCACACACACCCAAAATCATGGCTGGATGAATCTCACAGTGCGTCCACGTGTCCGGCGCAAACGTATGCGCCGACCGCAGACGCCGCGTCGCATCCGACGTGTCTGGCGGCATGTGGCCATTGGTCGCTTTGTACTCGCGCGACTGCTCCAGATCCGTCGGACTCATGCAGATCAGCACCGTCTCCTCTTCCTCCGTATCCAGGTACTCAATTACACCCGACTGGACCAGGCGCGTCCAGTCCCAGCCCTCGCCGTCCTCGTCATTGAGCGCCTGCACATGGTGCCGTTTTATTAGCAGTGTCATGTTCTGCTGGTCCACAATGAACAGCGGTCGCAGCATACGACCTGCATCTGTGTAGACACGCAGCTCCTTCTCACGGATATCCCGCACCACACTGACTTCGTGGCTAATGTCGTCCTTGCGGCGCAGGTCACGTAGCGTATCAACAAGTTGGCCAGGATCGTCGTGCGTACCCAGCCACACACCATTCACAAACACCTTGGTCGCCTTCGGGTCCGCCGCCTGCATATCCACCAGACTGTTCAATCCAAACTCCTCCAGGAACTCGACAATCGGTGCAGATGGCGTACCCACAGAAATATTCGACATGAGACTCAGATTCTTCACCAGACCACAGGCCTGACCCTCGGGCGTCTCGGCGGGGCACACCATACCCCAGTGCGTGTTGTGCAGCTGGCGCGGCTTGGCAATCTTGCCGTCCCGCCCTATCGGCGTATTGCAACGCCGCAGATGCGACAGGGTCGATGCAAAGGTATACCGGTTCAGCACCTGTGACACACCCGCCTTAGACTGCATCGCCTTCTTCTGGTCACCCCAATTACCCGTGGCCAGCGAATAGCGCAGACCATTCGTGATGGTCGCATGACGTACCGCCGCCTGTAGATGGAACTCTTTTTGGTCCTCAACGCAGCGCTGCAAGTGCCGGTAGATATCGCGTGTCACCTTGCGGAAGAGCATGCGGAACAGGCCACTCAGCAGGGGCCCGGCCAAGTCCAGACGCTTCTTGCCAAAGTGGTCACGGTCGTCAATCTCGCGGCGGTCCAGCGCGGCGAGCAACAGACGGTGCACCATGTACCCAAAGAAGTAAGCCTTCTTCGTGTTCGACCCCTCCGACATAGAGATGTGCGGAAGCATCTCCTTCTGCAGGATCTCCTGGGCGTAGGTCGTACGCTTGAAGCGCGACAGACCCGTCGTAGTACCACGGCGGCCGATGAAATCAAGTGCCACCTCGCGGTCCTGGATCACAAAGGCCTCTTCAATACACGGCTTGAGCATTTCCAGCATCTGTGTATCGTTAAAGTCGTAGCAAATGTGCTGCAACACCTCACGATCAGGCACTACACCCAGTGCACGGAAGACAATCACAATCGGGATATCGTTGCGAATGTACGGCAGCGTCGCCTTGATCGTGTTGTTCAAACTCTTCTCACGGTTACGCGAGAACAGTTTGACCTGCATAGTGCTGATCGTCTTGCCACCCCGCTCCACAGCGCTGCGGATCTCGGCAAGGAACGTGATAGGCGACGGGGCGGCCTTGGAAAACACATAGACATGGTTCGCTGCCATGCGTTCCTGCGCAATCAGCACCTTTTCCGAGCCATTGATGATAAAGTAGCCACCAGAGTCGAAAGGACACTCGTTCAAGCTGTACTTGCCATCGTCCGGCAAATCGGTCAGCCAGCAAAAGTGCGAGTGCAGCATGATCGGGACCTTGCCCAGGTATACCTTCTCATCCACAATCTCCTCGCGGCTCGGATCAGGCACCCACAGCTGGTCGCCATTCTCATCCAACTCGTCCTCTTCACCCTTGACCAACACCTTCTGAGATACATCCACATGGAGGCCAGCCGAGTACGTCAAGTTGCGCTGGCGCGCCTCTTGAGGAAAGAGAGGCGCCGTGCTACCATCTGCCTCGGTCTGTTGCGGCTTGTTCATGTAGATTTGACCAAACTCAATCTCGTACCGACGCGACTTGTCCTCCGCATGGCCTGTGTGCTGGTCACTCTGCTCCAGGGTCAGACTGCGACTCTCCTCAACGAGTTCCTGCACTGTGTTACTCATGAACTCATTGAAGCTGTCGATTTGCTGACGCACCAGGCCCTTTTCTTCGAAAAAGGCCTTGATCACATCCCAGCAATCTTCTTGACTGATCTCTTCCACCTCTTCATCTGCGTACATGTTGGTGATCGTCAACAAGTCCTAACACAAGCGAATTGAATGGCCAAACACAACCTCTGGGATCGTGTTGGTCGTACTTCGCGTGTGGGCAGGTGCAGATGGTCGAGCACCCCGTCAACGGACGACGACGGCCGCGCGGCGATGGTGGCACGACACTTCAAAGCACGTGATGCTATCGGCCGAAGATATTTCTCCACCTGCATACGCCTGATGCACGCCACGCCAGCGACGCCGTAGCACAACATGGGTGCAGGCGACCTGAACGTAAAGAAGTCATGGCACCCTCGACTTCAAAAGAATCAGGAGAAAGTATGGATGCAAGAGCAGGAGGCGGAGGCAGAGCGCAAAAAGCTCGAAGAGCTCCGCAAAGAGCGCGAACAAGAACGCCAAATGCAGGAGCTGCAGCGTATCCATGAAGCAGCCGGCGGAAAACGACGCCCCGAGCGCGTCGAGTGGATGTATGCTACGCCTGCCTCTAGCAGCGGTCCCTCAGAAGCTGAGCTAGAAGACTACCTGCTGGGTAAAAAGCGGGTAGACAAGCTGCTCCAGGGTAACGAGGCTCAGAAACTTACGCGGGATGCGGTCCCGACGGCCCAAGAGGATCCAGACGAAGCGAGGGCGTCTCGTGATATGGCCGTTAAAATTCGTGAAGACCCCCTGTTTGTTATTAAGAAGCAAGAACAGGCAATGCGCGAAATGCTAATGAGAGATCCCTCCCGGCTGCGGCAGATGAGGGCGCGAATGGGGCTTCCTACGCCGCGAGATGACCCCACATCTTTGCACAGCACGCCATCGAGCTCAAGGAGTCGAGACTCGCGCCACCGCTCGAGAGGGCACGATACCTATGACGATGACCGACGAGACCGCCACCGACACTCTGACCGCCGAGATCGTCATCGAGACCATGACCGCCACTATCACCGACGAGATAACCATCGCCACCGCGACTATGACCGACGAGACCACGACTATTACCGACAAAGTCGTAGAGACGAGGAACATCGTTCTTACCGCCGCGATTATCCAGAGGACGATCGTCGGCGGTCTCGCAATCGCCGGGACGATGAGAAGGATCGAGAGCACTCGCATCGCTCCTCGCGTCGCCCATCCAGGTCACCTGAGCGCCCAAGTATGAGCGAGTCTGAGCGTGAGGCCAAGCTAGCGGAGATGAGGCAGAATGCCCAAGATATGACCCAAGCACGCAATGCAATGTTGGACCAAGTGCAAGCGCAGGAGAAGAAGACTCTTGAACAGGAGGAAGCGGAGCGCAACAAAACCCGTAAAAGTGCGCAGTGGAAGAAAAACGGCGCTCCTGGGCAGGCAGCATTTTTGCTCGCCCAACAGCGCGATTTGTGGGGCAAGCAAAGCGGTGGCATGGACCTTCATGAGCGCCTGCGTCGCAACCAACATGCGCTGGAGACGATTTCTGATGATACCGTCGGTTGAGCCGACAGACACTATAGATTGTATAGTACATCATGCGACTCTATGACCAGGAACATAAACTTGCAATGACTTTGTCCTTAGCCAAAAGCGTAACGGGCCTTGGAACGCAGCCAAGGTCCATATTTGAAGAGGATAAAGGGAATGGGACCTAGAAGTAGTGCAATGAATGCAATCAAGGATGTTGCCCAATGGGAGTTCAGTCGGTGGTACATCTGTGCACCATACTGACAGGTAAGCGACCGTTACATACCAATGGAAACCCAAACCCAAAGACAGAGCGTGCCAGTGTGTTGGTTGACATGGCGCTGGCCGTCCGGGTCTTGTAGGCATCGCCCAAGAACGCAAAGATGGAATACTGCCATGTCAGTGCCGCACATTCACATACCTTGACGCAGTAAAAGGAGGCTCCATAGGCCGCAATCGCCATGATGGGTGACCAAATCGATATTGATGGATAGCAAGTCCATGCAAACCAAAATAGCGCCATGACAATCATTGGCGAGCCCACAAGGGCACATCGAAGTCGCTCTTCGGGTGGCAGTGTCCCCGTTGGACTGGCCGCACGCTTCTTCATGTATCTCGGGTTCTCAATGAGCACAACGCACACCGCCACGACCACCTCGCCGGCGAAATAGGACAAGAACACCATAGCAGATTGGACAGAGTTCAATCCATGGAGCCCCCCAAAGACAATCGGGAATGCGACAAAGAACAGGTACACTGTCGAGTAGAGGAATCCAAAATATAGGCTAGTGGATAGGACCATGGGCTCATACAAGATCATCTTGAAGGGTACCAAGAGCCACTTGTCCATAAACTCTTTCCAACTAAATGAGCGGAGCTCTTTAGCGGACTTGTAGTTCTGGTTGCCTGTCTGTTGGCGAAGCCGCTTTGCCTTCATTGTGAGAGTAAAGTTCTTGTTGGTCTCCTTCAGCGTGAAAATGGTAAGCACGGTGAGGAAGCCCTCGAAAATACAACACGCCCAAAAGCCCCAGTGCCACGAAGCTCCCTCAACATGAACCCAAGCGCCAATGAGAGGGCCTAAGGCGGGCCCGCCGCTCGCACCAAGAGAGTGCACGGCCATACCAAAGGCCAACAAGTCCTTGTCGAAGATGTTGGCGATGATACCGCCACCCACGGCGAGAATAGCCGAGCTACAAGTGCCCGCAAGGAAGCGGAAAATAATTAAGCCGCCAATGTTGGGGGCCAGGGCACTCGCCATCTGGAAAATGGTCGTAAGAAGACACGACGCCATGAGAATAGGACGCGTCCCGAACAGCTCCGACAGTGGCGCCCAAAGGAGAGGGCCTGCAGCAAATCCTCCGACGTAGATAAATACAGCGACCTTGACCACCTCAATACTTACATGGGTAGAATTAGATATTTCCTTTGTGAGCGACGAGGGTAGCGACGAGGCAAACGTGCAGCCAGTGTTGAGCATGAATACGAGCGCAGTTAGATACAGTCGATAGGTAGTGTTCCAGTTGAATGGAGATTCGGGATCATCACCATCCCATGACACGATGATCGCATCTGGATGCGCTCGCTTCAGCTCATTGATGTCGTCATAATTATGGGGCACTTTGCCAGTTGCATGCATTTCGTTTGATTTCTCAGCGCTTGAGTCGGGTCTCGGATCGAAGTGCTCATCGGCCTTCTCCAAGTCATTTCTGCTCGAGTTCATAGCCGTTATGTGCCTGTAATAGCTGGAAATACTGTTTTAGTGAGTTTCCCATGGCTTTATCACCTGATGCACGACGCGCCAAAGCAGCTGCGGGGATGTAGTCTAAATCCGACGAGCTTAAAAATTATTGGACAACCCGAGAAACAAGGCACGCCAATGACCATTGGGGCCGAGAGCCCCGATTTGACTATAACGGTCCCTGACGAGCTGTAAGCGGTACATATGGCCACAGTCCAAGGGCAATGGAGAACAAATGGTATCGTACTCTATCCTATGGTATTCCACTGTTCACAGTTGTGTTATGGCGACGGATGCGAGTGATGCCGTTCGTCACTTTCAAATAGCACTTTGGATTCATTCTGCTTGACATCATCACCGAAGTCATCATCGCTCTCGACAGCAGCGTAGCCAGGCTCTGTAGCATGAACCTGATGCTCGCTCGTATTTTTCGGGGTGCGAGAAAGCTGTTGAAGATGCACCGATTCCACCTCCTCAGCATCCTCATCCATCTCATCATGCTCCGATCCAATTGTGTGCACATCAAACTGGCCCGCAGCGACCTCCTCGTCTGTAGCCAGCTCATCAGACATGGCGAGACGCATGTTGTTGCCAGTTGGCCGCCAAGACCAAGCGATGAGCCCAAAGACAACGAAATACAGAAGAACCAAGACGCCTTCCAAGAGGAACCAACGGTACTTCCAGGAGTCCTCGATAAAGTCGTTTGTGCCGGTTAGGGTAATAAGGGCAATGATACCGAAGAAGTACAGCGTGAGGAATACAACGGCACCGAACAAAATGACCTGCAGGCGCTTGAACATGTTCATCTTAAATGTCTGGTGGCGCTCTTGCAGATCTTGGATAGTGTTTTTGAGGGACGAGAGAATCCACATGTAGAAGATCGTCAGAGTGAAGGCCATGGGGAAGATAAACAGTCCTACCCAGGCATTGGTCGTATCAAGCAAGACAAAGATGATGCCAATCGAGTACATGACACTGAAAACAAAGTGCAGGCCTGTCAGTGCATATACGCGAATAATGGGGCCGATGGTAGGTCGCACAACACCATAGCCCATTCTGCACGTTAGATGGAGAGACGTACGACACAATAAGCAGTAGGAAAAAGGACATGCTGTCCCGCACAGACTCGAGGATGTTGGTGAACACGAGCAAAAAGCGAGCAATACTGGTCACGCCCGGTCGGCCATCAGCAGCTTCAAAGTGCCTGAGGTCAACGGGATACGCATTGTAGTAGCGGTAAAACAGCCACTGACAAGCCATTTCAACCACGAGGAACATCAGCACTCCGGATACAAAGTGTTGCACCGTGACAATCTGGTCACGGTGCCTGTAGCACATGAAGATCCAGCCGACGCTCAGCACCACGCATACTAGCGTCATGAATCCATAGAACTGTATCAGATTGACAAACGTACGTAAAGCTTGGGGTGCTCGGCTGCTGGAAGATGGCCAGTGAAACGGTTCCGATACACTACCTCTCCATGGAATTGGTTGATCGTGGAGTTGTGAGCGGCACTCATAGGCGTGCGAAGAGGCGCAACACCCATACAATAGTATCCGGTCCGGTTCACTGGATAAGTCTAGGTAAGTAGCGAGTGCTGCGTACCATGGTCTTGGTCTCCTTCAGTCGCTCTCCAAAGTCCATCTTCTCCTGCTTGATGGACCACACAGAGGTCTCGTCATCAATCACATACAGATTCAACTGTTCAGGTTTGCATAGGCCACGTTGCTGTGCCGTGGGGGTACACAAGTACGTCTTGGACTGTGACACATGTTAATCTCGCACCATACATACAATGTGGCCATACTTGCTTCCAGACGGGTCATACTTTCCGATTTTGGAAAGTTCAGAGATCTCGTATATGATGGTGGTCACTAGGCCACTGCTGTTAGGATAGAACAACACTGCTGTCAGCGGCCGACAGACCTACCATCAATACTGGTGTTTGAGCCAGCCCATACACCACTGCACGACTGCCGCATCTCTGTCTTGTCCTCCAATCTCTCAGAATATCCATGGCATACAGAGATCAGGGCGAATGCCAAGAAGGCTAAGACCGCCCAGCTCCGACAAACGATCGCCTGCATTCCGTATCTGCGTCGGGGTCCGTGGACTGTGGAGGCTCTATGGGGGGGTGGTCACCGCTGACGACCCAAGGCCGGGTAGGACGGGTGGAGGAGCGATTGCACAGTCTCCATGCCAGGCCATGTAGACATTGACATGGTCACAGTGGTGCAGAAGCTGGTCATCGAATTGCAGCGCCGTGTCTGTCGGTGCAGGATCAGGTGGTCAGTATACTCGGGATGGTAGTACGTCGAGGAGCGCTGGGTCATTTGCTCTGTGCGCCACAAATTAAGCGTCACGGTTCCTTCCGACGAGGGAAGTTGTACATGAAGGGGCAAAGAAGGTTTCGATGAAGAGTCACTTGGTTCCAGTGCCTCAAATGCACTAGCTCTATTCTCGGCGGCGCGAGAACAAGACACCTGTTCCAAGTACGATGCCAACGGAGTGCCATCGAGCGCGGAGAGCCGCAGCGGTGCCTCTTTAGACAGTGTCACTCGCATGTCAACAGGCAGTGTCGGACAGAGTACGTGCGTGTCAGTGTGGCACATCCACGTAGCACTTTGCCATGCAGGTGCACCCTGAGCACCGAGCGTCAGAACAATGTCTACCATACCCTCGTCGAGAGCCACGCGGTAGTAGAATCGCTCCAGCTCCTGCTCATCGTACTCAAGTTCTGTCCAGCCGGACATGGTAGGTGAATGGTCCAGGCAGCTAGGAGGCGAGGTAGTGACGAATAGCCCAGGGCTTTCCAGGGAGGGTATCGTGCCCAGGTCAGCTGGCACTTGGTCCCACAGCAAATGGCCAAAGGAGATGTGGGTATTTCGCTTCCATTCACCATCGACAAGAGACGCGGGAATACACGATGACTTGTCACTCAGCTCTGGCAGATACAAAGGGAATTCGTCCGTGGATGAGGAACTGGGCACCATGTGCAGAGGAGCATCGGTGTCACTTCCTACCAGTCGTGACCATGTGCCTTTCTGCAGAGCATAACAGAGGAGCGGCTCCGCCGCGGTGCCAGGCGAGAAGGGTAGGCTCGATAGGAACGAAGATTCACCAGCCCCAGTTGGAGAAAGAAGCCATGTATCGTGCGCCTCGACAATGCGCATGTGGGACTGCTCCTCCAGCAACATGCGCGCTTGGTCAGCTTGTTCCTGTTTCAGGTACCGCAAACAGACCTCCGCGCCGTCCTTCGTAGCATGGCACTGGGTGTGAAAGCTGATCCAAAGCAGCAGTTCATCAGAAGCATTAAGGGGCACGCGCATGGTTTGTATCGATTGCTGGAATGTATCCAGCCAAATGCGTACCTGCTCAATGGCCCGCGGGTGGCCTGTAATGGTGACACCGGTCTGCGAGTCGCGCTTGTCCATAGAAGCATTCGCTTGTGTGCGACGCAGAATGTCAAAGAAGGAGCGGCTCTCGCGTGATAGGAGGAACACATCGCTGATAGGCAACGGCAGGAAGGTGGTGACAGCATGAATGTGCGCCTCGGGATCGTGAAGCTCAAAGCGCTGCTCCATAAACGCCTTCACCAATTGGGCTTTAGGCATGGATGCCCGCACATCCTTGAGCTTGGCATCGCGCGCTAGCTGGTAGAGCTGTGGACGGGTAAAAGAGTCATTAATCCGATTGTAAGTCCGGGTCCATACAGCGCCGGAACTGTCCATACGTTGGTGGCGATGCGCCGTGGGCCGAAGAAAGTCCAGTGCCTCCAACGTGGGAGTAGCATTTTTGTCGTCCGAATCGCCGCTCAAATCCCATGTAGGCTTCTTGCTGGGCGTGTGCAGAGCGCACAGCAAGCGGGGGACAGCTTGCCACCTCGGATGCGCAATGACTGTGCGCATGGTGACAGCCTGCAAAAGAGGCCAAAATGGTGGAGTGGGAAAATGGCAGAACTCCACCGCCAAGAAAGCTAGTACGGAAGGGTATACACTCGTCTATGTCGATGGATCTATAGGAGCCCCTGGGCTTTTTTGGCCTTTTTAGTTTTGGATTTCTTCTTTGGTGGCTCTTCCAGGGAACGCTCTTTCGTAGGTTTGGGGTTAGGTTTTGGTGACTCGGCTTTGAAGCTGTCATCAAACCGCGTGTGCGTGCCTGTCGCCGCAGACACCATGCGCTTCGCTGCATCGGTATCCACGCGTTGTCTTGGTTTTTCTTGTGGATTTTCCGTCTCTTTTAACTTGGGAAAATACGCCTGTACGCGCTCTAGCTCACGATGCACCGGGTGCGATGCAGGGTCAACACCTTTGCTTTTCAGGTACATCCAAATTGCATCCAAGTATACATATGATGCAGAGACCAATGCCTTGGCTGCCGACAGCCGATGATGAAGTGGGGCTTCGGCATCGTTGACCCGTGCCTTGGCATCTTTGGACTCACAGTCTTTTAAAATCTCCGTAAGTGGACGGTCGAACGCTGCTTTCACAGTCTTTTCGACAACATCAAGCTCTTTCTCTAGTTTGGAGATAATGCCGGACGGATCCCCGACGGTGTGTGCGTACGACGCCATTCTTGCGTCAAGAACAAAATGGCAAGAGGCGGTGGAGAAACTCGTCCGGTGTACATGTCCTCCACTACAGTCACCTAGCATACCGTTCACTGCTCGCTGGACGTGCCAATCACTTCCTCTATCCAGTCACCGACACGCTCCTTCACACCATAGCGAATACGCTCGACGATCTTTTTCCATTCCATGTACATCTTTTCTAGTTCATAATCATTCGCTCCAGGCATAAACTCTTTAATGGTCATTCTTGTAATCTTACGCTCTTTCTTGCCGTCACGAATCTTGGTCGAGCTCACAGGACCGATCCCCGAGGACCAGGAGCGAGAAGCATGCGTTCCACCTACAGATGTCTCCAAAGCCCACACCAACTCCAGCATCTTGGTCTTGTCGCCTTGAGCATAGCGACGAAGAAACTTGGTCCACCCAGAGCGCCGGCGCGTATTGATGAACCAAAGCACCACCTGATTGTACTTCAATACCTGTGTCTTGGAAGCACCCTGGCGATTTGTTATTTTCAGAATCTTCACTTTATCATTGCGAGATGGGAATGGATATCCCATATTTTTCAAAAACCAATCGCGCATTTGTACAGCATTCAGACCCACATCACGTCGCTCAGAGGAGACAAGCGTTTGCGTTTCTTTCATTGACTCCTTTTCTAAAATCGATTGTATCTCATCGCTAGTGGATTTCTGCAACTCATCCATCATAGCATGATGCTCATTCAATACGAGCTTTAATTGTTCAATTCGTTCCCCAATCGACGCGCCCAAATGGATCGTTGGTTGGGACAGTTGACCCCTCTGAAATAATTGCGAGATGGTACTCTTCACATCTTCCGACATGACCCGCAAGCGCTCATATTCTGTCTCACCAAAATTACTTGCAAGAGCATCAAGCACAGCTTGTTCAAATTCGATCAACAATTGCCGTGCCGGATCCTGGTCATTATATGGCATGATGGGTGGATGGGAGACAAAATCGCTAGAGCCATCCAGCTCTTATCCTTAATTCACACAAAGACTTTTCAAGTCAGGGTACTGCAGCTGCATGTACGCCCAGGCCCAGATTGACCCCATGCACAGGGCCATGTCGAGGATTACGATCCAATTAAGAAACACCTTAGTGAAATAATTTGGGTTGCCATATGTCCATATGTTTAGGCCCAACACTGAGCATATATGCTTGGACCTAGTGCTCGCCAGCTATTGGAGTGGGATATTCCTTCTCCTTTCTCCTGCGGCAGTCTTATATCCTTCCAGAACCTTTCGAATAATCTCCATACATGTAAAAAAGTATCAGAGTCTTTTCTGCCCAAGTTAAGAGAGTCTATTTCATGTCCTCGTCACCGGGGCCTCCGCTGGTGGACATGAAGGCGAACACTGCCAAGGTACAAAGGCGCCTCCACTTACGCTCAGACCTTCTTGCCTGAGATATAAGAACGGCCACCCCCCAACATTATGTCGTCTCCCAATGAGCCAAGAATTGAGCCTTGTAGAAACGTGCCTCTCTATACTCAGAAGTCTTAGCACCTCTGATAAGGAGTTGCTCCCGAGTCCCGTCATAAACTCACCACTAGCTGAGTTAAATCTTAATGATATCAATGCCGTGTCCTTCATGAATGCGATACGAGAGCGACCTCTCTCCAATGATGCACAAGTCCTCTTGATTCGTCTATATGAGCGCGTTCTTTTCAAGCTTAAGATCACTTCCATGGAAAAGTTTTCACAAATCCAACGCCGTTGGGGGTCTGCTCGCCGTCGCGCTCTTCCTCGTATGGAACGATTGTTCAAATCGCAATGTCAACTTGCCGCTACACGCATGCAAGAAACCCTACTTGGAATTGTTGACGAGAGACTCAAAAGCTTCCAGGAGGCGGCGAATGAGCCTGCTGATGCCCATCGTGGACACAGCGCTAAAGCTGTGGCTATTCTAGAAAAAGCCTTTGAACACGCGCCCAATATCACACAGGCTGAGAAATACAAGCTGGCTGAAGCAACTGGACTTCAGCCACGCCAAGTTACGATCTGGGTATGTCGCATTTCTCGCTAATAGTCAGTTCCAGAACCGACGGAACCGGCGTTCTCACACACGCCGTTCTACAATGGTGGAATCATCTCTTGTTTTCCCATCGTCTGATTCGACCCTGGACAATACATCAAAATCCACACTGGATTTCATCAAGACAGAGATGACTTGTGAAATCGAGGATGAGTCCAGTTTTGGTTTGGAATACCAGGAAAGCGCAATGGACTCAGAATCTACACAGGACAGTCAGTTGATGTCTGAGTCAGATGGAGACTGTGAGGATCAAGGCGGTCAGTGTTCTCAAAATATCGCGGACACACCCAATATATCTTTTCCTATCATTCCTTCTGGCAGTGAGCCAAGTCCAGATCCCATATACGCGTATCTTGATCCTGGAGCTTGTGAAGACAACGTGCTTGACGTATGGTCTTCAACCATGCCTGTCAGCTCTATCCTCGAACTCTCGCCCATGCAATATTCATCCATGCCAAATTCTGAGAGCAATCACGGTCCTTCTGCTGTGCTACTTTGCGGAGGCTCCGCGACTCACACCATGCAGACAAGCCCCTCTGTTTTCCTGGACGATGCAGGACAATACCTCGTCTTCAGTCCAGTGGATTCAATGCCCCGCCTAGACTTTGCTGATCTGGATCTCAACATGGATGCGCTTGAGGAATGCTTTGGACTCACCATGGATTCTGACTGCACAATGATACGAGTTAAAGAATTCGATCACGAAGAAACGCGAGCCGTTGAATATCTTAATTCTAAACCATTTAACGTTACAGAGGAGCTAGAATCGCGTGCGAACGAAGAAAAATGGGATGTCTCCTCAATTATTGTCAGAGGATCGTCTCGCTCACCTGAAGGCAAAGTGACGCAAGATCTTAGCGTGCGTCTTCCAGGCACTTCTTCCACCCGGAACAACATGGAAGAAACGCACCAGAGACTCTTCCATGGATATCCGGTCAGCCCAATTACACCATGCCTTCCACCCTATTCGTCTTTATCTCAGGGCTATGTCGCGCTGAGTTCTCAGAGCGTTGAGTCAATGAATGCAATGTCTCCGTCGCTATTGGAGTGCTCCCATTAACTAAAATTCCTACCAACATCCACGGCTGCTGCGATGGTCTGTTCCATTACTATGGGGCAGTTGGGTGAAAATAGGGCTGGATCCTCATACTTCAAACAACATATATCACCATGCACTAGCTTGCTCATGCATGATGGCATAGCTTCAGTTCCACGACCCCTGTTTCTTTCCATCACGCCGGCAATTACGTCTTAAACCTACTTTCGAAGACACTTTGTTTATACATGCAAGCACGTAATAGCTATGATGTTGAACACGGCGGTGCAGGATGAGGAGAAACTATCGGACTTCGATGCCATCTTGGCGTGATTCCTAGGGTTTCTCCACTATATCGGGGATGGCTCTATAGTTTCAGTATTGCGTAGTATTTTCTGATTGGTTCACTCATGGTCTCCGTCTCTTCGATGACGTGCCACATACATCCCACTGCAGGTACGCAACCGTGAAGAAAAGGGCAGCTTGTCGAGAAGATCCGCTGTTCAAGCTATTATAAGCACTCCAGCTCTTCTACTTTTACTCCAAGGCCATGGCGCTTGAGGATAGCCACCGGACGCCGGGTCTGGGCGACTCGGAGAGAAATAGCATCGACAAGCTGCATGCAGAAGTCGATTTGCATTCCGATATGCCGTCTCCCGAGCCAAGGGGCCAAGAGGCCTACTTGTCCGAGTCGGGCGACCCCGAGAAGAACCCTCCTGTGGAAACACACTACGATGAGCTGCCACAGGGTCGACAGCTAGGTACCATCTCTGCTGTTTTCCTCATGGTGAACCGTATTCTGGGTACGGGTGTATTCTCTACCACTTCGACAATTCTGAGCCAGAGTGGAAGTGTTGGGTTAAGTATCATATACTGGGTCATTGGCGGCGTCATTGCAGGCTGTGGTTTTGCGGTCTATGCAGAATTCGCTATGGCCATGCACCGCAATGGCGGTGAGCTTAACTATTTACAATATGTGTATCGTAAGCCCAAGTACCTGATTGCGTCCATGTATGCCGCCCAGGCACTTCTTCTAGGACAGGCAGCTGGTAATGCCAACACAGCAGGCCAATACTTTATCCGTGCAGGCGGTGGGAAGACAACGGAATGGAACTCGAAGGGTATAGGTGTCGCTGTGATTCTCAGTGCCCTTTTCATGCACGGAACCATGCTCAAATGGGGTCTCATGTTCCAAAATGCAATTGGTACCTTTAAGGTGGTCATTCTCTTCTTGATTGTGTTTGCCGGTTTCGTGGCGCTGGGTGGTCATACCAAGGGCCCGAATCCTCACAATTTTGACAATGCGTTTGAGGGTGCACGCAACGACATTTACGGTGTTTCATCGTGCATTTACAATGCGATTTGGAGTTATGTGGGCTATTCGAACCTGTTCTACGCGCTGGGTGAAGTGCGCAATCCTGCACGCACTATGAAGATTGCGGGTATTGTATCGCTGGTCACACTGACCATCCTCTACGTTCTGTGCCAGGTCGCCTACTTTGCTGCTGTGCCCCGGGATGAAATTCTGGGCAGTGAGCAAATTATCGCGGCCGCGTTCTTCCGCCACATGTTTGGCGAGAGCTCGGCCAAGGCTTTGTCCGTCTTTGTGGCGCTGTCGGCTGTGGCCAATGTGTTTGCGGTCATCTTTGCGCAGGGCCGCCTCAACCAGGCGCTTGGTCGTGACAACATCATTCCCTTCTCCAAAATCTTTGCGTCAAATCGCCCCTTCAACACACCCTTGGCCGGTCTGACCTGGCATTCTATTGTGACCCTGATTCTCATGTTGGCGCCACCCCAGGGCGATGCGTACAACTTTGTATTAAACCTCTCATCCTACCCTTTGAATGTGGTCAACTTCTTTGTTGGTTTGGGTCTCTGCTTGACCTATCTTCCCGACTCCTCGCGCTTTAAGCTGCCATGGCTCCGTGGCTGGAGACCACCCTTCCGCGCAACCCTGCCGATCGCCTTATTCTTCACTCTTGTCTCTCTCTTCTTGGTCATCGTACCATGGATTCCCCCTAGCCACCAAGGTGAGGGCGAGTACAAATCCATGTGGTATGCGCTGGCGCCTGCTGTGGCCTTTGCTTTCTTCGCAGGTGGTGCCATGTACTGGTTTGTGTGGTACATTTTCATGCCACGCGTTTTCGGATACAAAGTGGTCGAGACCAAGACAACCCTATTCGATGGCACGCCTGTTACGGTCTTTGATCGTGAACCCAAGTAATTGTATTATAGAATACCTTGTCGATTCAACTGGGCAAGGCGCAATGTGATGACCGTAGTCCACGACACTGTGGAGGTACCTATTTGCCCTGTTGCGACATGACGGTTCCGACGCGGTACCTGGGCGGCAGCGCCACGCATGTCCCTGTTGGCTGCATGGGTTTGGGTCTTATGCGATTCACATGGACTGAGGAACCGCTTCTGCCCGACGAAGAGGTGTTTGCTACTCTCAAGGCGGCCGCGGAGCATGGGGTGACGTACTGGAACTCGGCCTCGTTCTACGGCAACAAGGACCCGCTCAGCAACGTCAAGCTGCTGGGCCGTTTCTTTGCCAGGTACCCCGATTATACAGAAAAGATCACAATTGGAGTCAAGGGCGGCTTCCATGGCATCGGCGACCTTTCTCAGACTGACTGCTCCGAGGAGAATCTGCGCTTCGAGCTCGGCGAGATCCAAAAGTGTCTCGGCTCTAAGAAGATTGACATCTATGGCCCCGCTCGCAGGGACATGTCACGCTCTCAGGAGACCACTATGCTAACGCTCCAAAAGCTGCAACAGGAAGGTCTCTTCTCCCACATTGGCCTCAGCGAGGTGAATGGCGCCACACTCCGTGCATCACATGCCGTGTGCCCTATCGCCACGGTGGAGGTGGAATACAATCCGTTCACGCTCGACATTGAGCACAACGATGTGATGACGGCGTGCCGGGAGCTTGACATTGCCATTGTGGCCTATTCACCGCTCGGCTGGGGCTTCTTCACGGGAGCTACCAAAGGCGCCGCCGGCGAAGCCTTGCAAAAGTCTCGAGCGATGTTTGAGCGGTTCAGTGGCGACAATTACAATACGAATGCCGCCTTAGCTGATCAAATCGCAGCGCTGGCATCCAAACATGGCTACGAGCCTACCGAGCTGGTGCTGGCATGGGAGCTGCAGCAGTACCCCAAGCTGATTCCGATCCCAGGCACGACCAAGACGCCCAACCTGTTGAAGAACATCCGCGGCGCGCATGTGCCTCTTTCGCCCGAACTGGTCGCCGAATTCCGCCGTTTGGCCACGAACTTGAGCGCACAGGTAGCCGGCGGGCGCTATAATGCGCATGTGCGCCATACACTGTCTTGCTAGGTCATAGTGGCTTGTCTTGTCCACCCAGCAGCTTCCGAACCAGGGCGAAAATTGTCTCTTCGGCCGCAGTCCATGGCGTGCCTGGTGCCTGAAACGATGCCTGCATCATGCGCCGCAGCTGGTCGCGCAGCACGCGCAGAGCAACGAGCGATGCGCCATCGTATGCTGCCATACGCACGCGGTTGTGATCCAGCGTCACACTCCTTGCCGTGTGGCGCCATTCTGCCTCCCCACCGACCAGCAGGACCATGCGGTCATCCACCACCGCCGTCTCCCATGCATATAGGCGATGTGAGTACACGATCGAGTGGTACAGGACAAAGTGCATCGAAGGGGCACCCAGCGCTTTGCGCGCGTTCACCGAGCTGGGATGCACGGTCGCTGGCTGGTTGTTCGTTAGTGTGCGCATCTGCTGCGACCCTTCGTCGACGATAAGCAGCTTTGGGTACATGGCCGCCACAAGGGCGAGTGTGACCACCGACGCCTCGAGGCCGTGTGTGTTGAGGTGTGCAGGAATGTCCAGCAGCTTGGGTCGACCGTGGCGCGCGCGCCGACGCGCGAGATCGTTGCGCACGCTGGGATCGACGGTGACAAACCCAGTGTCGACGAGGTACGCAAAGTATTGCTGCCGCAGCTCTTCCATCTGATACAGCACGTCCGCACTGAGCGAATGTGCTGCGCAAAAGGCCTGCCCTTGGTGCCTCTGTACGGCCTGGCGCCATGCACGGAACATGGTCGCAAGTGCCAAAAAGTCACTGTCGTGCATCTGGAAGGCCAGACGGCCGCGGCCTGCCTCGCGTCCCATGCTCGTGAGGAAGGGCGACTTGGTATTGAGCACAGCCGCGATGCTCAGCGCCGTGTCCAAGCACTGGAACAGCGACGCAATCAGCAGGAACTTGGACAGGTGCACATCAAGCGGCATATGGCACAAGTGGCGCCCGAGCGGGGTGATTTGCTCTTGCGGCGTTAACGCTTCGACTTCAACGAGCGAAGCAATGGCCCGCTGCACATTCACTGCCTCGGGAGGGTCCAACGCCTGGGCCAGGGCGTCCTCAATGCCCACGCCAATCTGTAGGGGCATAACCTTGAGCTGCAGTGCCAGTTCTTGGAGCGAAAGACGTAACATCTCCGGCAGCGGATGCGCATCCATATACTCGTCATGCCGCTTGCGCGTGAACATGTGGAAGCACACACCGTGCTGCACACGTCCAGCGCGTCCTCGACGCTGCTTGGCATTACTCTGTGCCACAAAGCACTCAACCAGGCGGCTGATCTTGCGCTTCTCGTCGTATCGCATCTCGCGGTGCCGCCCAGTATCAATGACACACGTAATGTCCGGGATCGTAATACCCGTCTCGGCAATGTTGGTCGCCAGCACAATCTTGTGCTGGCCTGGTGGCGGGGGCAAAAACGCAGCACTCTGGTCTTCCGACGCCACGCTCGAATGCAGTACATGTACGATACACTCTTTTTGGAATATTGTGTGCTCGCTCAGCATCCTGAGACACTCGCGAATCTCGCCCATACCCGGCAGGAACACAAGGATCGCCTGGTGGAACGGCTCCCAGCGTGGATTGGTCAGTAGCTGTAGGAGCAGCAGTCCAATGAGCTCATAGTGTATCTTGTGCTCGTTGAGCCTCGCCAGCGTATCCAGCGTCTTGGGCTGGTACTGTTGCCCATCCGCACCAGGGCCAGCGACACGGGCCTCCTCCTCGGCATCCATGTCGAGTTCGGCGGCCTGCACGTCCACCTTGTTCAGCTTCTCGTCCTGCCGAGCATAGGGCGAATCGGGTTCCAGCGTATAGTCGCACATTTCCAGCACATCCTCCAGGAAGTGCACATCCACGGGAAACGTGCGGCCAGGCACCGCCAGTGTGGGGCACCCACCAAAGTACGCACTGATCCGCTCTGCGTCCAGCGTCGCCGACATGAGCACAATCTTCAGGTCGGGCCGCCGATGCATCAGCGTCTTGAGCACAATCAGCAGAAAGTCCGACTCAATCGTCCGCTCGTGCACCTCATCGACAATAATGTGCGTGACTTGATCGAGGATCGACGATTCGAGCATGCGCAGCACAATACCCGTCGTCGCATACACGAGGCGCGCATGCGGCCCGACCTGGCTCTCGAGTCGGATGGCATAGCCGACAAGACTGTCGCCTGTACCGACCGACTTGGGCGCCTCACCCATCTCCTGTGACACACGCTCCGCCAGCGAGATGGCAGAGATACGCCGCGGTTCCGTGACATAGATCTTGCAGGGCTCGCCACGCGCAAGCGCATCCTCCATCAGATACGCAGGCAGCTGTGTCGACTTACCGCAGCCCGTCTCTCCGCTTAGCACCACCACCTGCGAGGTATGCACATTCTTCAGGATCTCCGAGCGTGCTCGGAAGATGGGCAGGTCCTCACGGCCGGGGAGCATGCGCTGGTACGATTCGGACGCTACGCGCGCTGCCCACATTGCAGCCATGGCCGGGTCTGCAGCGAGACGCGGTCCCTGGACCGCCGCATGGCTCGATGCCGCCGACACCTTAGTGCGCTGGGCCCCTTTCGCACTGGGCCACGGGCGACTCGCACGCCGCTGGAGCACATGTTGGACGTGTAGAACCTCGTCGCGCAAAAAGGCATCGCGCTGCTCCGTGCGCCGCGCCTCCAGCTCGTCCCATATATCTCGGAAGCCGGTGCTAAGCATCCGCTGTGCACCGCGCTCACGCCCGAAACAGTTGAGAGCAATCGTCGCAGCATAGTCTTCCGACAAGGCCCGCGTAGCACAGCCTTCGCCAGTCAGCTTGAAGACGTCCATGAGCGGCGGAAGGCCGCCTTTGGCCGTCCAATAGATCTCCAGTTGCGTGCGGTGGACCGCACCCGACGATAGTGGCACATACTTGATGCGCGCATGAGTATCAACATGCTTTAGCACATCAGAGAGGAGGGAGCGCGGCGTTCGTGCACCGCTCTGAGCCGGAATGTCGCGTAGACGCACTGTGGCGCCTTGTGCCTCGGTAGGCTCGTCTAGGAGCCCGAGTCCCTCATCCAGCATGGCGCACATCTCGTCGCCCGACGTTTCGCCCGGCCTCTCGTCCTGTTGCTCGGCCTGCAATGCCTCGGCGGGGGGCGCGTGCAGTTGATCCAAGTCGGCGCGGCGGCGGCGCTCCGCCACTGCTTCCTCTTCGACCCGCCGCGCCTTCTCTGCCTCCTCCGCTTCTTTCTGGCGCATGCGCTCACGAAAGCGTTGCGTCGCCATGGCACGGTGGAACTGCGGCTGGATCTCGCTCTGCTGCAATAGGTCGCTCGCACGCTCAGATAGGCGTTTCAATTGCTTTTCAGTGTCATCGTGTCCCAGAGCCCTGGTCAACTGCGCATCCGGACATCCACCGAGAGCCTTACGCCGCCGCACCCGCTCCTGGTCCACTTGCAGCTGGAGGATACGGCCTGTGCACCAGGCCTCGATGGGGTGCTCCACGGTATCGACGCATGGTGCTTCCGAGTCCAACATCGCTTGGTTTTCACGCACAAATGTTTGCGCCGCACGGCGGAGCTGTTCAATCTGCTCGGCATCCACATCCTGGAGGCTCACTTCCGCTGGTGCGCTGGAGCTTGTGCTCGGCTCGGGGACCTGCGTTGGGCGCTCGATGCGCTGGAACTCGTACGCAGGATGGTCGGGGGGAATGGACGTATCCAGCGCGGCGGCCTTTGCGACGGGCGTCTCCTGCGGCGCGTCGACATGAAATTGGAGCTTGCGGTACTCGTCTGGCTCCAGACGCGCGAGAAGCCACGCCACACAGTCCTCGATCTCCAAAGTTGGGGAATGCTCTATAACGAGTGACGCATGTGCGCGTGAAAATCCGAGTGAGAGGAGCAGTTCCCACGTCGTAAGTGCGTACTCGAGTGCCTTGGCCTCCGTCTCGGGTGGCGCAGCGACGCCCAGCATTGCTTGGAGACGTGTATCATCACCCAGGTCATTGGGGAAGGGCACCGAAAGTGGTGGTTGATCGTGGCGCGCCCATGCCAAGGTAGCACTGCACACGTCTGGGTCAAACGAGATAGGCATGAGTGATTTGGCGAACCGCTGCTGGAAAACGATGGTTTTGGTGCGCCGGATTGTTTCTTTTTCCACTTTGGGATACACAAGCTGCACGAGGTTCTTCAATGCTTGCAGCTCCTCCTCCTCCGGGCAGTACTCACCGCGTTCCCCCTCGTCCTCAGCCAGCGAGTCGCTGGGCGCTGCCTCGGTATGCGCAGGCTCTGCGCTCGCTGCGGGCACTTGCGGCGTCGACGGGGCAGGAGCTCGCTCATCTGGTGCTGTCTGCTTCTTGGGCAACGATGTGGTGGCAAAGCCACGCTGCACCGTGGCCTTCAGCTGAGGCCTCTTCTTTTTCACCATGGCCGCTGCCCTGGCTGGTGTTAGGTGGAGGACGCCTTGGTGAGGGCGCGCCCGATCGCAGTCTGCGTGGCCCGATTCTTAGATGCCGACGCTCCAACCGCGCTTTCCGACCGCTCGCTCATGGGCGCCTCCTCTGTGGCTGAGCATGCCATCGGCAACAAGTCGTTCATAAAGCGCGATGACACGCCCATCTCAGAGTCTTCGCCAGCGCCTACGGGGCTTGCCACCATGTCCCGCTCGTACGTGTCGCACGCTGACGCCAGATCATCGCAGGCGCGCAACCAGCCCGTGAAGCGCTACGATGGCGAGCCGCTCACCCGCACAGATGTACAGCATGCGGTTCTATGCTATCTTTTCTCAGATACGCGGCGCGTATTTACGAATCCACGCGCGGGGTCGCGTGGTGCGCCCATGTCGACGTTCGTGCAGTCCGTGGCCAACTCGGAGGATCTGCCCCTGGCGGCGAATGCGGACCCGGATCGTCATGCCCTGGCCAATTCGCCACGCGCCGTGCAGGCTTGCGTGGCGTCCGCGGTGGCAGGTCCATTTCCCACGTTTGTGTGGCCGTACGGCCAGTCGGCCGGCTCCGCGCGACGCGCGGACGAGACGGACGAGGAGCGCGCGGCCTGGAATGCACGCCGCACCGAGTACCTCGAGTGGCGCGATGCAACGTACCCATTCTCGATCACGCCCGAGGCTGAGCTCGAGAATGCGCCGCCCTCGCCGTGGGCGCATCCAGGCGCTGAAAAGCTCACGTTCAAGGAACTGTACATTGAGGCGCTGATGAACAGCAGTAAGTGCACCAAGAGCATGCGCGAAAAGTGCTTTGTCGACGAGGAGTATGCAGAGGACTTTTCCAAGGTGTGCCTACTCGTGAACGTGGGTCGTATCAACACGACGCTGGCCTTCTACCCCGAGATGAAGACGATCCTGCGCAGCTACCACCCTGTGCCGTCCCTACAAAAAAGCGAAAATACGCGGCGCAATATGCAGGATGCACCCCGCATGAAGTCACTGCTCAAGGCCGTGCTGCTTCCACACGAGCGACCGGGCGGTTCCGGCACAGCCTCCGCCTCGGCGCGACACGAGGAGGGAGGGGATACGCTCGAGGTTCCAAGTGACCTCGATGAGCTCGCGCGCCGCCGGCGTCTGCAGAACCGGCCGCCCACCTCGGTTGTCACGCTGATTTTCCTCCTGGCGAACCTGGCAGCGGACGTCACGTCCATGCACTTTCCCACCCAGATCGATGCCCACTCGCTCTTTTTCCCACAGGCTGGGCGGCCCATCTCGGCCAAGCAGCGGGCGAACGCGTTCCTGTGGCTGCTCTACCACTACCTCGAGGGCCCTGCATCGGTGCCGCCCGGTGCCCCCGGCTCAGAAAATCCATTTGACGATGATGTATCGCGTGCTGCGCGCGCCGAGGCGCATAAGGCATGGGTCGCAGGTGGCTCTGTGCCACTCGATGACGCACACCCTACGTGGCGCGGCATTCCCAACCCAGAGTATGCCCGCTGGCGCGAGCAGCACGAGCATCTCGATGCCGGTGACGGACCGACTCGCAAGCCGCCGCGGAAGCGCGGCGCGGACGGCGATGATATGCCGGACGTGCCTCCGTGCCCCGAGACGCATACACACCGTCTGTTGATCCCTGCCCTGCCGCCCATGGCACCTGAGGAGTATACCAAGGAGGATGAGGATCCGCCGGAAGAGATTGCGTGGGGCAAGCAAATGCAGGGTGAGCGCAGTGCGTTCCTCGTGCGCTTCGAGGAGGAGGAGCAAGCCAAGGTGCTTGCGAATGGCGGCGTCGTTGATGCCCCGGACGAAGAGCGTGCCAAGAAGCGTGTGCATACCAGCACACAGAGCTGCTACCCGCTGGCCAACATCCTAGCGAATGCGGCGGCCGCTGGGTCCAACAACGGCGCACTGAGCCGCTCACCCATCGGCTTTGTGAAGCGTGCGCGCCTCTCGTCGCGCCTTTCGCAGCCGCGCGATTCGCCGCTAGGCGCCGACGCAAGTGGCGATGCATCACATGTGTCAGGGACCGCCATGGACGGCGGTAGCGACGCCGATGCATCGTCGGTGCATGCGCCGTCGATCTGGGATCTCGACCTAAGCACAGCCGAAGCAGATGCACCGCACGCATCCCTGCTTCGGGCACAGTGGAAGCGCTGCGAGAAGGACCCCGATTACGATTCAGATACGGACGGCCGGCATGATGACGACGTGGTTCTCGCACGTACCCTGCTGGTCCTGCGTCGCGCGCGCGAGGTGCGTGGCGAGGGGCCCATTTAGACTGCCATGCACTGCTTGCACAGTTTCACACAGAGCACCCAAGTGCCAGCTCTTGGTCAGATGCATTCCGTGTAGGGTTCTACGCGGGTCCTCTTCTAGCTGCGGTGGAAATTTGCCGCATCGTCCTCGACTTCGGTCTCATGGACGGCCCTTACTGCATGAAGGCTTGGCAATATATTAGGCTGTGCTCAACTTGGGGTTAGAAGACTTGGTCAAAATAGGGTGCGCACGCCCGATGAGTGGTGTGATAGTAGCCTCGTTGGATTGACATCACTGTTGCCGACGATCCTCTGTGTCCATCACATCTTTGGGAGCGAGGTATGGGCGTATCAAACCGGTAAATAGGCGGCAGGGTTATCTTCGAGCTTCTCCAAGGCATCTTTGAGCAAATAAAACTGGATCTTTGCGCTGATCACGCTGTGCTTCTGCGTGTCGTTGTTTGGCAAGGGCGCAAATGATGTCGGGGATTCGTATGCTACATCGGTGGCTGCACGCACAATGTCCGTGCTCCAGGAAGGAGCGCTAGCTGCGGTCACTGTCTCGCTGGCATCGCGCCTCTCTTTGCCCGTGTCGACAACCCAATGTCGGACAGGTGCAGTGTTTGGCGTGGCCCTCATAAAACTTTGATACGAGTGCTGTCAAATGGCGGTTAATAGCATGGGTATGGGTTCTCACGTTGCCCTGTGCCGGCCTGATTTCGTGCCTGCTGATGGGCACGACTCTAAATACACCGCACTTTTAACATGTCATAGTGTTAATGAAACAGATAGTAACAGTTACTCTACAATTTAATACGGATAGCGGTACGTAGGCCGCTCCTTGTCCGTCAGGTCCGACAAATCCATCGCAAGTTGCGCAGGCTGATCCAGCGCCGTGCCCTTCGCCGACATGCGGCGTTCCCTTTGGTGGTTCATATAATGATGGATCACAGACACCACCACAATACAGAGCATACACACACAAAGAAACACGATCGTGACATATTCTCCGACCTTGAAGTTGTGGTCGTAGGGATGAGGCCCAATAAGCTACGCTGTCAGTCCACAGCAGTCGACGTACATTGCCCACACTCGATCCCAGCTGGAGACCCACGTTAAATACAATGCGCTTTGTCGTGCCAGACACGGTCGTGCTCTGCCATGAATACAGCACGGGTGCCGGCAGCATAAAGAACGAAACCAATGCATACCCTGTTGTGAGCGCCGCATACGTACCTGCCATACGGCCTGCCTTGTTTGCAGTGGGGAGCGCCGCCATCATACTGCCGCCCACAATTGCCACGATAAGGCTCGCTACCACCACAATGTCCTGGCGCTTCAAGAGGTGAAAGCCAATGGCTCCCAGCAAGATACATACAACCATACCGCCCCCTAGCGTCATGCTCAGCAAAGCCGACTGCTTATTGTCATAGTGAAAGCTTTGGATGATCAGGTTACCAAACGTATAAATGCCGCCGTTCACAATACACAACGAGGCAAAGGCCAAAAAGTAAATGTACAAGCGAATGTCCAAGAGAGCCTCGCGGACCTGATACCACTTGAATGTCGTGTCATGGATTCCAGACTGGTTCGCAGCAACATGGTAGACGGCCGCCCTACGCTCGTCTTCGTTGAGATACTTGGTTGTGGAAGGGGATGAAGGCAAAAGGAACAGGCACAGAACTCCAAATGCCATTGTCACGATGCCGTAAATAAGGTACAAGCTCTGCCACATGGCCATCGTCGACGGCGGATGCACCAGCTCACTATACGTGGCGGCCCCAGCGACGATCCCTGCGACACCGTACATGGAATACCAGAAACTTGTACGAATAACCTGTTCGTCCCTTGTGTAGAAACGCCCCGTTAAGAGGATAAAAGATGGCGGTAGCGCTGCTTCCATAAAGCCAAGGAATAAGCGCACCGCCAAAAATGCACTGTATGTATGGCACGCCGCATGGCACGCGGCAATTCCGCCCCACAGCACGACCACGACAGCCACATAGGTGCCCAGAGGACAGCGTTGGATGAAGCGCGCGTGCATAAACGTGCCAATGAGGTACCCAATCCAGAAGATACTGTAGATCCACGACAGTTGCTCATTGTTCTTCAGGTGCACGTCCGAGATAAAGTTGAGCAGCGACACCGAGTTGAGCAGCGTCTTATCAGAGGTTTGGAGAAACATGCAACCACTCATAAGGGGTATGAGGATCAAGTCGAGCTTACGGATAGTCTTGCGTACCAACTCGTCGCTCGGCGCCGAATCGAGCAGGTCCCTGACCGTGCTCACATCAGGCTTGTCCAAGCTCGATGGTGGCGAGAGGCGGCCCTCGCTATTTAACTCTGGCTTCTCCAAATCCAGTGAACTTGGCTCCATCGCCATGTATGTGTGGTAAACGAGCGCAGTAGTCCCGGTATATGTACCAGGGCCGGACCCTAAGATAAGACAGACCAGGCACCTCCATGCGTGCTCGTGGTATTAGAAATGACGACAATCTTAGATGAATCACACAGCTCTAATTCCACCAATGGACCTGACCCACGCCGACGAAATAGTGGGGCATGATGTGCTTCCGAGACTTGCGTCGTAGCACGTCAGTTGCGCCTGGACTGTGCGAGGCGATGAGATCAGCGCCCTCCACCCTCGTGACATAATCCCCCAAAGGTCGCCGCGTCTGGCTTGGTCGCTGTCATGTTTCCTATCGACCGTGCGCATGCCAACCCGACTTTTGAGGCATACAAGCTTGGCGATGGCAGTCATGCATCTGTGCAGCAAGTATTTCTGCCCCAGTGCGTACTAGGTCCCAGCACGAGTTCGGCCGTGCCGCTTGGGTACAAGGAGCTCAAGGCCCGCGCTATGCACTCACCGCTTGCCACATACGATGGCTCTACAGGCGCCTATATCGCTGAAGATGGTAGTATCATCTGCCTCTCCTGGTCAGAAATGCCCGTAACATGCTCGGTCCTTGACTCCCTCCCCTCGTCTGTGTACACGCGCTCGTCTGATCACTTGCCGACCCTTGTCGCGGTTGATGCATCGATATGGTTGGCCTGCGGCGATGCAGATACCCTCTTTTATGTGCAGCATGGAATGAACGATGGCACCACGGGCACAATCGCCCGTACGCTGTTTCTTCCCACGCTACAGGCTGCCATGTCCGGGGCTCAGCTTTCCCCTTGGATGCTTTTACAGGCCACAGCTGACCATGGCGGTTCTATGTATGTGCTCTTGCAGCGTACATGCCGTATTCCCAGCTCTAGGCACAACGCAGGTATCTCTAGTGCATCTACCCACACATACTTTGATGTGATGCTCGTTCGCGCCACCCTTCCCTTGCATGAGGAAGCGCGTGCCGCAGAGCTCGTATGGTGTGTCCAGTGCCAGGAGCCTGTGGCTTACGCACGCATCACCGATGGTGCGTGCCTTTTAGGTGCTGAGGCGCCGATTGAGTCGCGGTCCCTTGCCGGCGGCTCAGTGGTGGGTTCAGCGATACCGGCTTCGTACGGCTCCAGCGCTGCGCTCCCACCCCTCCAAAAAGCTCCGTACACGTGGACGCAGACGGACGATACGGTCATCGTGGCACTGGCTTTGCCGGAACATATCCGTTCAGAGCACATTCGCCTTCACTTTTCGCTGCATGGACTGAGCATGAGCCTTGCTGCTGCGACGTCACCCGACACTCTGGCAATGACTACACCTGGCGAGCAGGCACTGCGGTCTGGGAAATTTACGTCACAGAGCGTATGGGCGCAGCTAGATCCCACAGGCAGTGTTTGGACGCTCGAAGCGGGCGCCTCGATGCAGCTGCTCACGCTGCACCTTGTCAAGGCGCATGAAGGCACACGCTGGCCGCATGTTTTCGCGCATGACGACGGCGTTCTTGAAACACTGGATCCATCAGAGCTGGCAGCCATGCTTGAGGGACTGGACAAGTACGCCCAGCCAGTCCCATCGTCGACGTTGTTGCACGATGCGCTCGAGGATGACATCGCTGATGCGGGCGCCCCATTGCAGCTGGCATGGGTCGCGCGCGACGGGCATATTGATACGGCGCCTGCCCACACCCATGCTCTCCTGGCGCGCGCGACACCGCCTAGTGACCCTGCGCTCCTTCTTCAGCACGATGTTGATGGCCAAGTGTTTGTGCCGCCATTGCCCCTAGCATGGACGGCATGGCATCATGTGGCGACGATGCCTGCCATCAGCTATGTGCTTGCCTCAAAGCGTGATGTGCACCCCGTCTATGTGTATCGCGGCACCCCTACACCCACCGTCCTGGCCGCTGAGCCGCGCCATGCGCGTGATGCGCACAGTCGGGGCAGTTATTTGTACGTGTATGGAGCGGCTGGTCCGCAGCACGGTACGAGCTACGTATGGCCTGTGGGCGATTCAAAGACGGGTCCTGTCGTTAGTCTTACTGTGGCACCGGACGGGCGCATTGTGTGCCTGTGTGAGACGGCTCTGTTGGTGCTGACAGAGGCGCTGCCCGCATCGACCGCCAGCGCTCCAGCAGGTACTGCTTAAGCTCGGGCACCGTGTTGTATGTGCGTGTCATATCGAGCGAGTACAAAGGTGCACGCAGGCATGCCTCATACTCTTTCTCTGTGTGCGGCAGGTGCTGACCCGCGTCGGCCAACGCCTGTGCTTCGGCGAGCGGGAGCCAAAAGCCTATACGTGGGTGGAAGGACAGATAATGCTGGTGTTAGTTTTTGGCCTACCTTGCGCTGCTTGAGGCGGTCAGAGACGAGGTCATCGGAGATAATCTGTGTTGGTGACACAACGTACATGCAGGTGCAAGTGGCGCATCGACGGCACGGCGTGAAAGCCGCTGCGGACGCCCCACTCGAGTCCATCCGCAACGCCCGGCTCAGCGTACTGCGCTGTGTCATCGTTCGTTATGATAGTCTGCTGCATGCACGTCCGGATATGTGCCATTATCTGCGTCAGCGACGCGCACGTACCCGCCGCTCCATAGCTGCGATACGTCCAAGTACGGCGTGTGCGTGTCGACCAGCGAGAAGTGAGCGGATCGACTCCATATCGTGCGGAGGCACGGTGACATTTTTCTTTCTCCCCGACGGCGATTCCTCCGTTATGACAAAGGGTATACGGGGAAGAATGAGAAAGTGAAACTGGGCCTTGGGGTAACCATCGTAGATCACGTAGGTGTGATCGTCCCAAGCAACGACGGAGGTATTCTGTAGCTGAATAGGATTCTTTGTCTCTGCTATGCGACGCAGCTCCAAATTCCATGGACCTTTCTGGCCCGCCATCGTCCATGGAGCCGTCTCACGCGCGAGCAGCAGTCGCGGTAGGCGCATGGTGCAGCGCGGCCACCTCCACGGAGGCCCCACGTGATGCGACGCGCCTCCGACGACCTGGGTGTTTACAAAGCACGTGAGTAACACCTACAGTGCCTTTTTCGGCTCGCCCGGCGCGCAAGCGTAGAGCGCAATTGCCACTTGTTGCCCCAAGCCGGCTGTGCAAAGTCTGGTCTGTCCACCCGGTCGTCATGTCCACTACCCCCGAACCTGCGACGCAGGCACACATGTCGCAAGGTGTGCGTCGCTCGCGTCGGCTCGCTGCTAAGGGCGCCGGTGCGCCAATCCCTGCGACGGACCCTGTGCCAGCAGAGGCATGTGCGCCGCCGACACCCTGCGTGAATGCATCGCCCGAACGCTTTGATGGACCGTGCCCCGCGTGGGTGAGTGGCTCAGACACGTCACTGGAGCGGTCCTCGCTGCCGGAGCCTTGCGCTCCGACGCAGACACCGCGTGCCGTTCATGCCTGCGAGTCGTCCGTGCTGGACCATATGCCGTCGTCGGGCCACTCAGTGGGCCTCGCAATCCATATGCGCCACTCGCCGAAACATATGCGGCACCGCTCCGAGTTGCACGACCCAAAAGCGGCGTCGCCAGAGACGATACTATCCCCGTCTCTCTCCTCCAGCATAAGCAGCCCGCGACTCGGCGCTGAGGACTGGCCGCTCGACGAGCCGCTCGCGAAGAGTGCCTCGCCGCCCGCAACGCCCCTCGTGGGCTCACTGGAGAGTGGTATGTTTGCAGCGTCCGAGCTCCCGGAGCCGGCCTTCCCGATGCTCGCGCTAGACGACCCACAGGCTGCGATTCCCACGCGCCACGTATCGCTGGCGATGGAGCGCAGCGCCACGATGCGCCGTGAGTGTCCCCTGGCTGAGCCGTCGCAACCTAGCGCGCCTGGTGTCGTGGGCCTCGGTATCGATCTGAGCGGCACAAACCGTGTGGTCGAGCATATCTCTGCCTCGTTGTCCTCGCTTACGATCGAGCAGGCGCCACGCCGCGCGCTCGCAGACCGTGCGAATGCGCCTGTGCGCGTGCCGCTGGGAGAGAAGAGCAAGGCGCCTGCGCGCGTGCCGCTTGGCGATAAAGGCGTTGTCAAGGGCACGGCTCCCCCTACGAAAGGCCACGGCACAGTGCACGCCAACGAGCGTCTCGACGAGAATGGGCGGCCATGGGCGGGCGCCCACGTTCCTGCGAAATGCACCGCGCTTGCTGCGCCGAACAAGGTGCGTGGCTCCGCTGTGCAAGGCTCGCAGGATGGCCCGGCGCTGCTCCTCTCGCACCCTGCCGGGCGGGGTGCGCCGTCCTTCCAGGTGCATACGCGGCCGATGTACACACTCCGTTGATCTGCTACGGATGTTGACCTGGTAGCGGCCCCAGCGGGCACAGCTGGAAGAAGCGCTCGCGCGGGAACAGTACGAGGGCGGCGCGCTTGTGCGGCAGATCGATGAGCTTTTCGACGTGGCCGCCACACAGGCACTCGTATTCCACCATTTTTGTGTTGCTCGCGCGCGGCTCGCTCACGACGCGTGTCGTGCGTGGGTCGAGGAGGAAAAGCAGATGGACCACACTGCCCATCCACGCACGCACACGATGCGGGCCACGGAAGCGCTCCTCGCCCACGAGCGCATGGAAGCCGCGGTCAAAGTCCTGCACGTCGTAAAAGCCGCACAGGTTCGACTCCTTGGCGTAGTAGATCTCCACATACCCGAACGGCTCGCCGTCCCACTCGCCAATGAGCGCGACAGAGTCGCTTGACGCTTCCTGCGCGGCCAGATACGCCTGATGCTCAGCGCGCGGCAAGTCCTGGCGCCAGCCTGTGCGGACCCGGTCCGTGGCGTGCCAGCGGTGTAGCAGGTCGACGTCCGCGTCCGACTGCGAGCGCGCGAGACGGAACGTGAGGGTCTGCTGCAGCGCCGGAATGTAGCGGCGGTACACGGGCTCGGCGCTCTCGCGTGACGTGTCCCATGCGCCGAGCTTGAGAGGGCGCAGCGGGTGCTGCACCCCTGCCACAAGCCCCTGCGCGGCGTGGCCGTACGTGACGGGCATGAATGGGTACGGCGCCGCATTCGCCAGGCTCGGCACCCACGCCGCTGCACCGAAGGGCCCCGCGCCCTGCCAGAACGCTGCGCGCGACACGAGCACATCGCCGTGTATCGCCCAATCACGACTTTGGATGCTGTCGGGGTGAGGCACCGCGAGGCCACACTCGAGGAGCGCACCGACTGGCATCCGGGGTGCGCGGGCGAGGACAAACGCCTCCTGATCGGGCCACAGCGTAAACACGCCATAGATGAGCGCCCACGCCTGTAGGGGCGACAGTTCGCCGTCCGCGAGCACCTTCACATGCGCGGCACGGCGCATGCGCGCCGCTACCGAGTTGTCGTCCGGCTCCTGCGACGGGTGCGTGTACGCTGCACACGGCGCGAGCACCTGCAGCGAGGCCGCCACGCTCGGGTCGCCGTGCTCCGTGCGCACATCGACTGTGTGCGTCGTGCGGCCGTGCTCCTGGCCGGCATGGGCCACGGCTATGGCCACATGTGTGTGTGTGCCAATATGGAGAGCATACGAGCCTGGAGCCACGTCAACGGGCGCGCGCAGCTGGGGGTGTAGCAGCGCAGACATGAGGAAGCGAGGTGTCGTGCTGGGGCTCGAGGGTCTTGCACGTGGTCGTGCATAATCTGATCAGGGCCCTGTCCTGTCACTACTGATAGATCTGTTCTTGGCACGACCATGGTTTTCCATGTACGACCACATCGGCATAGGCTTTGGACCCGCGAACCTGGCGCTGTGTATCTCACTGCATGAGAACGAAGAGGCGCGCGCTGCGCAATTCTCCATGTGCTTCCTCGAGCGCCAGCCGCAGTTTGCGTGGCATCCGTCGCTGCTGCTCCCTGGCGCGCAGCTGCAGGTGTCGCCGCTCAAGGACCTCGCGACGATGCGCGACCCCACGTCGTCGTACACGTTCCTCAACTTTCTCCATTGCGAGGGCCGGCTGATGCAGTACATCAACCGCGAAGAGAAAGTGCCAAGCCGCCGCGAGTGGAGCGCGTACCTCGCGTGGGCCGCCCGGCGGATGGATTCGTATGTGCGCTACGGGTGCGATGTGCAGGACATTGTCCCTGAGACGCAAAAAAATGGGTGTATGGCGTACCGCGTCGTGTATCGCCGCGACGCGCATACCGAGTCGCTGCTCGCGCGCAACATTAGTCTCGCGGTCGGCGGTGCGGCCCACGTGCCGCACGTCTTCGGCGCCATGTACGACCCTAGCGCCGATCCGATGCTCCCCGTCATCCACGCTTCCACGTTTCTGCCGCAGATGGCGCGGGTAGGCGCGGCGCTGCATGCCCAGGCTGCCGTGCGCCCGCTTCGCCTCGCGATCGTGGGCGGCGGCCAGTCGTCTGCTGAGATCCTGCGCTATCTGCGCGGCCGATACCCCGAGGCGGCACTCGACATGATCTTCCGTGCGGCGGCGCTCGTGCCGTCGGACGACTCGCCCTTCGTGAACAGCGCCGCGTTCGACCCGTCGAGTGTGTCGACGTTTTGGGAGAGCTCGGCGCGCCAGCGCCGCGCGCAGCTTGCCGAGTTCAAGCGCACCAACTACTCGGTCGTGCGCAACGACCTCCTGTGCGAGGTTTACGAAATGGTGTACGACCAGGAGATCGACTACCGCGAGCCCGGCGAGGAGGCCAAAGGCCTCGTGCGCATCCTCGCCAGCACCGAGCTCGTGCAGGCGGAGGTGCTGCCGGACGGCCGTATCCGCATCGATACGTGCACCAATGCTGGCGATGCACTCGAGCGCTCCGACGTCTACGATGCCGTGTTCCTCGGCACCGGCTTTCAGCGCGATCCCAGCCTCCTACCGTTTGTCCGTACGCTCGCGGCACACTTTCCGCTCCTTGCTCGCGACAGCAAGCGCGAACTTGAGGCCCAGGAGCTCGCGCTCGACGAGCAGATCGCACAGGCGCACGACCCCGAGGCGCTCCGCGCGCAGCTGCGCGGCATTACCCGTGACTACCGCCTCGTCCCGAACGACGGCATGCCGGCGCCCGCGGCGCTACCCGACACTGTCGCGCAGCATATTCCCCACAGCCGCCTCGGACGTGAGGGCAGCCGCGAATCCAGTGTGGCACGCGGCGCGCCGGACGCCCGTGACCCGCCCCCCGTGCCGCCTGCCAAGGCACCCCGAGACGGCGCCGTATTTGTGTTTGGCAGCAACGAAAGCACGCACGGCCTATCGGACAGCCTCATGTCTATGGTCGCGCACCGCGCCGGCATCGTCACCGCATCATTGCTCGCTGCGAAATGCACCTAGCGCCGCCGCAGCGTCGGCGGGGACGTCTGGAACAGGCGCCGCACCTCAGCAGTACTCACGTCCGGCTGTAGCTGACTCTCCGGATAGCACGTTCGTAGCAGACGCCCGAACCGCTCCCACTCAACGACGCACTGTGCCTCACACGCTGCCCACACCTGTGCAAGCACATGCGATACCTCGTCGCGCTCGAGCGCCACCTGCATCGACGTCGTCGGCTCTTCGTCGTCAAAGTGCTTCTGCACACGCTTGGACAGCGCCTCGATGCCTTTGCGCAGGTCTTTGGACGTGTGGTCACGCACGAGCTTCTTCGCCGTGCTCTTCGAGTACGCGTGGTGCAGAGGCACCTCGTTTGCAGGCATCGATGCCAGCAGCGCCTCGACACCCCGCCCAAAGTCGACCACCTTGCCAATTGGCCGCCGCAGCACCGAATTCACGTAGTCCGCACGGCTGCGCTCGAGGAGCGCCTCGGCCTGTGCCTGCGCCTGCACGAGCGCAATGTTTGGCGGCGTCCCTGGGTGGATACGCACGACCAGGTGGTATGCATTCTCAATCAGCAGCACCGCATGGTTCAGCTGGCCCTTGTCGTCGTCAACTCCCGCCTCACTCGGCGGCAGCGACTGGATCGCCACGAGGATCGTGCGGATCACACGCTCATAGCCCTGGTCCACCATTGCACGCACAGGAAGCCCATCCGCGCCGCCCAGCTGGCTTTCCCAACGCCGTGCCAGCGCCGGGAACGCATGCACTACGGGCAGGAGCCCGCCACGCTTCTTGACCGTGACCTGCGTCTGCTCGGCCGCACGCACCTGCTCCTCAATCTGACGACCAAGCTCCGAAGCCAAGCGCCCACTCACTCTGTCGAGCAGGTCCGCGAGCGCATGCCCTTCGGGCTGCGACCCAGCGCGCCGCTGCGCCTGCTGCGCCTCGACCAGGAGACCCACCACGCATGACGGACTCATACGGCGCGCCTGCGCCACAAACGCATCCATCTCGGGAACGAGGGCCGCAAACACCTGCTGCACCGCCTGCGCCATCACCTCGTACGGGCTCTGGGGCGGCAGCGGCTGCGTCACAGCTGCGCGGTGCCGGAAGTACGGGTCCAAGTCCATATAGTCCGCAAACGTGAAGGACGCATCGTTGATCTGCAGCAAGTCAGCGAGGAACGCCTGTTCCGCCTGCACACGGGGCAGCAGCGACGCCAGGAGACGATGTAGCACCTGAGCCGGCGCATGGTCGTCCGCACCGCGCCGCGGGCCGCCCGTGCCCAGCTGCTGCGCGGCGGCCTGGAACGCACGCTGCATCTCTGTGCCATAGCAGTGTGCGGCACCGCGCAGATACGTCTGCGTCAGCTGCTCAAACAGGTCCGGCGTCGTCTCTTTTAGGTACATGCACAGACCACACAGCTTGCCGAGCGACTGCTCCATGCACTCGTGCGATGGCAGCGCCGCCTCGCGCGCCGCCTGCTGGACGAGCGCCGCGTCCTGCAGCTGTGTGCGCACCGCGTCGGCCAGCACCGCCTCAAATTCAGAGACGAGGCGCGTATTAAACTCGCGCGCAATCGCCTCGGCCTGCGCAAGATGCTGCGCCATGGCCGCGACCTCACTCGCCTGGGCCTGCTGGTCTGGTCGCGCCTGCAGCAGGCTCTTGTACAGGGACACAGCCGCCGCTTCCATGTCCGCGGCATCCGAGCCGCTCGACAGGCTCGTCGCCGCAAGCTTCTGCATAGCCTGGCGGTCCACCGTGATGGTCGAGAGCAGCACGTCCATCTCCTGCGCCAGCATCTGGCGATTCGTCATTTGCACTTGCAATCCGCGGTTCTGGCCTTCAATGAACGCAATGTCCTCGGATAGCGCGAGCAGTTGCATTTTTGAACCGCCCAAACTTGCATCGAGGCGGTCGAGCTGGAGGATCGCATCGTCTAGGCCGTGCAGTACGGCTTTTACGCGGTCGTCCGGCTCCATCATCGCATGGATCCCGCTGGCATCGAGGGCAGCGAGCTCCTCCAGGAGGCGCGCCTCAATGACATCCGCTGTACCAACTTGCCGACTCTCTGGCGCCTTGTGCCCCTTCCATTCGAAGCCTTCGAGCATATCCTCGACCTGGGAGAGCGTGGCGTCCTCGGCATCCGTGCCGCTCCGCACCATGTTGGGCGGCTGCGCAGCCACTGGGCGCGTCAACTTGCGTTGCAATAAGGGGCGTGGCGCGGGAGGAGGCACCGTCGACACGGTACTGAGTTGGGCAGATGCAGGAGCAGGTTTCTGGGGCTGCGACACAGGGACAGTGACTCGAGAAGCGGGTGCCGATACAGGGGCAGAGGCCGGGGCTGGAGCGGGTGTGGGTACAGGCGCTGCAACAGGCGCCAACGAAGGCGCTGGTAGTGGCACGGGTGCTGCAACAGGCGCTGCCACAGGCACGGGTGCCGGCACTGGAACAGGCGCTGGTGCTGGCACGGACGCGGGCACCGCAGGCGCATTAGCTTCATCAGCCGGAGCGCGAGCCGCCGGCACGCCATCCATCTCCATCACCGCTTCAGACGACAGCGTCCATCCACGAAGAGCCGGTACATGTTTGGTCGTCTTGTACACGACAATGGCCAGATTTGTGAGAAAGGGCACAGGATCGTGCGCAGGATCGACCTCCCAGCGGTATGCCCGCGAAAAGGAAATGACGATCCACGATGGCGGCTCCAGGTACAACTCGCGTGCTTGCGCAGCGTCCCATTCTTTTCCGATACTAAAGGACCCATTCGCATTACGCCGAGCTTTGTAGACATAGGCACGGCGCTGACTCGGCGACGCGCTCAGAAGGATGTATCGCGTCTTGTGCGTGCCCATAGCTGTGCCTTGCATCACCTCCTCGTATTCGCGCACCTTGAGATGCGATATATACTCATTGTCAGGTACACGCGCACGCAGCGCCGCGACAAAGGCGTCCGACATGCGCCAGCGTCGCGTCTGTGCAGGCGATCCGAGGCTGGCTCTGCGCCGCAAGCGCCACGGGCTTACTAAGTACCTCCACTATAGGACACGCTTTGGCCATGGTGTAGCAGCACAAACGTCGGCGTCGTGAGCGTATCCACGTGCCGCGCGAGCGGGACGCCATAGTGTTTGCATGCCTCATGCAGGCGAGAGACTGTCTCAAAAATGTCCTCCGGCCCCTCGACAAATGTGCCCCAGTGGATCGCGACCGCGAGCGGGGCCCGCGCAGCACGTGGCTCGTGCATTTGTTGGAACACGCGCACCGCGTCCGCGGCCGTCATGTGGTTGGCGCCCGTGAGCCCATCGTGCAGGCGTGGCACCGGGCTGAGCCAGTCTGGTAGCGGGTCAAAGCTCTTTAGGTACGCATACGTCGCGCCCACTGAGACGGGCAGGAAGCTCAGGTCTGGCGCACCGATCCGCTGCGCAATCTCGTGAAAGGCGGGGCATTCGGGATACGCGGGCGGCTCGCCGATCTCCTCATCGCTCTTGTGCATACAAAAGCCTGAATCTCCGCCGAAAAATACACGGAACACATCGCCGTGCCCATGCTCAAGCACCCAGCTCGACCATAGCGTGTGCCCTGCATCGTAGAATGCGCGCCCCGAGCCATGCTGGGCGGGCGTGCACACGACGCGCAAGTGTGCTTCGGATGCACGTACCGCACACTGCGCCTCGTCCCACCAGTCAAGCTCCGTGATCCGGTCGGCCGGGATACCCAGCGGCTGCTGGAGGAGCCACGCCTTGTTCTTCAGCGGCAACAAAAAGTGGATCGTGTCGGAGAAATGTGTCCACAGCTGTTTGATCGTCGGAATATCAAGGTGGTCGTAGTGGTTGTGCGAGATGAACACAAAATCAATCGTTGGCAGGTCAGTCACCTTGCATGGCGCCGCGTACGTGCGCTGCGGGCCCCACCACGACGACGGCGAGCAGCGCTCGGACAAAATAGGATCAAAGAGGACACGCACAGGGCGAGAAAGGCCCGGAACGGGCGGTAGCTGAACGAGGACGCCCGCATGGCCCAGCCACGTTGCCTTGGCCCGGGAGGCGCTCGGGTCGTACGCAAAGTCGGGTGTCTCGATCGGCATCGGCACGGGCATCAGCGCTGCGTGGTCCTGGGTCATGTGCGGGTTCCAGCCCTGGGCAGCCGACGTCCTGCGCCCCCACTGCAGGCCCTGCACCAGGTCCGCTGTATTTGGCCTTACAGCACTGTCCCATGGATTACGGAACGTCAGCGTGTGTGCATGGTGCGCATGGTGCGCAGGCGGTGCCCCGAGCGGTGCGCTGCGCGGCGTGACGTGCCACAACCCCATGGTGGAGGGGGCCTGTGCCTATTGGCGCCCTCGATGCCACCACACACGCGATGGATCGGCGGTGTGCGTGCACTCCACTGGCCGAGCCTGGGCGAGCCACGCGGAGCGCTGCTGTTTATACCAGGCAATCCGGGCGTGTGTGAGTACTATGCCGAGTTCCTATCGCATTTGCATGCGCTTCTGTGTGGCCGCTGCGTGATCCTGTGTAAGGGGTCGCCAGGGCACGATGAGACGCGCCAGGCGCCGCCACCCACAGGCAGGTATGCGTGGCTCGGGCGCACATGGACCTACTATGGTGTGCCGGACCAGGTGGCGTCGCAGCGCCTCGCACTCGAGGAGCTTCGTGCCGAGCTGCCTACCGGCGCGCCGATCGTCCTCGCGGGCCATAGCATGGGCGCGTACGTCGCGACGCAGCTGTTGTGCCAGCATGCGGACGACGTGCAAGGCATGCAGCTGCTATTCCCAACCATCAGCCATATCGGCCAAGCMCCCCAGGCACGGTTCACGCGGTGCTGGATGGCACCGCCGCTTCTCTTTGTCGTGCACTGGCTCGTCGTATGTCTTGCGTGTCTGCCGGCCTACTGGCATTACATGCTCGTGCGCACCCTCACAATGCAGCCGCCGGCAGCTGCGCGAACGACGAGTGAATTTCTGCGCCGCCCCGGCGCGGTCGTTACTGCGCTCCGTACGTACGCTGATGAGGAGGCGCTCATTACCGATATCACCGATGAACTGCGCCAAGTTCTGCAGCGGCGCAAGATCCCAATGCGTGCGTACTGGGGCCGCGGAAATTCGGTACGTGTACCGCACTTACACAGGATACATGGGCACCATCATGGCATCGGCAGCACGCCGAGACGCAGCTGGGGTTGCAGCCCTGGACGGTGCCTGCGTACGTGCACAGCAGTGAACGCGTGCATGTCACCGAGACCAACCTCCCGACCTTTTCGTCGACCGAGTGTGCGCTGGGCGTGCCCCACGCGTTTTGCCTACGTATGTGTGCGCGACTAACGAGTAGGCCACAGTGAAGCCCTGGCGCGGATCTGTGCCCATTGGCTGGAACAGGACTTTGGCTGGTAGTAGTGGAGGTAGGTAAGCCTTGGGCGACATGGTCGACAGGCCGCTGCCGACCCTGCCGCGGCAGTGGGCGTCCCTCGGCGCCTCGCATGCGCCGCAGGACGATGTGCCAATTGACTCACCGCGCGTTGCGGCGGCGTTCAATACGTTCACGTCGTTTGTATCCGAGTCGCGGCAGCTGTACATCGGTGTACGTCGGTCCACTGACCCAGGCCCAAGCGAGTGGGCGCCGCATCAATGTGTTTCTTGGGCGCGGTAAGCTCATGCAGAGTCTGTCGTTCGATGATGTGCCGGGCAGCCAGACTGCGCGCCTCAAAGGCGTGAGCAGCGTTGCACTCGGACTCGAGGCCCCCGGCTCTAACAACCTCTTGGTACGCCCCCACACTCACGCAGCTTGTCGCGTCGTACGGCAGCATCGTGGCCATTTGGCGCCTGGATGCCTTGAATATGGCCAAGATGGGTCAGGTGCCTATCTATGCGCGCTGGCGCCTCGACGGCACCCTGCCGATGCGCGGCCAGCTCGTCTCGAGCCTGTGTGTGGTCGAAGGCCGACTTGCGATTGGGAGCAACACCCACGTCACAGTCTGGGTCAAGGGGTCGCATGCCAGCTCGCAGTGGCGCACCGTGTGGACCACGCGCGCACCACGCCCCATGCTGCGCGTTTGCTGGTCGCCAGACGGTCAGTACCTCGCCGCTGTGCCACTCGTACGTGCACAAACTAACGCAGAACGATACACGCGTGCTTGTATGGCATATAAGCGCGGCGCCGAACCCTGCCGTGCAGCTCATCGGCAAGCTGCGGCAGACGCGGCCCGTGCAGACGATCCGGTGGCGCCATCCGCAGGAAGGCCACGAGCCTGTGCCCCTCCTCGTCGTGACGACATGGAACCATGTGGCACATATCTACACGACTATGACGGATGAGCCCTTGGCGCTGCGGCAGTGGGCCTCGATCGATGCAGCGAGCGATGTGCGAGATGTCTCGTCGAGCGACGCGCCGGACGTGAGTCGCGTCGTTGCACTCATGTACGCCGATGCAGGGCACCTAGCACTCGCTCTGCAGCACGATATGGCCCTGATGGATTTGCAGGAGCAGCGCGTGCTTACCGGCGTCACGGCCGACACGAACGAGGCCGCCGAGCGCCGCGCGACGCGGCGCCGGCAGCTCGAACAGTACCTGGCCAAGGGCACTGACCTTTTCTTCGCGCTCATGGGGGATGGCTCGATGGCCGTGTATGTGCTGAAGAACATCGACAAGGACGTGCCAACACTCTCGCATACGTTCCTATCCCTCAAGGTGCCGCCATGTGTCTCGACGGAGCTCATACAACCGCCTCTCATGCTCGAGTTTATGCCGCTTGCGCCGCTGCATCACGCACCCTCGTCCATGCTCCCTACAGCACTCATTCACGGGCAGACAGCCTCGGGCCTGCGTGGCATTGTGGCCGTCTCGCTCGCGCCCCTCCTTGACGGCGACCCGAGCGGTCTGTTTGTGCAGGACACGATGATGGGCCCCGAAATCGATGGGGCGCCGCGTCGCACGCATGTACAGCCGTTCTTGCGGGCAGAGCACCGCTCCGATATTGTGTCGCTGCAGGTGGCGCACCGCGGCCGGGCCCTCCTCAGTTTCTCGCGCGATGGCGTGCTGATTTGGTGGGAACTGTGCAGCGACGGGCAAGTTGCCCTACACTCCAAGCACCAGCTGCGCCTGCGTGATGCATTCGCTACGTGTGCACTTGGCCACAGTGCGAATGTCGCCGTGCTGTGCCCCGGCACCCTGATCGTGGCGCTGTTCGGCGCGGATGCATGGGCCGAGCCGTCAAATGCGGCGATGCCCCTGCACGGCGTAAGCGCGCAGCGTTTTGACCTGCCAGCCATTGAGCCGGAGCAAGTGGCTGCATTCGAGTGTGTGCCCGTGCACGAGGCATACCGGTTGTACCTCGTCCTGCGCGATGGACGCCTGCACACCTGGTCCGTGCACCATGAAGGAGGGTGGCACGTGCAGCCCGAAGGATGGCACACGCTCTCGTCGTCGCTTCAGGGCGCCGCACTCGTGCCGCACTGGCACCCGGGTCACCACGCAGCCCTAATTGCCATGATGCACGATGGCGAGCTGCAAGTGTGGGCGTACGAGCCGTTCGCGTGCTCCCAGTCATGGCCAACGCACCTCACGCACGTGCAGTGGATGCGTGCGAGCGCGCATGGGCACCTGGCGGTCGTGCATGGGCACGGCACGGCGTGGAGCGTGTCGGTGTACGACAGTCGTCTGGCGGACGTGTGTGATCCGCTTGTGCACCGCGTCGATGTGTACGCGCAGCACCGCCCCCACCTCGCATGGACGGCGATGGACCAGGTCGGCAGCGTGCTCGCTGTGAGCGTGGACAACCGCGTGGATCTGATTGCGCAAGCGGACAGCACGTGGGGACTGCTCGGCCAGGTCCTGCTCGAGGAGCTGGGCGGCAGTGTGGTGAGCCGTGTCGAGTGGATGGACGGCCACCGCCTGCTTGTCTCGTCGACATGCCAGCTGTTCCTGTACGATGCCAAGCTGCGCGCCGATGACACGTGGGTTGACCTCTTGGCCGTGATGATCGAGCGCAGCCAGATGCGCCCGTATTATGATCCTCTGCACCTGAGCATGTGCCTGCAGATGGGTCTGCACGACAATGTTGTTGCCAGCTGCACACAGATCGCCGCGGCGCGCACGCGGCGCCATTGGCCGTCCATCACCTGGTCATGGGAGCGTGCGCCACTGACAGACGCGCCGCACGTGCAGCCCGAGTGGGCCGAGGTACAGGCGCAGCTCGCGCGGGACGACGTATGGACCGGTCCGCCCGGGGTCCAGGGGCAGCCACTCGCACATGTCATGCACGCCGTACAGGAGACATACTCGACGCCTGTGGATGAGGCGGGGCGCCAGTGCCTCGCGGCTTGGTACGCCTCCGGCGGCAGCGAGGTGCGCTGGGTTTGGGCGCACCTGAGCCGCGACCAGGCGACGCTGCACAGCAAGGTCGCTGCCGCGTGGGAGACGCGCCTCACCTGGGAGCGTGTCAAAGGCACAGGCATCTTTGCGTGGATGCGTGAGCGTGCCGTGCTTGTGCCGCTCATGGAGCAGGTCGCGCGCGCCGCGTTCGCGAGCGGCGAAGATATCGATCCCGTGCTGAGCACGCTGCTCTACCTCGCCCTGCACAAGCACACGATGGTGCGCTCGATATGGCGCCGCGCGATTGGGCACAGTGACCAGGGCAAGATGCAGGCATTCCTGGCGCACGACTTTTCGTCAGAGCGCTGGCGCGTCGCCGCACAAAAGAATGCATTTGCGCTCATGAGCCAACGGCGCTTCCTCTTTGCAGCGGCCTTTTTCCTCTTGGGCGGTGCATTGCAAGATGCCGTGAACGTGTGTGTGCGCCAGCTGCACGACATGGACCTGGCCATTGCTGTGGCGCGCGTGTATGAAGAGGACGACCATGGCCCGGTGTTTCTGCGCCTTGTTGAGGACCACGTCGTGCCGCATGCCCTCGATAAGGGCGATCGCTGGCTCGGTGCGTGGGCCCTGCTTGTGCTGGACAAGCCGCGCGACTTTGTGCAGATGCTCACGCGCCCGCTCCGTACGCTCGCGGCGAACACAGAGGCGCCGGGGCCCGGCTGGGACTGGCCTGATCCGTGCCTGCTGCTCGTATTGGAGCAGTGCAAGAAGTCGATGCCATGGCTCGATAAGACGTGGACGTGCGAGGATGAGACGCGCTATGTGCTCAATACGGTGTACCGCCTGGAGCGACTCGCGTGTGACTTTGTCGGCGTGGCTCTGTTGCGCACCTGGCGCTTTGCGCGCGCGCCCGTTGTAGCGCCAGCTCCCGCCATCACAACACGTACTCCCGACACGGGTCCCAAGATCGGCTCGCTCATGGGCGAGCGACGGCCGCCACCCGCGCAGAGCACGGCGGAGCTGGATCTGAACGCGTTTGGGTGGTGAGCACAGACCAAGGGTATCATAGAAAATATTTCTCGTAAAGACCCGGAAGCCCTCATGATGCCTGTTGACGATGATCCCCATTTTGCTTGCCCGTGCGGCCCGTCCGGCCGCGTACCAGCGCGCCTTTTTCGCGGCCCGCACGCTTAGTGTGTGGGCTGGCATCAAGGCTGGCCCGCCCGACCCCATTCTCGGTGTGACGGAAGCGTTCAAGCGTGACACTGACCCCCGCAAAATTAACCTCGGTGTGGGGGCGTACCGCGATGGCGAGGGCGACCCGTACGTGCTGCCCAGTGTGCTCGAGGCCGACAAGCGTGTGCTCGAGCAGGACCTCGACAAGGAGTACCTGCCGATCACGGGTCATGCCACGTTCGAACAGCTTGCCGCGAAGCTCGCGTACGGCACTGACTCGGCACCGCTGAAGGAGAAGCGCATTGCCACTACGCAATCAATTTCGGGTACGGGTGCGCTGCGCATCAGCGGTGAGTTCCTCGCGCGCCACTACCCTTACAACAAGACGATCTACCTGCCGACGCCGTCGTGGGGCAACCACACCCCCATCTTTCGCAACTCGGGCCTGGAGGTGAAGCAATACGCCTACTACGACAAAAACACAGTGGGTCTCGACCTCGAAGGCATGCTTCGTGACATCCAGGCGGCGCCGAGCAAGAGCATCATCCTCCTGCATGCGTGCGCGCACAACCCCACTGGTGTCGACCCGACGCAGGAGCAGTGGAAGCGCATCTCAGAGGTAGTCAAGGAAAAGGAGCACTTTGTGCTGTTTGACATGGCATACCAGGGCTTTGCGAGTGGCGACACTGACCGCGACGCGTTTGCGCTGCGCTACTTTGTCGAACAGGGCCATCAGATTGCGCTGTGTCAGAGCTTTGCGAAGAACATGGGCTTGTACGGCGAGCGTGTTGGCCTCTTCTCGCTCATCACCGACAGCCCTGATGAGTGCGCGCGCGTGAGCAGCCAGCTCAAGATCACCATCCGCCCCATGTACTCGAACCCCCCCGTGCACGGCGCGCGCATTGCCTCGACGATCCTCGAGGATGCTACGCTGTACCAGCAGTGGCTCGGCGAGGTCAAGGGTATGGCCGACCGCATCAACTCGATGCGCGCGACGCTCAAGAACCTCCTCGTGAACGAGTTTGGCTCGAAGCACAACTGGGACCACATTACGAACCAGATCGGCATGTTCGCCTTCCTCGGCATCACGCCCGAGCAGGTGGACCAGCTCGTGAACGAGCATCACATCTACCTCACGAAAGACGGCCGTATTTCGATGGCCGGTATCACGGAGCACAATGTGCGCCATCTCGCCGAGTCGCTGCACAAGGTGACGGCCTAAGCTAATCGGCGTTGCGCAGTGCCGGTGGGATCATTGGTAGATGTAGAATGGTGAAACTAAAGTTAAGCCACGAACACGTACACACTCTCCTCTGTCGGTGTCGGCACCAAGACGCCGTCCGCACGCACAAGGCCGCCGTGCGAGAACTGCATCAGCACAGGACACGCACCGAATACCCCTGCGCCTTGGCCCACCGCCTCAGGTCGCGCTCGTACACGACACTACCCGTCCACGCAAGTAGGGCCGCTCCAAACTGCGCAGGCGGCGCCAGCACAATGTCAACGCGCCGGTGCACGTGGTGACCATCGCAGTCTGTTACGTAGACAACCTCGGCAACATGAACTCCATGCGCATACCCCGCACTCTCGGCACTACGCCGGGAGATCGAGACGGTGTGGGAGACGCGGTGTGCCGCGTGCAGACGCTGAACAAGCGCGGCCAGCGTCTCTGAAGCCGTGGTGCGCAGCGTACCGGTCACCACAAGATCGACGTCGCTGCACCATGGTGCGCCGCGGCGGAAGCTGCCAGCAATCACGTAGCGCGCGTCAGGAACGAGGCTCCGCACATGGCCCATCAGCTGCGTCAGTAGGCGAACCTACCTCGTCCGCCAGTGCCTGCACTTGCTCACGCGACATTTTCATCTGCAGGTCTGGCAGCAACGCCAGGCTTTCTTTCGGGCCCAGATGCATCGATAAGCTCGTCTGGCCTCGTCTCGTGAGGTCCTCAAGTGTGCGGCATCCCGCCCAGTACGCGCGCTCGGCGGTGCGGGGCCCGACGCCATACAACTGAGTGAACTGCAGCATGGTCTGCAGCGCCTGATCTGCCTGGATGGCATCTGCCTCGGCGATACTACCGTGCTCGTAAAATTGCCGAATCGCGAGCGCCACTTTAGGCCCAATGCCCTGGATCTGCTGCAGCTGCGTTACACTCCAATCGCGCAGCGAAAAGGGGACCGCTTTGACCGCCGCCGCAGCACGCATGTACGCCATTTCGCTGTGAGAATCGCTCGTAAGGCGCCGGTGCAGCTGCAGGACTTTGAGCTGGTCGACCAAGGGTTGGTTGACACACACTCGCGGCGCGCTGCGAAAGACGGCATACTCACTGTTGACCCACGCGTACGACGTGTCGGGTAACAGGTCCTCGCTGCCCTCCATAGAGCCCTCGCGCGAGCGGGGCGAGGTGGCTCGAAGCTCAGCACTTGCATCGTGCGGTTCATACACGCGGTACGGGCCGTACGGCACGGCCATACTCTGCATTTGGCATGCGTGCAGCCATTCAACACCAACAATTGGTTTCGTCTGTGTGAGTCGCACTACGCACACGCTCATGCTCGGGAATGTGGCGCTCAATGCGGATGGGTGCGCGAAGTTCCGTCACAATCACATTCGCGTCCTCGTAGGTGCGGCACAGCACGGCCCCCAACGCCTGAGTCAATGCGCCGAGGCGCGTGCGCGCTCCAGGAGAGAGCTTGGCCGGGAGGATATAGACGCCTGCATCAGACCTTGAGCGTACGAAATGCAGGACTTAGGATGCGACCGCGCTCGTGGCGCACAGCACCATGACCGGGCCCATCGCGGGGCATGCAAGCGGCGCCTGCGTCCAGGGCCTCCACTGCGACGACCCTCCACGCGTAGAGACGCCATGTACGCTCGGCCTGGCGGAGCGCCGCGGTCCGTGGGGCCAAGGCGCGACGCACCGCCCTGGCTGGCGCGCAGCACGTTCCATGGTCGCAGCGGTGGGCACAGCTTAAACTCAGCGTTTGATAATTTGTACGTGCCTCTGACTCACGCAGTTACGACGTATTTGTGGGAAGTGCGCCGGCCGCCGGTCCTAGTGGCGAGCCATCGTCGCCGCAAGACTCGCAGCCCTCGTCGGACAGTGATGTGCGGGATGATCTTGGTGACGAAGATAAGGCGCCTGTGCACTCGACACCTCATGCTGTACGCGCGTCAAGTGCTGAGCCAGCGCCCCTGGCGGGCGACACATCTCTGTTGGATCGGCTCATGACGCCACTAGCCCCACGCAAGCGCGGGCGCCCACGAAAAGATGCGGCTCCTTCGAAGCCTGGGCCCGAAGCGGGCGCCGCCCATGTCGACGGCGCCGAGCCACCGACCAAGCGCAAGCGAGGACGGCCACGGAAGCGGCCACTAGAGCTGCACGAAGAGATTGCACTCATTGCAGCCAAGCAGAGTGCGTCGATCCCGCCGTGGCGAATTATTGCGCCTGTGGACCGGCCCCCCATATACCCCGAGACGCACGTCTTTGTCCGGGCTCCCCGGCAGGTCCACACGCCTATGTTGTGGGAGTCACCTGAGCGCCCCAAGCCGCCTGTGCCGCGCTGGTGGCACTACCGCCGGCCGACGCTGCAGCATGTGCCGGCGAAGCGAACGGACGGCCTCACATCCGAGCCACTGCCACCCGCTCCACCAGGGCGTCGGCCACGCACACGCATTGATACGATGGCACTCCAACATGCGCAGCTAGCGAACCGCGCGCGTGGGGCACAGCTCGACCTGCATGCCATGTGGCAGAGGCGCGTCGCACAGGCGATCGCTGCTGGGCACATCCAGGTGCCGGAGAGGATATCTATGGAGGCTAGTAGGTCGTCAACATGACGCGGTAGAATATGCGAAAGAGAGATACCATGAAGACCAGCACGTACATGACCACTGAGACGAACGACACGCAAATCATGGCGATTTGCAGGCCACACAGCGTGCTTTTATCGGGGATCGACTCGTTCGTAGGTAGGGAATAGGGCCGCCGGTAAAACGGTGAGTGGGCATTCACGCAAACGAGTGTCGACGTGAAGTAGTTGTCAAAGACCAGCGCGAGCTCCGCGGTCCAGAGGCAGACGAACAGCAGCTCGAGCATCATGTACCAGAGCTTGGAGCCCGCGTGCCACAGCCCAATCGGCCGGCTCCGGTATTCGAGCCACACTTGGAACATGGCATGCACAATGGAGGGCGGCGCAAAGATGATCCCGGTAAGAGGGCTCACACCCACGGCGTCCGCGAGGTCGTTCCGCTCCAGCGTGACGTGCAGGCGCGCACTGACCGCGAGGGAGCACGAGATGAGTAGAATGTTAATGAGACGCAAGAGCAGTGGCACAAACGGATTCCGCAGGAAGAACAGGGCAGTTTTTCGCTTCCATGTCACCTGTGTGGGCGACGCAGCCTTGGACGCCTCGGGGACCAGCTCAGGAGGGCCGCTCCGCGCGTCGCAGAACGACCATGGCTGGTCCCATGGGCGCGAATGCGTGTACTGCAACGTAAGCGATGCATCCCCTGGATCGGGCCGTGATTCATTCGGGTCATGCGACTTGGACGAGATGGCCCAGCCGATCATGTCATGCGGCTCGCGCTGTTCGGCGCGGGATAGTGCAAGATCCGGCCGCGGTTCAGCACGCTGCCGTAGCGGCGCATCCTGCCTCGACATTCTGTGTGCGGACACTTTGAACATTGAGTTCCAAATGCGCCAGTCGCGCTCCGCATACGGCGAATGCAGCGGAATGCGCACAGTGTCGTCCATGTACACGGTCTCGGGCGGCCCAGCATGCGACTCAAGCGTGCCCGATTCGAAAATGGGTGTCAGGTTAAGGGGCTTCGCATTTCCGCGGTAGAGTGGTAAGGGCGCCGCAGCGACCGGATCCTGCTTTTCCGACAGAACCGGCGTCCCAGGCTGCTCAGCCTCGGTCATGGAAGCCGCGTCGTTGCGCCGGCACATCTCCACCCAGTACCTCCACCGACGAAACGCCGCTACGCGTCGACCCAGCCGGCGAGCTCGACTACGAACGACATGGAGAGGCGCACAAACTGAAGCAGGTGCGCGAACGAGAACCCTGGTGCATCTAGCACATCGCGCGATGTCTGATTGTCAGTTCACCGAGACATACATGGAGACGCTGCAGGTTGCAGTCTTCAAAGGGACTAGGCGTCAGATTGCATACGTACGCCTCGATCGCAAAAGCACTGGGGTACCCAGCCTCTGTCCAGCTGGCGTGGTCACTAGCACCATAGTGCATTGCCACTCGGGCAACAGGGATGGAGACATAGGCCTGCGCCAGGCGCTCGACAAAGTCGGCCAGCGCCGGTGATACATAGTCCGTCACGAGGCCGATGCGCTCCGGGGTGCCTTCTTTGACAAAGGCCGTCATGTCCATCTGCAGCATGGCCTGCACGCGCCGGTACTTGCGCTCGTACTCCGCAGCGACAGCGCGACTGCCCAGCAGACCGCCTTCTTCAGCAGAGTACCAGTGCAGTTCCACATCCGACTCGGGCACCCAGCCAGCTTCGCCAAGCACACGCAACACTTCGAGAAGTGTTACGGTGCCACTGCCATCGTCGTCTGCGCCTGGAGCTGCAAATATAGGAAGAAAGTTGATGCTGTCCAGATGCGCGCCGAGAATCGTGACACCACGCCTCCGCGTCAGCGTCGCATTTGCGCCCCGAATATGCAGAATAATGGACTGCTGCTTCCAAGGGTGCTGGAAGGCGTGCACACGGGTATAGGTCGGCAGCGACGCAGCGAGAGACTCGACCTGCGCCTGCAGCCAGCGCTGGCTCTTGGAGCCCGACTCGGAGCGATAGTACCGCGTAAAGAACGAAGTGAGCTCGGACAAATAGGAGCGCGGCACATCCTCACGCATGAGCGCAAAGGCGTGGGGGAGCGCCGCCTCGTACCGGAGTTTGGCGGGGAAGGACGGCGCATCACTCGCGCGAAGTGCCGACAGCTGTCCGAGATCCGCTGTGCCAGTCACATCCACAAAATGTACGTGACGCCATCGAAGCCACCATTTGAGAGCTTCAGGACGCCAGATGCGCTGCCCGCGGGGAACTGCGTTAGTGGTGCCACGTACGCTCGAGCAGGCGCATAGACCAGCCGCGGAGCGGCGGCAGTTCTGGTATATCTTGGTACATAGAGTCGACTTGGAATGCATGCTGACCCACTGGGTGTGCATGCACGCCCAGTGCCAGGGCATACAGGGCAACCACGGCCCAGATCCCCACGAGCATGATCGGGAGAGAGCGCATGGATGCGGTGTGCTTAGGTATGCTTACCTCATCTTGTGCGACCAAAAAAAGTGCACGGCATCGCAGGCAGCTCCTGTCTTGCATTGGCGATGAAGCGGAGCCGGACGACAGAGGAGTCGCAACCCAAGCGTGCTGCCTCGTCAAGCACACAGACATCCACCAAAAAAGCGAGAAAGGATGTGCCTGTGGCGCCTAATGTCGCCGCACGCCCATCGTCTGTGACAGCCTTCCCTCGTGGTGGCGGGACGGGCCTGACCCCGCTCGAGTACCGCCAGTCGGTGCTGGAGGGCCGCAAGGAGTCGGTAAGTGACGACCTGTTCCAGGAGGCGCCCAAGTCGAAGCGTACCAAGCCTGCCACAAAGATGCGCGCCAAGGCGAAGAAGGCCGCCGAGACGCCGGCGCGGAACGACCGCCAGCGCGTCGAACTGCTCAACTACAAGCGCCTGTTGCCCGGCACAAAGATGCTGTGCAATGTGTTGGCCGTGCATCCACTCGCCATTGTCGTGTCTATGTGCGACCAGCTGCTGGGCCATGTGCCCGTGACGAGTGTGAGCCGCCAGCTGACAGAGCGTCTGCAGGCCGCTCTCGACGACGAAGACAAAGCATCGGAGGACTTGGACGACGATGAGGACGCGCCGCCAGAGCTGCACGAGATCTTCAGCGTCGGCCAGTGGGTGCGTGCCAGTGTGGAATCGGTGGGCGCGCCCGGCACCCAGCGCCAGTGGGGTCTCGGGCGCGAGGGCGGCGAGTACGAGCGCGAGAGCCAGCGCGTACAGCTCACACTGGAGCCGCACGTTGTCAACGAGGGCATCAGCACGAGCGACCTAAGCGAGGGGTACGTGCTCTCCGCGACCGTGACGAGCCGCGAGGACCACGGCTATGCGCTGGAGCTAGGCCTGGCGGACGATATGCATGGCTTTTTGCCTTTCCAGTACGCGCCGCAGATGTTGCGCGTGGGCCAGGTGGTACTCGTACAGGTGCAGGCTGTCGAGGGACGCGCCCTGCGGGTGTCGCTCGCCGAGCCGGGCGCGCCGATCGTGCCGAGCGTGCCACCGAGCCAGAGTGCGTTGCTACCGGGTGTGCCGGTCAAGGCGCTGATCACGACGCGTGTTCCGCAGGGGCTGAATGTGAAGCTGTTTGGCATGTTGGACGGCACGATCGATAATTTCCACGTCCCACCCCACCTGGACGAAGCGGCGCTGGCGCCCGGGAAGAAGATCCTCGCGCGTGTGCTGTGGAATATGCCAGGCGACCTGGAGCAGCTGCACGAGTCGGGTGCCGATGCGGTGGGTGCCCGTTGCATTGGTCTAAGTGCCGCTGCGCATGTGTGTGAGCTGCAGACGCCGCTCGTGGGCGAGCAGGCGCTGACGGACGCATATCCGATCGGTGCGCGCGTCCAGGTGCGAGTCAAAACGGTGCTCTCCGGCTGGGGTCTCATGTGCGATATCGTGGGTGCCGAGGTGTCAGCGTTTGTGCACATCTCGCGTGTCGCGGATGAGCACATTGACGCCCTGGCGCCGACGCAGGGCAAGTACCGCGTCGGTTCCGAGCACGCTGCGCGCGTGACGGGTCATGCCATGACCGACCGCCTGCTCCTGCTCAGCCTGCAGCCATCTGTGCTAGAGAAGCAGTATATGCGCGTGAGCGAAGTACCGGTCGGCGAGGTGGTGCGTGTAACGATCCGTAAGGTTACGCCGCAGGCCATTTTTGTGCGCCTGAGCAGCAATGTCGATGGCGTGGTGTTCCCCCTGCACTTTAGCGACGTGCACCTGGCGCACCCTGAGAAGAAGTTCAAGCCGAACCTGTCGATGAACGCACGCATCATCCACACGGACCCCATGCGCAACCGCATCGTGCTTACGCTCAAGCGCTCGCTCGTGCAGACCGAGCTCCCATTGATCGCGCGCATCGAGGACGCCCAGCCCGGGGCGCTCACGCTTGCTGTGGTGGTGAAGCACCTGCCAGCCAGCCTGCTGGTCGAGCTGGGCGGCACGCTGCGGGCCATTGTACCCTTGGCGGAGGTGTCCGAGTCGACGCTCTCCGCCACGCACCTCGCCGAGCTCTTCCCACCCGGCAAAGTGTGCAAGGTGCGCCTGATCAAGGTCGAGCCGGAGGAGCACCGGATCCTCGCCAGCATCAAGCAGGCGTCACCCGCGTACCTGGAGAAACTTAATGTGGATGTTGTCGAGCTGGGCGAGAAGGTCCAGGCGCGTATTGCGACGGTCCGCGACGACGTCGCCATCACGCTGCTCGAGCCAGCCGGCACGCGCGCGCTCGTTGCGCTCGCATGTGTCGCGCGCCAGCGCGGTGAGGATGTGAGCGAGGTGCGCGCATCGCTCGCAGAAAAAGAGCTGCTCTCGGACCTGTATGTGGTGAAGAAGAATACGGCCAAGGGCCTTGTCATACTCAGTGACCAGCCACCCAAGGGTGAGACGGCGCGTGTGGCCGCTGGCTCGCAGTACCAGGGCCGTGTCGTGGAGCGCCATGAGCCTCAGCTCACGTGCATTGTCGCTCTCGACGGCACGCCCTGCCGTGCACGTCTGCATGTGACAGAGTGTGCCGACGACCTAGCCGCAGCAGAGCTGCCAGCGGTGCACGACGTGGTCCGCTGTGTAGCACTGAGTGTTCGCAAAGGCGGGCGTGAGGCAGACATTTCACTTCGTCCGTCGCGGCTAGGCAACGGCGTGGCGACGGATGCGCCTGTGGACACGGCCTCGCAGCTCGAGGCGGGCCAGCAGGKGCGGGGKATTATCAAGTCGATCACAGATCACGGTGTGTATGTATCGCTGGGACGCCGCGTCGATGCGCGTGTCATGATCAAGGAACTCTTTGATGAGTACGTGAAGGACTTCCGCAGCCGTTTCGAGGTGGGCCAATGTGTCACTGGCATCATTTTGCAGGTGGATGGCACTGGCAAGGTCGAGCTGTCGCTGAAAAAGAGCCGTCTGGCGCCTAGCAAGCCATCGGCAACGCAGTGGGGCGACTACCATGTGGGTGACAAGGTCTCTGGCCATATCCGCGCAACGGCCGAGTATGGCGTGTTTGTGCAGATCGATGGGACCAACATTAGTGGCCTGTGCCACAAGAGCGAGCTCTCTGACAATGCTAAGGCAGACGCCGTGCGTGCATATGCGGTGGGAGACCGTGTCAAGGCGGTGATCCTCAAATTGGACGCCGTGAAGAAGCGTATCTCCTTTGGCCTGAAGCCCTCGTACTTTAACGAAGAGGACTATGAGGACGACGACGACGACGACGACGACGACGAGGAAGAGGAGGAAGGAGACGATCTCATCGACGAGGACGACGAGGACGACGAGGATGAAGAAGAAATTGAGCACGGCCTCATCGACGATGAAGCAGAAGAGGAAGATGAGGACGACGACGAGGACGACGAAGACGAAGACGAAGATGTCGACGATGTCGACGTCGATGAAGATGTCGACGACAACGACGATGTCGAAGATGTGGACGACGAAGATGTCGAAAACGACGACGACGAAGACGATGACAACGACGAAGATGTCGAAGACGACGATGTCGAAAACGACGACGACGAAGATGTCGAAGACGACGATGTCGAAAACGACGACGACGAAGATGTCGAAGACGACGACGAAGAAGACGACGACGAAGAAGATGTCGAAGACGAAGATGTCGAGGATGATGGCAACGAGGACGACGACAACGAAGATGACGACGACGACGATGTCGACAAAGATACACCTACTTATTCGCTCCAGCAAGGGTTCCGCTGGGATGCCCCAATGGACGAGGACGACGACGAAGAGTCGTCCGACGAGGAGCCGATCCAGTCATCCGCCAAGAAAGGTGCCGAGGATGACTTGGCCGACAGTATCTCTTCCAAGAAACTCGACTCGGCCACGGACTTTGAGCGTGTCTTGCTGGGCTCGCCCAATTCGTCATTCTTGTGGATCCAGTTCATGACGTTCTACCTCCAAACCGGCGATGTCGAAAAGGCTCGCCAGGTCGCGCGCCGTGCCCTTCAAGTCATCCATTTCCGTGAGGAACAGGAGAAGCTCAATGTGTGGATTGCGCTCCTGAACCTCGAGAACATGTATGGCTCGCCCGAGACACTTGAAGCCGTATTCAAGGAGGCCATCCAACTCAACGATGCGTTTGAAGTGCACATGCGTTTGCTGTCCATTCTGGAGAACTCGGACAAGCTTGAGGAGGTGACGGCCCTCTTCAAGCGCACCGCGAAAAAGTTTGGCTTCCGCCCCAGCGTCTGGATCGATTGGTACCAGTTCCTGTTGCGCCATGAGCGAGCCGAGGAGGCGCACGAGCTCGTGTCCCGCAGCCTACAAAGCCTCGATAAGCGCGAGCACATCCGCGTCCTCACCGCGTACGCCCTCGCCGAGTTCAAGATCGGCGACGTAGAACATGCACGTACCATGTTTGAGACGCTCGTATCGCGCTACCCCAAGCGCCTCGACCTGTGGTGGCAGTATATGGACCAGGAAGTGCGCCTGGAAAACATTAGTGGGGTCCGCTCGCTCATGGAGCGCGTCTTTGTTGCTCGCAAGCACTCGACGAAACAGATCAAGGCACTCTTGCAAAAATGGCTCGTGATCGAGAAGCGCATCGGCGACGAGGACGGCGTCCAGGCCGTCCTGGATCGTGCACGGGCGTTTGTAGCGAGCGTGCAAAACCGCATCGAAGAGAAGAGCGACTAGAAAGGGCATAGACTACATACTTATATACCTACTCGTCTTCCGTGGCATGATAGCCCGCTCGGCGCATCGCACCCAGCACGCGGCGCGCCTGTGCAAGCTCCTTTTCCAGCTTGAGGACCTCGACCTGCTGCTCCATCTCGCGCACCTTGAACTCGTGCGTGGCCATCCGCGCGTAGTCCACGTCCTCTGACGATACTTGGCGGTCGGTGATCATGCGCACCTGCTTGACGAGTGCGCGACACGCCTCCGTCACCGCTTTGGCCGCGCGCTCTAAGCGATCCTGCGTCTCGGACATGAATTCACTCTTCACGCGCGAGGCCGCGACCAGCTGCACTGTCGCGGCACTCACTTCATTTGACGCCACAATCAGCTGCTCCAGGCTGTGGGTGCCCATAATCACACCGTCAGCGGCTTCGATGAGCATCGTCGAGGCAAACGCTACAGCGCGAGCCGCAGAAATGAGGCCCTCGGTCCAGCGGTTGTTTTTCTTGTAAAATTGCTGCACCGTGCTAGAGCCACGGCCACGCGCCACAATCTCCTCCTGGCTCGCAGTGGCCGAGCGGATGAGACCGCCAATGGCTTTCATAATCGCCATCGCCGCCTCTAGAATCGTATCGTGCACCTGCAGCTCGGTCGTCGAGTACCGCGACGACGACTTGTCGCGGCCCAGGAGCGCCTGCAGCCGCAGGGTCGCCTGCTCAATCGTGGTCGCAGCCGACATCATCTCCCGCTCAATCAGATCGCCCAGGTCGCCACCCGGCGCACCCACCTGCTGCCCAGACGCAATCAGTCCCTGCGCGGCACCGGCTAGGCGGCCCAGCGCTTCGCTCGCCAGGCCGTTCTGCTGCATCGCCACGTTGCTGCGCTGCGCCACACTCAAACCCGCGAGGCGGTAGGACTGCATGTTCAGAAATACACGCAGCAGCACACTGCCTGCCTCGACCGCCACTTGTGTCAGGCGTTCGAGCGCATCGTCATCCCGCGAGAAGCGCAAGATGCCCTTGAAGCTGACCAGCGAGTCGGCCGCAGCCTGCGCCATCTGGTTCGCCGTTTTGATCACGGCCACATGCTCGCCACCGGCTTGCTGCTCGACATGCATCGAGAAGACGGCCGCAAACTCGTTGCACGATGACTGCGTCTTCTCAATGAGCGACAGCACATACTCGGGCGTCGTCGTCGTCGAGCCGCTCGACGCAGGTGACTCGAGCTCATACAGCGCATCGTCCAGCTTGTCCGCGCACGCCTGCAAAATCGAGTCGATAATTGCACTCAGCTTCTTGGAATTGTCGAGGATGATGGTATCAATCTGGGCATTCAACGCCTCGTCCGACGTGCCCTGGTCCAAGCGAATGTCGTTCATCTGTCGGATCGTCGCATCCATACCCTCCTGGAGGATAAGTGCCTCGGCATCCTTCGCCTCCAGCTGCGCCTTGTGCGACGCCAACGACTCTTCCAGCTCGGTGATCTGCGCATTCATACGCGCCATAATCGACGACACCTCCGTGCCACGAGCCTGGACCGCATCCTCCGCGCGCTCCTCGGCAAAGCGCAGTTCCCGTTTGAGTCGCTCTACTTCCTCACGCTCGCCACCGCGCATACGATCAAGCTCGAGACGCGCACGGTCACGCTCGCGGATCATGTCCGACATCTCGAGGTTCTTCGCCTTGGCATCACGCTCCATACGCTCCATCTTGTTGATGGCTTCCTGGGCACTGCCGGCCTTGAGCTGCACTTGCTTGTACTTGCCCAGCAGATCCAAGTGCTCGTTCCGCAGCTGTGAATACAGCTTGGCCAGCGCCTCGTACTTTTTGCGCCACGTATCCACCTGCTCCTGCAACTGCTGCAGTATTTCATCCTTGCCGCCCATCTGCGCCTGCATGTTCTGGGCCGCGCCCGCCAGCTCCATCTCGAGCGCCTTCACACGCGCATCGTACTGATGCAACAGGAGCTGATCGCGCTCGTACTGGCCGCGCATAAAGAGCAGGTCGCGCTCTAGCTCCGCCGCACGCCCGTGAATATGGTTCATCTCCTGCGAGCGTAGCAGCTGCTCCTGCGCAAGACGCTGCTGTTCCGCCTGGCTCGCTTGCTGAGCCGCAAATTCGCGCTCGCGCTGGGCTGCGAGCTCCTCGTTGCGACGTGCTTCGGCAGCCTCCTCTTCCTTTAGGCGCCGTTGCTTGTCCTCAAACTCCTTAAGCATGCGCGCCTGCTCGTCAATCTCGGCCTGCGAGGGCCCGGCCGGCGGAGGTGTCGGTTCACGCGGCGTCTCCTCACGCGGCGGCAGTTCGGGTGCATCGGGCGGCGGAGCCAAGAGACTGGGTGGCTCGGTATTCAGTTTGGGCACGTTGATCAGGCTCGTCAGGTACTTGAGACTTGCGCACTCAAAGTAGAAACGGCGGAGTTCATGGTGTTGCTTTTGGTACCGACCACGCAGGGGCTCCAGTGCATCCATGGCGTCGGTGCGGCGGTGCATAGCGCGGAGCATCGAGGTTAAGAACTTGTAAATGCCATACGACTCCTTGACCAGAGGGACGAGTGAGGAAATTTGGCATTCATTCGCACGTCCCCGAAGCGTGGCAAACACCTGCTTCTGAAGCTTATCGATGCGGTCCTGCAAGTTCATCAGCTCGATAATTGTCTCATAACCTTCGTCAGGATTGTCAATGTTCTTCAGAGAGATGTACTCTTCATATTCAAAGAGACCATTGAATTCCTTGTGCAAGCGGTGGAAACGCAGCTTGAACTGGATCAGCGATACGTAGGCAGAGATCAGCTGGCCATACCCACGCGGTCCCTCGCGGTTCATGCGAGCGCACGTCTCGAACCAGTTGGCCTGCGCCTGCGCCTCGCGAAGAACGATAGGGTGGCCCTCTTGCAGGATTTTGTGCACCGTAATGAGCGCCTTGAATGTCTGCACTTCGTCGTTAAGAATCGGCAGACTGCGCAACCCCGTCCAGATAGAATGAGACGACTTGTGGTCCCATGTGTAGACGATGCATTTCCGAACGTGTTTCTGTTTGGGCGATGTTTCCTCGGGGCTGGTGGCCTTGCGGAGATGCATGGACAACTCCTGCTCGGCCTTCTCGCGGTCCAAAGGACGCGTACCGAAAAACTGCTCCGCATAACGCGACCTTGCGTCAATAGCCGTTCTACTCACATGGCAGTGGACTCTCCTACCACGAACAGGAGATAAGGCCAGTGCGGAGACCTCGGTAGCAACAAGGAAGCAGGTGTGCTTCGCCACTCGTTGACGGACAAATGCTTAGCTCAGCGCTCGCACGGGGACAGGTGCAAAAATATGACCAAGGTGGGGATCGAACCCACGAATAACGGCGGTGTAGGTGTCCTAAAGCCGTCGCAGTAACCACTTTGCTACTCGGCCGGAGTACCGTCAAGACGAATAATACGGTACTTAGGTTGCAATGTGTTGGCGCCGGCAAGGCTCAGCATTATATGACACTATCGTGCAGTTCGAAAAACACCATACTCCAGAAGAGGAAGGCATGCGACTCCAGGCCCGGAGTCAGAAGGCTGTCTTGTTGCAGCGGCAGGCCAAGCGTCACTTCGCCAAACGGCATGTCACGGAGAGGGGGCTCGTTGGCCTGCGACCAGATGGTCTTGCTCAGCTTCCCGCGCACACTGTCGCGGCCTTCGAGAGGCAAGAACGACTTGCGCGCCTCGTTCAGCTGCGCAATGCGGTGGGGATGCGCAAACTGGTGGCCTGAACCCGTCGGCGCAACAGGCTGCGCAGCGCCTGTGCTGCCAATGAACGATTCAACAGTATCCTTGGCCGTCGACAGGGACAAATGCGTGCTGCGCCATGCAATAGGTGCCGAGTTTCCAATCACTTTGCGCAGCTCGACAAGCATGTCGACCATGCGCGAGCGCCACCACTCGAGGCGCTTGTCAGACAGGTCGCCCGTGGCATCCAGGTGCTCGCTCTCGTCCTCCATAGCCCACGCCGCCAGGTCCCACAAACCCGACGAGAAGATGACAAGGTCCGGCTGGCTAGAGGATGCCTGCACGCCATTGTAGGTAGGCGACGAGGCCATCGACGACAGATACGGCTGCAAAAGACTCTTGAGACGGCTTTCAAACGAGCCTGGAGGGAAATACGATGGCTGAGCGCGCCAGAGCTCGTCCGTATCAGCGCCATAGTGGTAGAACGACGTGACGAGCGTAGAGTACTGGGGGATGAAGCAATAGTCGGCTAGCACCACATTCTCAGCGCTTTTTCCCGTGTAGGTTGAGACTTGCTTCAGGCTCGCGCCCCACGGGTGCGACGCGTCGACAGCCACAGGCGTCTCGCCAACCATGGCACACAGGTCGCGCACCATGGACCGATCCACCGCATCGCCGACCAGCAGGATGGTGCGGTTCTTCAGCGTGCGAATGACATCGTCCTCGGCCTGCTTGGGCGTGTTCTGCGCACGGAGCGCCGCCGCCGGTCCCATCTTGGCGCCAGGGAGCAGTGACAGCAAGTGGGGCAGGATGGGGGTTGTCTGGCACGACGCATCGTACGCTTTCCACACGGGGTATGGATCATGCGAAATGTACCCTGGCTTCATGTACGGGTTGCAGCGCCCGTAGAAGCGGCTCCCCGCGAACGACGCTGACGTGGGCGGAGGCGCATCACCCACCAGGCCCGCCAGCGAACTCAGGAAAGAAAGAATGAAAAACACACAGGACACAATGGTTAGAGCCATACCAATGGTATGCACAGTGGCTTTCGACGCGCTTGAGCGCGACGAGCCCGTGAGCGGGCGATGGCTCGACGAATCCGACATGGCTGCGGAAGAGCGTCGAAGACGGTGCCCGGCGTGGAGGAATGTGTCACGTGTGAGGGATCTACATGAGCGTGCAGGAAGGAGCCCCGGACAGTGGGGCGTGGCGGTCCTGTGCGGCCTGAGCCATGAGCTGTGCGAGCAACACTTTTTCAGAGTCGGAGAGCATACCCCGCGCATGTCGTTCCTGCATGGCGCGTATGGTAGATGCGCGCTCTTGCGCCGCACGCCGGGCTATGGCGGAGCGGCTCGAAGACGGGTGACTGGTGGGTGCGGGCGCCGCAGGCGCCGCGGGTATCTGGGTATGGGGAGAAGCCAGCGGCTTGGAAGAGGGCGCGATAGTGGGCTTTGGCGCATGTGTGGGGCGCGCGCCCGTGCACGCATGCTGTGAGGGCGCCCGGTGTTGGAGACACATGCCCTGGCCACATTGTGGGCACTGGGTGAGTTGATCCTACGCACCTTGATGGGAACGAGTACCTTCTCTTGGCAGCGATCGACGCAACAACGCCGCGATGCGCCGCTGCGCCGAGATACGAGGGCGCGGCATCCGCCGCGATCAAGTGCTGGTGCCGTCCAGTGGCTCTCCATGAGCGAGGAGAGCTCATCAGTAGGCATGTCTCGCCTCCATCCTCGCGGAGGCTCCTCGCACAGGGGACATAGAGGTACGAGCATGTCGCGTGCCGGGTGAGGGCAGGCATGTGCTTCTTGCCCGAAGTGCTCCGCGCAGAACAGACGCTCGCATGCCAGGCACCGGAGCGGCAAAAAGTCCTCGCGCTTGCAGTGGAAGCATGGGGCCCCGATCCAAAGCATGCACCCGGACGGGTCGCGAGCCGGGGCCATGCAGGCAGCGTGGCGTCAAGAAACGTCTGTCACGTGGTGCAATAGACGACGGCCGTGCGAAATGGTGGAGGTATCGTGCCTGGCGCCCCCAACGAAGGATGAAGTCTGCGCAGGAGGCGCCCTGCGAGGTCTGGGTGCATTTGCCGTCGGACCTTGTCTGGCTCACACCGCCTACGTCGGAGGATATGCCGAGTCAGGATCAGCTGCTAGACGGTATCGTGGAGATTGAGTGTCCGACGGACCGCGTGCTGCACGGCATCTATATCCGGCTGCTGGGCCTCCAGACGATTGGCTATCCGGTCCACAGCCAAGACAAGCTGGGCGCGGAGAAGTCCAAGGCGCTCCGTTGGGACGAGGAGGTCGTTCTCGATCGCACACTCACGATCGAGACGAATGCACAAGCAGGCCACCCCAGGCTGCCCACTGACGCAGACGACACGGAGGAGCGGGGCCTTGTACTCAGCAAGGGTGTGCACGACTTTGAGTTTCACCTGATTGTGCCTGCCTGGGTGCCTCCCTATGAGCGGTGCCGGTATGGGCGGACACACTATACGATCACGGCCACCGTGCGGGGCGCCGGCAAGAATGGGCGGGATGTGACTGTGTCGCGCGATTTGGTGCTCGTGCAGCAGCAGACACCCGAGAGTGGGCCTCTCGCCTTTGAGCTGACCTACAATGATACCCATGAATCGCTGGACAACATGACAGTCGCGCTCACCGGTGTATCGCTCACGGTCGCGGGCGTACTGCACCTATCGCTCGTGCACCCAACGCCGCCGCCAATGCTCAATGTGCTTATGGTGCGTGTCTTTGTGGAGCAGACGTACGAGCTATACTGCACCCGTACAGGTACGTGGGAGGCCATGCCCGTCGAAAAGCTCAAGGTGTGGGAGCTGGGCGTCCCGGCGCCCCGCAAGCGCGAGATGAATCATGCGCTATACTGGGAGCAGGGCGTTTGGACAGCGGAGGGTGTCCAGCGCGGCACGCGCCTCGGCAAGGCAGCGCGGAGTGACGTGGACGTGGTGCGGCCGCTCGCCGGCGACGTCCCGTCCATGCCGGGCTACTGCATCAAGAAGGCGGTGCGTTTGCCAGACCACGCTCGGCTGCGGCCGTCGACCATGCAGGGCACCCGCACGCGCCTGCGCCTCTCGCATGCGATTGGCGTCGAGGTGCTGTTTTCCCGCCTCGATCTCCTGGAGGACCGGCCGCAGAACGAGATGGTGGGCCTGCCACGCACGCAGGTGTTTTCCATGACCAAGACCGTGTCGATTCCGACGTGTGAGTGCACGCACGACGCGATCCATCTGCCTCCGTACACGGAGGCATCGCCGGTCACATCAGCGCCGGATACCCCCCGCACGGCGCGTGCTCCGACGCTGCCGCTGCCGAGGTCCGACGTGCCGCTGGCCTCGCAGCCCGAGTGGAACAAGCTACTGCACTCGCTGCAGTCGCTCTCCATGCAGCGGCGAGGGCGGCGGCGGGCGGCCGATGCGCCGCGGCCGCAGTCGATGGACCTGTCGGGCTCAGGGTCGCGCACGCCCGTGACCCCTGTGCGCCGACCCAACGATGCGGCCCTGGCACAGCGCAGCGAGAGCCAGCCGTCGCACCTGCCGCGGAACCTGCCCGCAGGCACACCGTGGGCGGTGACGAACATGCCACCGCGCTCAGGCGAGGGCCATACGTGCAACTGTGCGCAGCCGATGACGCAGCTGTTGCAGTTGGATGAGCGTCTGATGGAGGGGGCGCCGACCGCGCCGGGTGCGTGGGACGAACGCGGCTCTACGAGTGCCGCGCCGCCGCCTTGGACGCCGTCGTCGCGGCCGACGTCGCCGACGCACGAGTGGTACGCGCGCGCGCGCGCGGCGCACAGTCGCCTCAAGAGCGATATACAGGAAGGCCGCAGTACATCGTCACCCAGCTACTAAAAGTAGAGACTCGCTGCAAACACAATGTCGCGACGGATCAGCTGCTGACACGTCTCCATTTTCTCAAACAGGTCCATGTCGCCAATGACGCGGGACGCATCGCGCACCTCGCGGAATGTCTCATCGAGGCGCGTGATGCAGCGCACAATGGTGCCCTCACCCACGTCCGTGAGCTGCATAATGTCGTGGAACTGCATGCCGCGCGCCCATTCGTAGACGACCTGCATGAGGCCCATGTGCATCGTCGATGTATCGTCCTCCGCATTCAGCTGGTGTGCCAGCTGCACGGCCGCCACGCGGTCGGCCGTATCGACGATGCGCTGGTATCCGTCGCGGAGCGTCGGCGTGAGCTCCGGCTCAATGTTCGTCTTATCCTTAAAGTGGAACACACTGAGCAGCGCCGCAATCTCCTCGGGCGCATACTCGACAAACGTATTGTCGAGCAGAAGCTCGGTGAGGATCAGCTCGTTGGCGCTGCGGATTTCGCATGCGACACGCCCTTTGAGTAGCACCGTCTCCGAGTCGGGGTCAATAAAGCGCAGCGCCTTGAGCACGTCGATGCGCTGGTGGTAGTCGGGCAGCAGGTCCAGATTCTCGCTCGACATGGACGCACTGACACGCGCCATCTCTAGCTCAAGCTGCTTGCGACGGTGCATCACCTGGTACTCACGCAAATACTCGGGCGACTCCATGAGGCTCTGTACCTGCGCGAGCTCCGCCAGTACCGCATTGCGCTCGCGCTGTGTGTCCTGAAAGTCCATGCGGCGCAGGCGCGACCAGTCGACCTCGACGCCCAGCACTGCGCACGCGGCCGGCTCCGAGGCGGCCGCGAGGTGCGCATGGATCGTGGCGATCGGCCCACGCAGCAGTTCGAGTGCGCGCCGCAGCGCCGAAGGTCGCCGCGACTGAATCGACGCGCTGGGGATCGAGGCCGTGATCGACGTGACGAGCACGACACTCGACAGGGGAATCTCGCGTGCCTCGGCGACCCACTCGCTCTGCGCGAGCTGCGCGGTGAACGCGGGCGAGATCCAGAGTGGCAGCGCATCGCTCCGCGCGCGCGAACCACGCTGGCCAGGCGTGAGCGCCAGTAGCGCGAGGAAACTCTGGCCCGTGAGCGCACGCACAAGAAACGCGGGCGCAAACCCGTACGTGCCCTCGCGCACCAGCACGACACGTCCGGGCGCGAGCAGCTTGGCTCCCTGCGAATGGTGTGCGGCGAGCGCGTGGCTCGTGTCGCTGAGGCGGAGCGCCTGTACGGATAGGTCGTACAGGCGCTCGAGCTCGTCGAGCGGCAGCGTGCACGCCGCAAGTTCTGGCTCCATCGCCGCACGCTTCGACTGCAAGCTCTTTAGTTTCTTCTCCTGCTCGGGCCGCAGGCGCTGCGTCGCGTTCTCCGAGAAGGAGCGCTTGATCATCTCCTCGACCTTGAGGGCCTCGATGCGCAGCAGATTGAGCACCATGCTGTATGTGATGCGGAACTGCGACTTGAGCTTGGTCGACTGGCCCAGCATCATGTGGTTGAGCGTGTGCACGTCAGGGTCCTCGGCGATCACAATCACCACGCCCGTCGCATCCAGGCCACGGCGGCCCGCGCGGCCGGACATTTGTGTGTACTCGCCGGGGAGGAGGTTGCGGAAGCCTTGCCCGTCGTGCTTGCGGATACCACTGAACACGACCGAGCGCGCCGGCATGTTGACGCCCATCGCGAATGTCTCAGTCGCAAACAGGACCTTGACGAGGCCTCGCTGGAAGAGCAGCTCGACGAGCTCCTTGACGATAGGGAGCAGACCACTGTGGTGCACACCAATACCACGGCTCAGCAGCGAGCGCATGCGCGCAATCTGCGGTAGGTTGCGGTCGGCATCCTTGAGGCGCGAGAGACTGCGCTCTATCACGACGTGCACCTCGCTCTTCTCGTTCGCATGGCACAGGTCTGTGTTGGGTAGCGCATCCGCATACTCCTCGCACCGCCGCTTGCTAAACACAAACACGACAACGGGGAGCAACGAGCGCTTGCGCAGCAGGCCAACGAGGTGCACCCACAGCGACTTGTCGGTCGCCTGACCCGGGCGCCGCGCCACCTGGCCAAAGCCGCCACGCCCGCCTCCGCGGCCCCGTCCAGGTGGTGCACCGCGCCCCCGCCCGCCGCGCGCCGGGGGGCCCGAGGCGCTGGGCGCGGTACCCTCGCGCTCCTGCTTGGAGCGCAGTGCATCAACGGCGTCGTGTACGCCTTTGGCAAAGAAGCGGCCCTGGGCATCAACGACCTTGAACAGTTCCTTGCCCGCGAACAAAAAGTGCTCGAGTGGCACAGGGCGCTTGGGCGTCGAGATCACATACACGTCCTTCTTCTTGGTACGGCCCACCCAGTCGGCAAATTCCCGCGTATTGGGTACCGTCGCGGAGAGAAGAACAATATTGATGTGTGCCGGCAGGAGGATAATCACCTCTTCCCACACGACGCCGCGCTCCTGGTCGTTGACGTAGTGTACCTCGTCAAAGATGACAAATTCCACATCGCGGATGAGGTCCGCGCCGCGGTACAGCATGCTGCGCAGAATCTCGGTCGTCATGATAAGGCACGTCGCCTCTGGGTTGATCTGCACATCGCCGGTGAGGATACCGACGTTCTCTGCACCAAACGTGTGCTTGAACTCCCGGAACTTCTGGTTCGAGAGTGCCTTGATGGGCGACGTATAGATGCAGCGCGTCATGTGCTTGGTCGCGAGCGCAATCGCATACTCAGCCACGACAGTCTTGCCAGCCGATGTGTGTGCTGCGACAAACACCGAGTCGTTCTGCTCGAGATGGTACACAGCCTGTTTCTGGAAGGTGTCGAGCTCGAACGGATACTCGTGCGCCATGACCGGCACGAGCTCGTGAAAGTTGGTCATCTGCTTCGATGTGTGGATCATGTGCGCCCACTCGCGGTGCTCTTCGCTCGGCGCCTTGGCCACGCTCTGGAAGATGCGCGGCAGCGACTCTTCGGGGAGCAGCTCGTCCACGAGCGCGTCATCGTTCTGCGCCTGCGGCGCCGTCTCAGGCATCTTGTACAGGCCTTCCTTGTCCACAGTAATCACCGTGCGATCCAGGTGCGCGGGCGACGCGTGCGTGAGCTCGTCGCGCCACGTTGGGACACTCTCGTCTAGCGGCGCATGAGAGAGCGAGAGGCCGCGCGAGAAGCCGGGGGGGACGGTACGCAGCTGCCCCGACGGCAGGTCGCTCGGTTCGTCTGCTGCCACAGTGTCGTCGAGGCCGCCCGGGCGGAACGGCATGGACGACGTCGAGCCACGCACAAAGCTCTTTTGCAGCGACACGGGGCGGTGCAGCGACAGTGACGAGCCGTCCAGCTCATGGAACGAGGCACCCGACACAACCTCCGAGTATCCAATGACATGGCCTCCGAGGCCGGAGCGCACAAACTGCAGCGACGTGGTGCTGGGGGACGGATCCAGCGCCAGCATGGACTCGTAGCGCGTCGGCCGTGACCAGTGCTGCTGCGCGTCGAGCAACCACGAGCGCGCCAGCTCGCACGTAGGCATCAGTATCGCTTCCTCAATCTCCGCGCGGTGCTTCTCCGCCTCGGCGCCTGGCACGAGCGCTAGCTCGGACCACAGCGCGTCCATCGTGGCAGTTGGGAAGAGACCACTCGCTTTGTCAGCACATCGAGGCTATGGGGGTATCTAGAAACCTGTGGTCAGGCCATGCCACCTACAGCAGTCGCAGTCGAACGGGCATAGCGGCGTGCCTGTGTAAGTAGGCGCTACGTACCGCCCCCCTCGTTGAGCCGCAGCTCCTCCTCGGTAAAAATGCGGAACCCCTCTTCCGTGCGTTTGCCTGCGTAAGTAGCCATACATACGATCGCGACCGCGCGAGTCGGCAAACGCCGCGTCTTCATCATTCATAGGTCGTACAGGCTGTGCAGGCGCTGCAGTGCGCGCAGGCACCGACGTGTCGTGCACGACGACCGGCACACGACGGCCCGGCGCGTCGCCCGTAGACTGCGCGGTGCGCGCGTTCTTGGGTTCCGCAGTGCGTGCGCCCTTGGGTTCCGCAGCGCGCGTTCCCTTGTCACGCTTCGACGCATCTGACGCAGGCGCATCGCTTGGTGGCGCCTTGGAGCGCCGCGCACCGTGCGCCGCCTCCCCGCTTTGTATCGGCGCGGGCGCCGATGCAGCGCCCGCACGCTTGGGCGGCGGTGCATGCTCAGCACCTTTGGACGCTGCCTCCATTTCACCATGCTTGCGCTTACGCGCAGGGTCCGTGGGCAGTGACGCAAAGATGTTGTCCAGCTCGTTCGTCATCGCACGAGACGAGCCGTGCTCCGGAAAATCGCCGATTTTGTACGTGGAGGCCGTCCGTGCCTTGGCTCCTCCAACAATGAACACGCCAGGCCTCGTCGCGGTGGCGCAGGCCTTCGTGCGCCCTGGCGTGCTCGTCCCGCACTTACAAGTGGCCTGTACGTCGCTCTACTAACGCTAGCCCTGCGTCACATTGACTGGCGCCAAGTGCATGCCGCGGGCGTGCGCTACATTGTGTATGACAAGGACAACTGCTTGGTACGCTTGTGCACTAACGCGAGACACGGCCGCACCAAGACACACTCGCGCCTGCGCTCGAAGCGACATGGGACGAATGCAAGACCGTATTTGGCGAGGAGAACCTCCTGATCGTGAGCAACTCGGCTGGCTCTAGCCAGGACCCGACCGGCCTCGCGGTACGTCGGCCCCACTGACGCAGGCGGAACAAGTGTCGTCAAAGCTTGGTGTCCCTATCTTGTGCCACGTCGTTAAGAAGCCCGGCCGCGCATGTGCACAGCAGGTCGTTGACTACCTCGCATCACAGCACCTGCGCAGCCCTGATGCAGCGCATCCTCCCCGCCTGCTCGTCGTCGGCGACCGCATCACGACGGACATGGCATTCTCGTACCGCATCGCCTCACTCTTGCGCCGCACGTATCCCCACGAGCGCGATCTCTGCATTGGGGTACTCACGCACGAGCTGTGGGGCCGCGAAAAGCTCGGCACGCGGGTGATGCGCATGCTCGAAAACACAGTGCTTCGGCAGCTCGTGCGGGTGGGCATCCCACCGGGGGGCACCTGGTCGGCGCGCGGCGCTCGTGCGCCTGCGTACGGCACATGGGTGCGGGCCGCAGCGCCTGCCCAAACAGCTCCGCTTCCCGCTCCCCGCAAGGCACGCGTACTTGCACCTCTTGTCGATGCATGGCGCGCGGTTGTGCGAGAGACGTTCGGCAGCGTGCAGCGTGTGCGGGAACTGACGTGGTCAGTTTTTACGAATGCGCCGACGCGGACGTGGCGCTCAACGTGGCGCACGCCGCAGCGACCATCTCGCGCGCCTTGGACACGCTCCATGTCGACCAGTGCGTGCGCGCGTCGCACGCCGCACGAGAAACCTGTGCCGCGACGAGTGCCGACAGCCCGTGCGCCGCCGCCTCGCACTGTGCCCACGTGGCTGGGCGTCCCGCGGATCCGATGGCTCCTGGCGCTCGCGACGCTCATTCTCCTACCACTGGGGTTCATGGGGGGCATGAAGCTGAGCGAGCTGGTGGAGCGCTGGCGCATCGGCGACCTATCGCACGAGGGCGAAGTGCGCATGGATGCTGCGCCGCCAGCACCTGCGCCCGAGCCTGGGATGGAAGAGACGCATGCGCAGCTACGGAAGAAGATCGCAAGGTACGTATAAGCACTAACGCAGTCTTGAATTGGAGCACTTTCACTTGCGGCGCGAGCGCTCCGTCCTCGACGACAAACTCGCACGGCTCGCGGAGCGGCCTGTATAACATAGATCCTCGCGCGCGCGGGCCGCCCATATTTCCCATACACAAGCCCCGCCGCGCGGCGGGGCCGGCCGGTGGCTCCGCACAGCACGATGATTCTGCTGGGGGCTGAGAACACGATTATCCGGGATGTGCTCACGAGCAAGTTTGCTACGTAGGTACACATGTCTGACCGCAGTCCGGGCGCCGTGGACCAAATGTTCACAGACTTTGACGGCGTGGCCTACCACCTCGAGTCAACGAAGGAGGGCCCCCTGACGCTCTCGATGGACATCCGCTGCTGGCCGGAGCTCGTGCAGTACGGTGTCGTGGAGAACCTGCGGGCACTCTACGGCACATGGATGCGTGCTGAGCCGGAGGCCGACTACCGCATCACGTTGCAGTTTGACTATGCGGCGGTGCCGCCCGCCGGCGCCGAGCGCGATGCGCTGATCCAGGCAGCGGCTCTGCTGAAGCGTCATGCGATGGCGGCGCCATTCGAGCGCGCATTTTCGCAACAGGCGGAGTTGGAGCGCGCTTTCGAGCCGGGAGTCGCGCCCCCGACGGGCGACCTGCTTCCCCTGCACTACCGCGCGGACGAGGCCATGTTTGTGCTGCCTGCGCACGACCGCGTGACGGTTGTTATTAGCACGCAGTTCGAGGAGGAGACGGACCGCATTTTTGGCAAGGTGTTCCTGCAGGAGTTTGTCGATGCGCGGCGCCAGCCGTCGATCCAGAACGCGCCGCAGGTGCTGTACTCGAACCGCGATCCGCCGCTCGAGGTGCGGCACCTCGTCAACCGCAGCGCTGCGGACGATACGGGCTACGTGACATTTGTGTTGTTTCCACGCCACTTTGCGCACCCTGATGTACGCTTCTCGACCATCTCGCACATCCAGCTGTTCCGCGACTATTTGCACTACCACAGTACGTGTGTTGCGCTGACCCAGTTAAATGCTCCAAGGCCTATATGCACAGCCGCATGCGCTCGCGTGTGAGCGAGTTCCTCAAGGTACTCAACCGCGCCAAGCCCGAGCATGCCGAAAAGGAGCGCAAGACCGCCAGCGGCCGCACGTTCCGCCGCGCATAGATCTGTACATTATGAAAGCGCTTCCCACGCGAGGGCCGTCCAGATGTAGGCACTTTCATCCTGCCTCCCCAGGCCATGGCGCCGCGGCCACTGCGCGCGGTGCACAATCGCGAGGCGGAAGCCGTTCTGGGGAACATGCGCCGCCAGGGCCTCGTCCACTGTCTTGTACAGGCCTGCGAGACGGCCAGCCGTGCGCACCGGTAGCAGGATATGCGCGCGCGCCTGCGGATCCACGTCGGGCTGCACAAGCAGGTACGAAATTGCCCCAATGAGCCACGTCGCATGCATTGGGTCGTACACAGGATCAGCGGCCAGCAGGAGGTCATACGAATGCGAAGGAGGGAGCCGGCACGGCACGGCCATGCCACTCGCACGCTCAGGGCACACTAGGTCGTACATCGCACGCCAGTCGAGGGGTTCGCACTCGATCGTAACGCGCTCGCTCGCGAGGATCAAGTAGTGCTCCACATTGTACCGCAGGTTCGCCAGGACATCGGCATGGTAGTCTGTGAGGCCGACCGTGGCATGGTCGATCGGCAGCACGCTCTCGCTGAGAGCACGCGCCATGACCATGCCGACAATCCCTGTACCGGCACCCAGTTCCATGGTGCGAAAGTGCGCGCGGCGCGGCGCCCCTGGCTCAAGCGCCGCATGCCATACACTGGGCCGCCGCACAAAGAGGTCGCTCATGATTATTGAGCTCGCGTACGTCTGCACGCCGACGGCCGCAGCCGCCTCTGCCGCGCCCTGACGGCTGTGCTGGTCGGAGGGCGGGAGCGACGCATCGCGCACGCGCATGTGCACCTGCAGCACAGGCGCACCATCAAAAGGTGATGGTGCCTCTGTGTCTGTGGGAAAACTGAATTCTCGTAGCAGATCGCCAGCTTCGAGTGCTGGCGTGCATCCCGCAAGGATCTGTGCGGCGTCTTCCACGGCGGCGCGGCGCTCGGGCGTATCTTCGATCCACGCAAGCTCCGACTCGACAAGGCGCCCGAGCCAGCTAAGCACATAGGCACGCTCCGTAGGCTCAGCGCGCGCTGCATCGAGGCGGTTTTGAAAGTCTTCGTCCACGGCCGGCGCCACGGATGCCGGTGGCGGCGCGTATACGGCCCGCAGCTTGCGTAGCGCGTCGACAATATACGGGAGCTTGGGCTCCGCACGTAATTTTGGCAGCGTGCTGGTCGGAGGCAATGCGACTGCCGCCTCCGCCAGCACGCACCAGTCTGCCGCTTCGTCGCTGGCGTGCATCGCTGGGCAGGACAGAGCGATACAGTGGAGGTGCACGCTGAGTCAGCTCTCCGGTCCGCGCCGTAGCCAGCTCGGCAGCGCACTGACGCAGCTCTACATTGCACCTTCATCATGCCGTTCCAACAGGACCCGCACAAGCTATTGATGATTCCCGGTCCTATTGAGGTCGCGGACGACGTCCTTTACGCGAATGCACACCCAGCTATGGCGCACACGTCACCTGAGTTTGTGCCCGTGTTTGGTGAGGCGCTCAAGATGCTCCGGACCGTGGTCGATGGCCCGACGGCACAGCCGATCGTCGTTGCCGGCTCGGGTACACTCGGCTGGGACATGGCCTCAACGAACATGCTTGAGGCGGGCGACGAGGTGCTTGTCTTGACGACCGGTTTCTTTGGCGACAGCTTCGCCGAATGTCTGGCCACGTACGGCGCAAAGCCGACGCAGCTGACTGCCCAGGTCGGTGCTCCGTCGTCGCTGGATGAGGTCGCGAAGGCACTCCGTGAGAAAAAATACAAGGCCATCACGATCACGCACGTCGACACGTCGACGGGTGTGATGAACGATGCCGAGGGTATCTCGCGCGTCGTGAAAGAGGTCAGCCCCGAGACGCTGGTCATCCTCGACGGTGTCTGCAGTGTGGGCTCGGAGGAGATTCACATGGATGCGTGGGGCATTGACTACGTGCTCTTTGCGTCGCAGAAGGGTATTGGCTGCCCTCCCGGTCTTTCGCTCTCGCTCGCGAGTGAACGCGCGATCCGCACGTTTGAGTCGCGCAAGACCCCGCCGCCCATTTTCTTCGGATCGTGGAAGAAGTGGCTGCCTATCATGAAGGCGTACGAGGCAGGAAACATGGCATACTTTGCGACACCTCCTGTCCAGCTCATCTACGCACTGCACACGTCGCTGAAGACCATGACGTCGGGCTCTGTGTCGCTGGCCGACCGCTTCCAGCTCCACAAGGACGTGTCGAAGCAGGTCAAGGACGGCATTGTCGCACTGGGCCTCGAGCAGCTTGCCGTGCCGGAAGCGCGCGAGACGGGCGTGGCGAACGGCATGACGGCGGTGCGCTACCCGCCGGGTATGGGTGCCGCAGACATTCTGCCCAAGATGGCACAGCGCGGTGTCGTATTCGGTGCGGGTCTCCACAAGACCTGCAAGGACGAGTACTTCCGCATTGGCCACATGGGTGTCTCGGTTGTGAACAAGGAGCGCGGCGACATTGAGACGCTGCTGCAGCAACTCGGCGAGGTGCTCAAGGAGAACGGATTCTCGAAGTAGTCTATGAAAACATTTTGCTGTACGCCGCACGCTGCTTGGCGATCCGCGCCTGGCGCCGCCGCTCGACGGCAGCCTTTTCCTGGGAAATGCCTGCATCGCCCGGCGCATGGTGCAGCGCTGCATCCAGCTCCGCCTTGGCATCGTCGTCGCGCTTCATTGCACTGTAGGCAAGCGCGCGGCGGAAGTGCGCCTTGGCGAGCTCCGCGGACGACGGCGCACCAGGGCCGCCCTCCGCTGCACGCTCAATGACCTGCGTCGTGAGCGTTTCGGCCTGCTCGGCCATCGGCGGTTGCGTTTTGAGCGCACACAGCGCAGCGTTCAGCTGCAGCGGCGTGCGCAGGCCGCGGTACTCGGCGACCAACGCCTCGTCCGTCGATTCAGGTAGGTGGGGGTTCACAAACAGGTACCGCAGCGCCTTTTCGTACTTTTCGCGGGCGAGCCCCCATTGCCCCTTGCCCACGAGCTGGGCACCAATGTCCTTGAGTGCCTTGGCGACCTCGAGCGCCGACTCGGGCTTTTCCTCCAGCGGCAGGTCCGAATCCTCAGGGTACGGCTCGTACCGATCGCCGGTCTCGTCCGGCATGATGCCAAAGTCAAACGCGCTGTCAGCAATCTGCTCCGCCGAAAACTCGCCACAGTCGGCGATCTTAATGTCCTCCTGCGGACGGTCGTTCGCGCCGGTGGGACTCTGCTCAATGTGGCGCACAACGTCGCGTCCCTTGAGCACCTTGCCAAAGACAACGTGCTTGCCGTCCAGGTGCGGCGTCGGCACCGTCGTGATGAAAAACTGCGAGCCATTCGTGTTAGGTCCCGCGTTCGCCATCGACAGCAGGAACGGCTCGTCGTGCTTGCCTTCCAGGTTCTCATCCTCGAACTTCTCGCCGTAGATCGACTCGCCGCCCGTGCCGTTAAAGTTAGTAAAGTCACCACCCTGGATCATAAAGTGCGGAATAACACGGTGGAAAAGACTGTTCTTGAACGACAGCGGTACACCCGCCTTGCCCGTGCCCTTCTCGCCAGTGCACAGCGCACGGAAGTTTTCTGCCGTCTTGGGCACCTTGTCCTGGAAGAGCTCCAGCACAATGCGGTTACCGCCCTCCCGCGAGGGCGGTGCGCCACCGACAAATTCGATATCAAGGTCTGCATAAGTCGCGTCTACGCACACACAACAGGGTTCGTCATTGCTCGAGACAAGCAGCGTCGGTGTCGTCAGCGCCCAACCCCGCCGGATATGTGGAGGCGTCTCGGATCTTCCAGGCCCTTCCGTCGCCGCAACGCGCAGGCATGAACATCGCATCCAGGTAAGGAATATCTACGTGATTAGGATGTGCCCTGAGATTTCTCGCGCTGGAGCAGTTTCTTTGGTGAGAATGCATCGACGTACGACCTGGAGAAGCTCGTCCACGACACGCAGGTTGTCCTGCTTGCGGTGGATGGTCTCCTGGAGCTGCTCCATGTTCTTCACGACAAAGTCAATTTTTTCTTTATAGAGCTTGCGTGCATCGGCACGAGACTGCGTCAGTAGATACACGCACCTTTTCGACAAAGTAGCCTGTGCCGACATCGACAATGACCTTGTCGGGATCGCTTAGGTGCCCAGGCACGTAGAGCGACGCTGTAAGAGGTAGCAGTGACGTCTTTCCTGCGCGTGTTAACGGGACCACACACCTTGGTTTTCAGGGCGCACTTCTTCGACACTCTCGAGACAGCTCTGGAATCGCGTCTGCGCGATTTTGAGCTGACCAAACATGGTAGTAAACTGCTTCAGCTCCAACTCAAGCTGCTTCCGCACATCCACAAGCTTCGGTCAATCCCCGGTACCTACCTGCGGCACATTCAGCGAGCCGACATCGACCTGCTGCGGCTGCGTCGATGTCATGGAAGTGGAGGTAGGGCAGCCCTGCGGCGAACGGCGTGCTCTATGTGGGTATCTAAGCAACGAGTGACTGTTATGGGCCCCACAGCTCCTCCGTCCCGCCTAGCCCCGAGTCCTGATGGTCGCCCAGCGACTTGCGCAGACTCGTGCTACGTACCAGGTCCGAATCCATGGGCTCAGACGCGTCGGCAGCCGACTGTTTGGGCGGCGTCGACGGGACAGGGGGAAGCGGGTTGGCATAGGCGGTCGGAACCGCAAAGATCTCGCCACAGTACGTGATCAAGTCTTCGAGCGTGCGATCTTCTTCGCTGGCTGCAGCGATGCTGGTCGTCTCGTGTTCCGTCTCTGAGAGAATCACGGGGGAAAACACCACCGCCAAGTTGGTGAGTGTCATTTTGTTCGTGGCAGCATGCGAAGCGACAAAGCTGAGATGCAGGAGTAGCGCCCGCAGTGTTGCCTGGTGGATTGGTGGCATACGGCGGATGCGTGACTTGAAGTTGGCGAAGCCGGTGTGGATGTGCTCTTCTCGCTCATGTGTGTACTTGATCCGCTCCTCCCACTTCATCGGCATCACCGGTTCCGGCAGCTCCCGCAGGTAGAGCTTCAGCACAGAGGCTACGAGGATCGGGTCTTCGCGCTCGTTATCGAACAAGAACGATGACTCGTCCTGCTCAATCAGGCTCGTGATCGCCTGCACACGCGAGTACTTCGCACTCAGCCGGTAGATGCCAGGCGTCTGCACACACCGCGGCTGCTCAATAAAGCCGATGCACTTGGTCACAATTAGCGGCGGCCGCACAGACGGGAGCACCTGGCCCTTGTCCGTCACGGTCGACGGCACATTGTGGTCGCCATGTGAGAATGCATAGTCCACAAGGCCTGTACCAAAGATGAGGTCGTTGAAGGGGCCATGGAAGTAGTTGACATACTTCACACGCTCGTTCTTCACAAGCGTCCGTGTGCTGGGTAGCCACTCCTCGCAAATGCGCTGCTCCTCGTCCAGATCCTGCAGCATGCGCAGCGCCAACTGCTCGTCTTGCTGGTGTACCGACTCGATCGACGTGCGCATCGCCTTGCTCGTGTGCACATACTGCAGGGCTGCATTCTGCATGGTAACCGTGAGCTCGCGCCGCCACTCCAAAAGACTCTTCACGGCAGCATCTAGCGCCTTGTTACGGCGCAGCCGCAGCGTCTCTAGATCGAAAATCGCCTTGCGGTACACTTTGTCAGACTCCTCCATCTCCCGCTTCGCTTTGGCCTGCTTGACCGCGAGCGCCTGCAGGGCCTTGCTGGACATGCCTGGCGGAAGGAGCGTGTCGGAACCGTCGGGCATCGCCTCGGGAGTGCCGGCACCAACGGGCGCAGACATTGTAAACGTCGGCGACAGCTCGCCGCTAGGCATGCGATCCGACACATCGAGCATGCGTGAGAAGAGCGCATTGAGCCGCCGCGGCGCATGGTCCCAGCCCTCTTTCTTACGCAGCGTCTCTAGGAACGAGCGGTTCGTCGATGAGGTAGGCGTGCTGAAGTTCGACTCGGTGACGGGCAGGGGAGGGAGGACCGGCTCAGTGGACCCGCGGGCCTCCGAGGAAGGCTCCTGCATGCGCATCTCTGGCGGCGCTGCGAGTGAGCTCACCGAGAGAAGCTGGCGCTGCTCCTCAATGGCCCGCTGTTGATGCCGGTAAAACTCGTGCTCTTCGCACCGCTTTTCGTACGTGCGGCGGATACGAGGGAGCGTCGTATGCAGCATCTCCTCGTAGTCGTCCACACAGTTTTTGAGATCGTCCTTGACGCGGCGCCGGATCCGCTCCTGCGCATCGCGGAACTGCACGACAGGCTGCAGGACCAATCGCTTGCAGTCCATGATCGTATTGAGCCGCACGTCGATGGCTGCGGTAAGTACAATGGAACCTACCCCATATCTCGGAGAGGCGCATATCGCCCCAGGTGTTGCGCAGGTTGGACAGGCGACCTGGGTCAGGCAGCAGGCCCGGTAGCGCCGCCAGCTTGCGGTTGATGCGCATGTCAAGGTCGCGCTGGCGCTCGAGCATCAATTTGACGGACCTAACATGCTCTTCCTCCAGCCGAAAACGCTGCTCAAAGTATTGAACGTAGCTTTCGCATTCGCTCAGCAGCGTCTTGAAGGCCTCCAATAACACATTGGCGAGCTCCGTCGGAGTCATATACATATCATGCGGTGTGCTGGTAGCTGGCGGACCGGACGTGGCTGTATCGCGCAAGTACTGCCCCGCGCCGCCGACCAGCCCGCTTATCAGTGGCGGAGTGTCCATCTTCAGGTGTCACCCTCGACCTGGTCGTCCTAAACCAAATGGTCGGTGCAGCTGCCCAGCGCGCGAGCCCTGCTCGGGTCGGCCGAACACACGTGATGGCGACTAGGGCACCGCGCCACCCTGCGCCATGTGTGGCTGGTGCCACGCGGCTGGCCGCAGCAAATGGGATGTGGGCGGAAGCCCCCGCGCTTAACCCTGCTACGCTATGAACTTCTCAGTGGTGCGCTTGCTGCTAGCTTTCTTCGCCACGGTCTCTGTGGCCCTGGCCCTCTCGCACGCTGATGCAAAAATCACCCACAAGGTGTACTTCGACATTGAGCACGGCGAAAAGTCGATCGGCCGCATCGTTCTTGGCCTGTACGGCGAGGTGGCGCCCAAGACGGTGGAGAACTTTGTCACACTGGCCGAGCGTGATGCTGGCAACGGCTACAAGGGCAGCGTCTTCCACCGCGTGATCAAGAACTTTATGATTCAGGGCGGTGACTACACCCGCGGCGACGGCCGTGGCGGTCTGTCGATCTGGGGTAAGAGCTTCAAGGACGAGAACTTTGAGCTCGTGCACGAGGGCCCCGGCGTCCTGTCGATGGCCAACGCAGGCCCCGATACGAATGGTTCGCAGTTCTTCATTACCACGGTCAAGACTCCCTGGCTCGATGGCCGCCACGTTGTGTTTGGCCGTGTTGTGGACGGTATGGACGTCGTCGAGTACGTTGAGAACGTCAAGACCGCGCCCGGCGACCGCCCCTTGGACGAGGTCAAGATTTTCGATGCTGGTGTGATCAGCGACACGCCCGGCAAGGATGAGCTGTAGATCTACATACGCGCCCCCTTGAACCAGCCCATCATGGCCGGCTGGGTCTCGTTCCACAGGTGTTTCGCTTCCACATACTCGTCGAGGCCTTTGCTGCCTAGCTCGCGGCCATTGCCCGACATGCCGTAGCCGCCCCACTCGGCCTGCGCCGTGTACGCGCCGTAGGTATTGGTCCACACCGTGCCATGGCGCAAGCGTCGGGCCACACGTTCCGCCCGCGCCTGGTCACGACTCTGCACACCGCCTGCCAAGCCGTACTTGGTATCGTTCGCCAGCATAACGGCCGTCTCCTCGTCGCCCGCGGGGAACCGTTCCACCGTGAGAATTGGCCCAAACGTCTCCTCCTGCACGATGCGCATCGTCCGGTCACACCCATCGATCACCGTCGGTAGGAAGAAGTAGCCCTTGGCGAGATGCGGGAACTTGGTCGGGTCAGGGCGCGTACCACCACATAGCACCTTGGCACCCTCCTTCCGCGCAAGGTCCACGTACGATTGGACCTTGGCGAGGTGCTCTTGCGACACGAGCGGGCCCGTCTCCGAAGCTGGGTCAAGTCCGTTGCCCATGACAATCTGGCTTGCACGCTTCACCACACCGGCCACGAGCGCGTCCGCGATGGGCTCCTCCACAATCAGACGAGCGCCCGCGGAGCACACCTGGCCGCTGTGCACAAAGACGGCCGTAACGACATTGTCGATGGCCCAGTCCAAGTCGCAGTCTGCAAAGACGACGTTCGGGTTCTTGCCACCCAGCTCGACCGTGCAGCGCTTCACCGATTCCGCACAACTGCGGATGATGTTCCGTCCCGTCGAGAGACCACCCGTGAAGGAGACGAGGTCCACGTCATCGCTCGATGTGAGCACTGGGCCTACAGACGCCCCGGTGGCCGTTAGCAGCTGCACAGCGCCTGCAGGGAAGCCAGCCTTGAGCAGTAAGCGTGTCAGGTACACGGTCGACAGGGGAGTGACCTCACTCGGCTTGATGATCACACAGTTGCCCGTCGCGAGCGCGGGTGCCAGCTTCCAGCACAACTGGAGGATCGGATAGTTCCACGGCGTGATGAGCACACACACGCCCACTGGCTCGTGCACGATGGTGCTCTTTACCGACTCGGGAATCAACGGTCCGGTGATTCGTTTTTCATGGTCCATTTTGCATGCCTCCTCGGCATAGAAGCGGAACACATTGGTCACATCGTCAATGTCAATCTCGGACTCGCCGAATGTCTTGCCGGTATCGATCGTCTCGATCTTCGCGAGCTCCGCCTTGTGCGACTGTAGCAGGTCTGCCATACTTCGGAGGTGCGTACAGCGGTCTGCACATGAGCGACGAGCCCAGTCAGACGTTTGGAAGTAGCGCTTCGCCGCCGCCACCGCCCGCTGGGCGTCCTCGGCGGAGGCCTCGTCCACCTCCATAATCACAGAGGCATCGAACGGGTTGATAGTGGGGCGCGTACGTCCATCACTAGATGAGCACCATTGGCCGTCAATGAACAGGGTCGGCTGAGGTACGAGCGTTGACATGGCGCTTGTCAAGGTCGTGCGCGCTGGCCCCGCCTGGCTTCATCGGGGGAAAATTGTTTGGTGTCACGTGGTGTCTTCCACCGGTCGAAGCCCTCGCCGCTCCCTTGTTTCTCGGAGAATGTTGCGTCTGCTGGCTCCTGTGGCGCGCATCCTGCCGCGTGGGGTGCCTGCTACAGCGTATGTGCGGCATATATCGACGACGTCTGTGCGCCCCAGTTTCTGGGATACGGTGCTGCCGCTGATTCAGGGAAACCGTCGCGAGCGCCAACTCCAGCGCAAGCAGGGCGGCCTGCTCCCTGAAGACTACGAGCGTGTCCAGCGCGACCAGCGCCGTGACGAAATGATGGCCTCACAGTCCTCTACGGGAGATATGCTGATTGACGACACGTACGAGGCGCCCGAGTTCCAGACGGAAGAGAGGCAGCGCCAGGCAAGCGAGGCGAAACGGCAAAGGCGCCTCTTGCGCAAGCGCTGGGGCGGTCTCACCGAGCCGAACGGCGTCGAAAAGGCTGAGCACAAGTACAGCACGGCCATCTTCCGCATAAGCCCCCGCAAGCTCAACCTGCTCGCGAACCAGATCGCCGGTAAGCCGATCGACTTTGCCATCCTGCAGATGCAATTCAGTGCGAAGCGCGCTGCACGCCGCATCAAGGCTACGCTTGCCATGGCCCGTGACCACGCTGAGGCTAAGGGCATGGACCCGACCACACTTATAGTGTCAGAGGCTTGGGTTACGAAGGGCGACTATCTGGCGCGCCTGGATATCAAGGGCCGCGCGCGCATGGGTATCATGCACCACCCGCAGGCCCGCATGAACGTGGTGCTGCGTCCTGGCAAGACGCACGAGGAGCGCGAGAAGGAGGCGCTTGAGAAAGCACGCCGCCATGTACGCAGTCTTGGCGGCGGCGGCGTCGTGCGTGGCAACCCCAAAATTGTGAATGGTTTCCAGCGTCCCGGCTGGGCTTGGTAGCGATCTAGAGTACAATACCCCGACACAGCTAAGGCAGGCCACGCTGCTGGCGCCATGCCCGGATCCAAGCGACGACGCGCTCTACATTGGCGTCCATCTCCTCCGCTGTCTCACTAGACAACGTGACAATGGCCTCAGGTGCATACGACTCCCGTGCTTCTTCCATAACAACACCCATGATCTCCGCCTCGTTGTTCTCGGCGATCTTTTTCTCGGAGTAGTTCCTGGGGTGAGCATGGCGTGCATACCTCTTTTCTAGGCGCGTCCACAACCGCTGGTGGTCACACCGTAGCACAAGGACCAGGTCAACCCAGCGCTCAGGCCATGCGTCACATGTGTGCCAGTCCAACACTAGGCCGCCACGAGTCTCATCGTCGCTCGAAAGCTCTCGTGCCTGCTCGCATCCTTCGGGGTCCTCATCGATTGGATCTGGCGCTGTTCCCCCTGAAAGAGGCTCCAAGTAGTCTAAAAGCCGGTCTTCGTCCACCTCATACGAGTCCCATTCGGCATCGTATGATGCCTGGAACCCCTGTTCCTTCACCAATGCACCGACATTGATGTGGCGCAGCGGAAGTGTGCCCGACGGATCTTGAAAGGCCTCGCAAATCTGCATCGAAAGCGTCGTTTTACCCGTTCCGGGCGTCCCAGTGACGACAATATTGGGATAGCTGACATGTTAGGGCTAGGCTGTACGTACGAGCGAACCATGCTGAGGGAGGTCAAGGAAAAAGCTCGCCAAGCTCCACATAGATCCTGCTTGTGGAAATACAGTGGCACGGGCGCGGCAGTTGCTCCGCAACATCTAGTACCTCTTACATCAGGATGGATGAGACGTATGGTATGTAGCACGGTTGGTGGTCACTCACATCACAGACGCGGTAATTCTCGGTACCGGTGTGTCGGAGTGTGTGCTTTCGGCGCTCTTGTCTGTGGAAGGCAAGAAGGTGCTGCACATCGACCGGAACGACTACTATGGCGCCGAATGCGCCTCGCTCACCCTGTCCCAGCTGTACAGTAAATTCCGCCCGGGTCAGGAGGTCCCTAGCGATATTGGCCGTGATCGCGACTATGCCATTGACATGATCCCCAAGTTCATGATGGCCAACGGCGAAATCGTCAATATGCTCGTGCACACAGATGTGACGCGATACTTGGAGTTCAAGCAGATCGCTGCGAGTTACGTGTACCGCGACAAGCGCATTGCCAAGGTGCCCAGCACGGAGATAGAGGCGGTGCGCTCGCCCCTCATGGGKCTGTTCGAGAAGCGCCGTGCGAAGCGCTTCTTTGAATTCCTGCAAAAGTGGCGCGACGAGGACCCATCGACGCACCAGGGCATTGACCTGGATTCGTGGCCGATGGACAAGGTATTTGCGCAGTTCGGCCTGGAGCCTGGAACGCGCGACTTTATTGGCCATGCCATGGCGTTGCACCTGGACGACTCGTACATGCAGCGCCCGGCGCGCGAAACCTATGAGCGCATCATCTTGTACATGAGCTCCATGGCGCGCTACGGCAAGTCGCCGTACATCTACCCACTGTATGGTTTGGGCGAACTTCCACAGGGCTTTGCGCGTCTCTCTGCTATCTACGGTGGTACCTACATGCTCGACAAGCCCGTGGATGAGATTGTCGTGGATGACCAGGGCCGCTTTGTGGGCGTGCGCAGCGGCGAAGAGACTGTGAAGGCTAGCATGGTGGTGGGTGACCCCAGCTATTTCCGCAACGTGAATGGCAAGTCGCTCGTGCGCTCGACGGCCAAGGTAGTGCGCGCCATCTGCCTACTCAAGCACCCGATCCCCAACACGGACAACTCGGATTCGGTGCAGCTGATTATCCCGCAGAACCAGGTCGGCCGCCAGCACGACATTTACATCGCGGAGGTCTCTTCTACGCACAACATTTGTGCCAGGGGCATCTACGTGGCGCAGGTCTCTACTGTCGTGGAGACCGACAAGCCGGAGCTCGAACTGCGCCCGGGTCTTGAGCTGCTGGGCGAAATTCACGACAAGTTTGTCACAATTTCCGACCTCGAGGAGCCCCTGGAGTCCGGCAAGGACAGCCAGATCTATATTACGCGCTCCTACGACCCTACCTCCCACTTCGAAACAGTGGTCGAAGATGTGCACGACGTCTGGCGCCGCATGACCGGTCAACCGCTCGTGCTCAAGAAGCGCTCCGCGGAAGAGGGCGCGCAAGTGCAGGCGTAAGCGGCCCGGCATGTGGGCCTGCAGATAGTCTGACAAAGGGCAGATATAGCAGCAAAGTCATTGGCCCACAGTAAATACAGTTTCACTCAGACCACGCGACTAGGTAAGTATTAGACCAATCAACAGCGTACCCGGGTTCGCTACTTTCGGTGGCAACCCTGCTTGGTGCTAACGAACTTGTGCAAGCCGTGAGCGCGACACTTGCCGCCTGCGTGTACAGTTGCAGTGGGGTCGTGCTGCCCATTTTCGCCAGCGACTCCGCTTCCATTCTTTGGGCTATAAACTTCTAGCTCTCTCGGAAGCGTCTGACCATTGGATCGACTACAGCCAAATACCCCAATTTGTGTTGGCACACGATCCGTCAGTCGCGCCATGTCGATTCCATCTTCTTTTCGAGAGTTCTTCCGGGGGATAGAGCGATCTCGCCTATATTTCGGGCGAACAACAAGTCGCCCTGTGTCCCCCGATGAGAAGGTGACGACACCCACGGTGCCGAGTAGCGCGAACGTCCCTTGCGGGCTGAAGAATCGTCGTAACTCTTCGCCGGTGCTCGAGCTGCTCTCTCTGTGGAACCCGTCCACACCTGAAGATTGCCCTGTCGTGAAAACACCGCTAAAATCCAACTTATGCGAGGCAGAAATGAGCTTCGACGCCGCACCTGTCAGCTATTTCTCGTCCAGCGTGCCACGCAGCCTTTCGTCGTCGTTCGAGGACTTGAGCGTTTCCCCACCAGGTGTCATGACCCCACACAGCCTGCTGTTCCAGCGCACGCCGGACATGCCATGCTCTGTACCAACACCAGAGGCAACAACACCCGGCTCGTCGTGGTCCTCGTCGTCAAAACACAGTGAGAGTGTTGAATCAAGGCAATCGTCCGTCACCTCCATCGGAGATTCACCTCCTGAACCCAAATCTGACAATGCCTCTGAAACCACGGTGCATGCTGTGCCACGCACACATACCACCTCTGCCGAGTCAGGTACCAGCCGACCCAGTATGCCCAAGCGGGGGCGGAGCCACAGTGATGTGGGTATGCGATCTGATTCCTGGGGCGTGTTCCGCGGCATGGAGCTGGATGACTGCCCCACATGCTCGCCGTCGCCCACGACCGTGCCCGAAACGCCGCCAGGCCCTATATCACCTATTGATTCGCCCCCTTGCCCCCCCAATTTGATGCCCAAGCTAGAGCCTGTGCGACCCAGCGACTTTTCGGCCTATGTCTCGGGCATTGGTGAGCCCATTGACCCGGACTTGGAGTCCACCACCGTCGAGCAGCTCAAGGTGTTTCGACAGCATACACGCAGCCGCAGTGTCGGACCACGCGACTACTGCCACAGATCCGAGAAGGAGCATGACACCGCTGTGGACGATGCTCGCATTGAAAACACATTGGGGCTGAGTCCGCGCCGCTGGCGCATGTCATCTCCCCGTCCCCCACTGGCACTGATACGTGACACGTCGCAGATTCCAGCGCTTACGGGCTTGGGCACAGCTGTGTGCAACCCCGGCTACATTTTGCGGCACAAGCAGAATGTGCCCGCTGATCCCCCCACAGATACCCTTGATGAACCTCCGCGTTCGCCCCGACTGGTATCGACTCCTGCGACTATTGATGACGTGTCGGATGTGGATGGCATGGACGAGATCCCGACGCTGTCTGACTCCCCGTCGCGCGTTGACGAGCAAGGTTTCCTGGAAGTGCGGTCGAGGCGACAGCGACAGCGTGACCGACATGCTACCAGGTATGCGCCACGCCCGGCTGCTGAAGATCCTGTTCCCGCGTCCCTTGACCTGTTTGAGGAAGCCGGGCCCGAAAGCCCATGCGTCGATGAAGACCGCCGCGGACGTTCGCGCAGCCGTTCTTCTCACTCAACCGTGCAGACGTCCCAGACTTTGGGCAACAACGTGGCCAAGTCTGGGTCCATATTGGGCGTGTCTCACCGTCGGGGCAACCAGCGCCGCCGCCAGGATATGACATATGCGGCCATTGCCTCGCAAGGTCGGGAGACTCAGTCGGAGCCACGGGGCCGCGGCAGGAATCGCGGCCGACGCGAGGCGATCAAGAAGCTGGCTACGTCGCAGGACATGGCCGAACTGCCCACGTCGACGCGCGAGACGATTATCCCTCACCACGAAGAGGCGTCTGGCGAAGAATCTGTGGATATGCCACGTATGCGTCTTTTGAGCAACAGCGCGCATCTGCTGATGCTCAGTTTGGAATTGGCCATGATCAAGAATCACAAAATCTACACGCCGTTGAAACCTCGCTGGGGCAAGCACCGTGACGATGATTTTCGCCCCGTTCCGACGATTGAGCAACGTCTGAACAAATTCTACGGAGCCAGCCAAAAAGATCTACCGATGGGGATTCGGCCTGGCTCCATGTACCAATATGTTGATGACAATGGCTCGCGACTCAAGTACTCGCTCAGTGCCATGTAATGACCACCCTCTTTTGACCTGTACTCTACCTGTGTAGATGCTTCTGTACATCCTAGATTGATCTGTGTACCCCGCACAGCACGAGGCGTTGCCGGTCAGTGCACCTGCCCCGGGCAAGTCCCGGTCGATGCAGCCAATCAATAATGCCGTATTATGTGAGAGGCCCGCCACTGCGTCGAGCGCGGGCAACCCGAGTGGCGACAGGGCGGCACGTAGGTTCCGTACCATCATGGCATCGCTTCGTACTTCGGTTCGCTTTGCTCGTAACCTGCGCGTGGCCGCCCCTCGTGCGGCAGCCGTGTCTCCCCGCGTGTGTGCTCGTGCCTACAGCACGCCTGCACCGGAGGCCAAGCAGGGTGGCAACAGCTCGCTGCTCTGGGCCGCTGTTCTGGCTGGTGCGGCTGGTGCAGCGTACTGCTTCCGCGACGATCTCAAGGCCATGGCGGGCGGTGAGTCTGCCTCGAAAGTGCCCAAGAAGGAGGACTACCAGGCGGTGTACAATGAGATTGCCAAGATCCTGGAGAATGCGGACTATGACGACGGCAGCTATGCCCCCGTCCTGATCCGCCTCGCCTGGCACAGCTCGGGCACGTACGACAAGAAGTCGAACACGGGCGGTAGCAACGGTGCTACGATGCGCTTCCCGCCCGAGGCGAACCACTCCGAGAACCCCGGTCTGCACAACGCGCGCGACGTCCTGGAGCCGATCAAGAAGAAGTTCCCTTGGATCTCGTACTCCGACCTGTGGACGCTGGCTGGTGTGGCCGCCGTGCAGGAGATGGGTGGCCCCAAGATCCCTTGGCGCCCTGGTCGTGAGGACAAGCCCGTGGAGTCGACGCCGCCGGATGGTCGCCTGCCGCACGCCCCGCTCGGCGCTGACCACATCCGTGACGTGTTCCACCGCATGGGCTTCAACGACCAGGAGGCTGTCGCGCTGATTGGTGCGCACGCCGTCGGTCGCTGCCACACGAAGTACAGCGGCTTCGATGGCCCGTGGACATTCTCGCCGATTTCGTTCACGAACCAGTTCTTCACGCTCCTGCTAGACGAGGCATGGGTGCCGAAGAAATGGGAGGGTCCCTTCCAGTATGTGGACAAGAACTCGAACTCGATCATGATGCTGCCCACGGACTACGCGCTCATCAAGGACTCGACGTTCAAGAAGCACGTGCAGGCGTATGCGAAGGACGAGGAGAAGTTCTTCAAGGACTTTGCCGCGGCCTTTGCGACCCTCATCGAGCTGGGTGTGCCTTCGGAGAACTTCAAGAAGGCCGCCGAGTCCCTCGGCGACGAGCAGCCGCTTGTCTTCACGCCGACGGCTGACCAGGAGTAGAGCCCCGTAGAGCCTGCATGACATAAGCACATCGCCCTGGGCGAGCGCCGCGCGCGCCTCGCACCGATTGACTGGCTTGGCTGGAGCCTGATCATGGACCCGACGACATTTGAGGTGCAGAGTCTTTTTTACCACAATGCGTACGCGGGCTGCATAGCCCTCGCGCAAAAGCATGCACCCAGTGGCATCGTGGACGAAGCCAGCCTGCTCCAGCTCGTGTACGCGGCCCGCGCAGCGCTGGCCTTGAACGACGTGCCGGGTGCCCGCCAGCTCCTGGGTGAAGATGCCGAGCACCCCGTCGCCATGTCGGTGCTGCTGCTCGCTGATATCAAGGAGATGAAGGCGCTGGGCGATGATGCCGGGTGTGCGGATGTCCTCGAGCAAATGATGACGCTCCTGGATGTGGTTGAGCCGGGCGACTTGGCCAGCGAGATTGTGCGCTGCAACGTGGGTCTGGCCCTGTACGAGAGCGGCGACAACGAGAAGGCACTTTTTACGCTTCAAGTGACGGGCAAAGGTGGCAGCACGGAGCTGGAATGTATCGCGCTCGGTGTTCACATTCTCCTTACAATGCACCGCGTGGACCTCGCCGAGACCGAGTACCTTGCGGCGCGGAAGATCGGCGACGACTCGCTGCTTGTTCAGTACATGGAGGCATGGATCGGACTCGTGCGCGGCGGCCGCGCGACGCAGCAAGCGTACTACGTGTACGACGAGATGAGCCAGAATACGACGATTGCGCACACGGCTCACCAGGTCCCTGCGCTCGTCGGCAAAGCTGTGGCACAAGCAGCACAGGCCCACACGGCCGAGGGAAATGCGACACTGGACGACGCCGTGCAACTGGACGCAGCATACCCCCTGGTGGGTGCAAACCAGGCGGTGCTAGCAGCCCTCTCTGCCTCGACGAGCCCGGCGGGGGCAGAAGCACTGGCCCAGCAGCACGCGCAGGCGCAGCCGGCCTCGGAGTTGGCTCAGCTCTGGGACACAAAGCGGCGCGAGTTGGACGAGGCATTGGCCGCCATGGCATAACGCTATGTATGTGTGTATAGACGCCTTTACATGGCAGAGAGGTAGCGCATCGTCGCTAACATGAGCACCTGGAACGTACCTTCGAAGGCGACAAATGTAGCCCCGTTCACGAAGGGCGCCTGTGATCAGTTGCGCGCTACATACCCTGATGAGCGTCGGTTCGATACCGCGCACAAACCCACGGAAGCCGCTGCTCTGGTAGACGTGACGCACAACATCGGACGACGAGCGGAAGCGGCGCTTGGCCGGGTCGATCGCATCGGTCTGCAGGTACGACTTGACAACACTGGGTTAGTGGGTACACATACTCGATCGGGTACACCATGAGCCAAAGCTGCGTCAGTCAATTGCACGTACCACCGTACCAGCCGCCGCACCGGCTAACATCGAGGTGGTGCTGGGCAACTGCTCGCGAGTGATTTGGTCAGCCTGAAGCTTCTTCTGCACCAGATATTCGTAGGTCAGGAAATAGATGCCCATGCCGTGGCCTTCACGAAGCAAGGTCGGGCCCATGCCGCGGAACACACCAGTGGGGCCGCCGCGCGCAGTGATCTGGCGGACAGCATCAAAAGGACCACGCAGTTCATTCCCTTTTTGCGTCTGCATGCGAATACGCACATGCTCAATAGGACCGGCGATCACACTGTTCGCAATACCGCCTGCCACACCGGCCGTGTATAGCTGCACGTTCGTGAGGCCCTGTCGGCCGCCCTGTACATTCTTCTCGCCGAACAAACGCTTAAAGTACTGCACCACGCCGAATTGAATCGAGACACAGGCGCCCACACCAATCAGCGGCATCGTCGTGCCCTGCGGTCAGTGCCAATGCTCACGGACCTTGTAGAAGGCCATAACACCTTCGTCTTTGATAATGTGGCCAATGCAGTCGCCGATACCTGCGGTCAGAGGGAAAACGTACCTTTAAAGTAGCCGGGCGGCGCAGTTTGCACGCGCACCTTGACGATATCAAAGGGCCTGGGTCAGGGCAAGCTCGCACGTACTGGCCAACAAGAACCTGAGCAATACCACCAGCAGTGCCTTGCATATGAGCAGTTCGTACGTACCAGCCAGAATATCTTTGGTTGTTTCAGAGAGCGGCATGGGATACAAGGAGAGCTGCAGGTGGGACTGGTCGATGAACAATCACGGGGCCGTGTCTCCGGGCCCAATGCAGCTACGGCAAATATGTGTGGAGGCGTTGGCGATAATCGCCCAGCGCATCATGGCGGGCCACAACGCGCGTGAGCGCCGGCACAGCATCAGCAGGCAGCGTGGCCAGGGTGTACAGGACGGAAAACAGGAGCGCGTCTAGTTGTGTGGGGCGCGAAGCACCAAGGAACCACATATCGCCTCCCTCCGGCGCGCTGTGCGCCTCGAGGCGCATGGCAACGGCCTCGAGTGCCTCGACGGCATCGTGTATAATCGCATCCTGATTGATGTGCAGGCCAGGTGGCACATAGTCAGAGGTAGCAGGGTCTGGCGCACTGTGGTCCGTATTCCCGCTAAGGAAGCCGACCCAGTCGACCGAGTAGCCCGGGACCAGTGCGAGGGGGTTGCGTGTATCGGCGAGCGGATCGCGGCCAAATACAGCGACCAGGCTGCTGGGCGAGGCACCAGAAGTGCTGAGGCGTGCAAGGCGCGCAAGTGCCGCCTGCTCGGCACTCACTTCGCCAGGCAGCACTCCCGAGAGCCAGCGGCGCAGCAGGGGCGCCTGGGTCGGTGGTGGAGCATAAACGCCAGCGCGAAGGCATGCAAGCACTACACCGGCCATGATGCGCCCCTCGAGAAGGTTCTGCCATAGCAGCACCTCACCGGCAGCTGTGTCGGGCCAGATGGTCTTCTCGTCGGTCTCTGGTCGCGAGAACGGTAGGTAGTTGTCGACATAGTGGATCAGGGCCGCGCTGCCCAGTAGTGGCGGCTGCGATGTGCCACCCTGGCGCGGCATGCACTCGCCGGGCGGCAGCTCGGCCACGGGCAATTGGCCGTCGGGGGTCCAGTACATCTCTGTCGCCGGCTCACAGTCGAACGAGGCACCACGGAAAAGGAGCTCCATCTGCCAGCGAAGGCACACAGGATCGGCACTAGCCCATGAATTTTCGGAGTGAGCGAGCGCAGGCGTGACATGCAGTACGAGGCGCTTGGGCACACGCCCTGCGTCGTCGTCGCTCAGCACGGCCTGCGCCGGCGGCCACACATGCCGTGGGAATTGGCGGAAGAGGCGTCGCACAACTTCGGGCATCGGCACACCTGTCCACCGCGCAGGCCGTGGCCGCGGCACAGCCGGCTGGATATCCTCGAGCTCAGGGTACGCAGTACCCACCGCCACCGACATACGACGAGAGTGGAGAACGACACGTCGCCAGCCAGCCGTGTCGTCGAGTGGAGGCCGCACCTGCGAGCGACGATGGTGCGTAGTGCGACACTGACGCGAGTCTCTGCAATACCTCGAAGAATGGGAGGTCGTGCATGGTGCGTCTATAAGTCTAATGGCAGACGAGGCTGTGTGGCAATTGGCATGGACTCGACACGGCGTGGTAGCAGCGCGTGCGTCGGGCGAGTTGAATGTGATGTACGTCAAGCCACTTACGCAGCGACATTGGCGACGCGCAAATCTGGCAGAAAAACCATGATGTGCACGATATTGGCATTGTTTCACTCTCGTGCAGTGCCAACGACGCGCTCCTGCTGACCAACAGCATGGATGGCCGCGTGGCGCTGTGGCAGTGGGACGATCGTCAGGCACTGCAGGTCATTGCACAGACGCAGAGTGTGCGGGGCCAGGTGGTCGATGGCGAGCCCGTGCATGCCGAGGCATGGACTACGGCACTGCACCCTGACGGCGCGTCGTTCGCGGCTGCCGGCGAAGGTGCCTCGGTCGTGCTCTACTCGGCGGCGCCCGAGTCGTTTGGACAGGCGCTCGAGCGCCTTCCAATGGACGACGTAGATGCTGGAACGTATGCCTTGACACTGGAATTCGTGCGTATGTGTGGCTAATGCAGAACCGTGAAGGCGACCTGCTCGCGATGGGCACCAATACAGGCAGTGTGTATGTCTGGGATATGGCGTCGCACACGCTGCTGCTGAACATCTCCGGTACGTGACCCTGCTAATGCAGAACATTCCGAGCCGGTCCGCACCCTCAGCTTTGCGGCGCCGCATACATCCTTCGCGGACCATCTCTTCATTGGCTCCGATGACCGTACCACCACCGTGCACGATGTGCAGGCCATCCGACGGCAGTTCCATGGACATGCAATTACCGCACTGCAAGGGCACAAGGGCTGGATCCTGGATGTCCAGGCAGGAGGAGATGGGCGTATTGTGGCTACATGGTACGTTGATCGATCTGACATAGTTCCTCCGACGGCACAGTCCGCCTTTGGGACTTGGGCGCGTCGCCCGTGGCGTGCGTATCGAGCATCACGCTGGGGCGGCCAGTTTGGTGCGTTGCTTGGTGTCCCAAAGAGGCACCGACGTCGCAGGCGCCCGAGGTCTCGACGCGGCTCCTTGCGCCCGGTACGCGTTTTGTCGCGAGCGGCGACGACGGCGTAGTACGTCTATACCGCAATGCGGGCGCCAATAGCACATAGGTTAGCGGCCCTCGCGACGCTGACGGATAAACTCCTTTTTGCATTGGCGGCTGGTGTGAGCAAGTACGACGTACTAGATGTAGAATTCATTGTGGCACATGGTCTTGTCGTGGCCGTGGCGCTCGAGGCACCGCATCGACTGCATCGCTGCCTGCTTGCACGGGTCCGTGTACTGACTCGGCATCTTTCCATCAAATACGTCCTTGGTGTCGGGCGTGCGCGCGCTCAGATCGAGCTCGGTGTGTGATGTCTGCGCAGCCGGCATGGTGCGTCGAGCCAAGTCGTAGCGTCAGTCCCTGTATTGGGCCGTCGATCGGTCCGTCGATCGGGCGCCATCCGGCCGATGCGCAGGTTCTTAACCTCGCTCGACCCTTATGCCGCTCGGACTTCAGATAGCGATAGGTACGTCCTATATGTGACTCACCAGACCGCGGAGGAACATTCACAGACTGTCTAGGTCGTGTGCCATCGACCGGGCCGGGTGTCCCGCCGCGCGACATTGTGATCAAGCTGTTATCGCGCGATCCAAACAATTACGCCGACGCACCGACCGAAGGTATCCGACGTATCCTCGAGCAGGCTACAGGGCGCACAATTCCGCGCTCGCAAAAGATCTCGACAGAAGATATCGGTACGTAATGCGCGCTCACGCAGAATACATCCGGCTCTCCACCACGGTCGCTACCAATGCGCTGCTCGAGCGCGATGGGGAGCGTCACGCTCTGATTACCACCAAGGGCTTCCGCGTACGTATGCTGACCTGACCCCAGGACATTGTGCAGATCGGAAACCAGGCACGACCTGCCATCTTTGATCTGGCTATCCACAAGCCCGAAGTACTGTACGACCAGGTCGTTGAGATTGATGAGCGCGTGACGCTGGTAGGCTACACGTCTGATCCTCAGGCGGACCAGCACGCCGTGCAGTTCTCCTCAGCGACGCGTGATGCATATGTCACGCACGCGTACTCGGGGCGCGATCGGCCTCCGAGTGCTGGGGCGCCGGGTGCGACGTATGTGGCACCCGACGTGGTACGCGGTGTGTCCGGCGATGCTGTGGCGATCCTGCGCCGCCCCGACGAGGGCCATGTGCGCCGTGAGCTCGAGTCACTCTATGCGCAGGGGTACCGCAGCCTTGCCATCGTCTTCCTGTTCAGCTACACGTACCCAGAGCACGAGCAATTGGTCAAGCGCATTGCACAGGAGGTTGGCTTCCCCAGCATCAGCGTTAGCTCCGACCTGATGCCCATGATCAAAATGGTGCCGCGTGCCACGTCTGCAACAGCCGATGCCTATCTGACACCCGTGCTGCAGGCGTACCTGGACGGCTTCTTTCGTGGCTTTGATGCGTCACTGCGCGACGGCAGTGCCGGCACACGCGTCGAATTTATGATGTCAGACGGCGGACTGACATCCGTCGAGCACTTCACAGGGCTTAAGTCCATCATCAGTGGCCCGGCCGGTGGCGTCGTCGGTATGGCCCTCACCACCTACGATAAGGACGATGGGCGTCCGTGCATCGGCTTTGATATGGGCGGCACATCTACCGACGTCTCACGCTATGCGGGTCAGTACGAGCGCGTCATGGAGACCACCATTGATGGTGTAACGATCCAGAGCCCCCAGCTCGAGTACGTATACACTTCTGACGCAGTGTCAATACCGTGGCCTCTGGCGGCTCGTCGCGCCTCTTCTTCCGCAATGGCCTCTTTGTCGTGGGGCCTGAAAGCGCGTCGGCGCATCCCGGTCCCACGTGCTACCGCAAAGGCGGTCCCCTGGCTATCACCGATGCGAACCTCGTAACGGGTCGCCTGGCTACGGACATGTTCCCCCAGATCTTTGGGCCGAACGAGGACCAGGGCCTCGATCTCGATGCATCACTGCGTGCCTTTGAGGCGCTTGCTGCGCAGATCAATGCAGAGACGCAGCACTCTCTCACGGTCGACGAGGTAGCGCACGGTTTTCTGCGTGTGGCGAATGAGGCCATGTGCCGCCCCATCCGCTCGCTCACACAGGCGCGGGGCTTCTCTACGTCCAAGCACGTTCTAGCATGCTTTGGTGGTGCTGGCGGGCAGCATGCATGTTCCATTGCGCGCGCGCTGGGCATATCTACGGTCGTGGTGCACAAGTACTCATCGATTCTGTCCGCCTACGGCATGGCCCTCGCTGACCGCGTATTTGAGGCGCAGGAGCCGTGCAGTGAGACGTGGGGTACACCCAAGTCCCTGGACCGTCTCGAAGCGCGCGCACGCGAACTCGAGCAGCGCGCCGTCGACGAGCTGGTGCGCCAGGGCTTCCCGACAGAGCGTATCAATGTCGACGTGTACCTGAATATGCGCTATGATGGCACGGACACGGCCCTCATGACCCTTAAGCCTGCTGCCAAGGACGATTGGGATATGCAGCGCATGTTTGTTGACACATACCGCCAGGAGTTTGGCTTCATTCTCAAAGACCGCGCCATCCTCGTTGACGATGTGCGTGTGCGCGCGACAGGCCGAACTTTCGACACGCTTGGCCCGTCAGTTCTCCGCGAGCATTCAGCGCAGTGTGCACAGTATGGAGCTGAGGCATTCCCCGAGGCGCCTGCGTATGCGGAGGCGCCCCGTCGGCCCGTGTACTTTGACCAGTTGGGGCGGCAGCCTACAGCCATCGTGCGTCTGCGCGATGTGGCACCGATGCACCACGTGCCGGGCCCGGCGATCCTTATTGATGAAACCCAGACGATCCTGATCGAGCCGCGCTGCGAGGCGCGTATGCTGAGCGATGCCGTGCTGATCCAAATCCAGTACTAAGCAGTAGCTGCCGTAGTCCGTACGCCGCACCTGCACGTGCCATGCACCGGCCAGGTGGATGGTGGAGGTGCGGGGCTATCGCGATTCGTGTATCGATGGCGGACCGAGCGACGCTGGTCGCGGAGCATCGCGTGCGCCTTTTGGAACGGGCGATAGAAGCAAAGAGCCTATCATATTCACCCTATAGGTATGTTCGGACCATTTATGCAGTGTGTTTCGGGTAGGTGCCGCGCTGCTCCTTGACGATGGAATCATTGTGCAAGGTGCTAATGTAGAAAATGCGTCGTATGGTGCGTACCGCTGCACTAACGCCAGGGGCCTGTATCTGTGCGGAGCGCGCTGCGATCTGTCGCAAGATGATCGACGCTGGCCTGCGTACGAAACAAATTGTGGCCGTGGCCGTCTCGTCCGACAACGAGGCGCCCTGCACACCCTGCGGGATCTGCCGGCAGGTCATACGGGAATTTTGCACGCCATCTACGCCCATCTATATGCCATACAAGCAGTGGACAGTCGAGGCTGACCGCCCTGAGCATGTGTTGGTGTGCACACTCGAGCAGCTATTGCCGCACAGCTTTGGGCCAGACATGCTGCATTTGGAAGGTTCGGACACCTAGAGTCTATGGTACATGGCTTTTGTGGCGAACTAGTACTGCTCGCCGGTCAGGTAATAGTGCATGCGGTGGAGCGCAAGCACCATGTAGTTGGGGAAATGATAAAAGGCGAGGAGGACGCCATAGATCAAAAGACCATAGATCATCACTGAATGAGCTCAGCATACGTACGCATAGCGACAAACTCTGCCGGTTCCACGAGCACGAGGCCAAACATGGCGCACAGATACGTCCACAGATACCACACCCCATCGACAAGCGGGGCGAACGGACTCGAAGCTGGCTTCGTGGGCGGGACGGTACCACGCACGAGTTTCTCATTCATAGTGCTGGCACCCTGCTGGCCGCGGCGCCGCAGGCCTGCCTGGGCGGCCACTTCCACCCCTGATGCGTCCATATCGAACGAGAGCCGCCGACTCGCTCGACGCCGCCATTTTAGTCACGTGATGGAAGAACCTCGCCGCGGCGCTCTTCGCGAGATCGGTGGCAGCGGACGACGATATGGCGGGCATGACGAACCGCCGTGTGCTGCGGTCCCTGGACCACCTGTGGCAGGGGACCAACAACAAGTTCATCAACAAGTTGCGACCCACCCATGTGGCGCCAACGCCCCCGTACGTGCCGCCGAAAGATCGTATCGCTTTCTGGAACATTGTGCCGGGCGACGTCGTGAAGCTGCGCTCCGGTGCCGTGGCGCACGACGAAAACGGTCGTAAAATCCGCGGAGAAGGTATCGTGCAGTCTATCGATCGCACGACGAACCGCGTGCTTCTGCGCGACTTGGACGTACGTGCCTCTTACTCACGCCCAGGACCACAATAAGCTCGCGCCCAAAAACATCAAGCACACCGTGCCGCGCCTTGTGGACCCCGAGGCAGGCGAAGAGAAAGGATACTCCGGTAATGTGACGTCCGTGCCGCGTCCCGTGCACTACTCCAAGCTCATGCTCAAGGTGCCGGACACTGAGTACTACGCCTCGCGTATTGTGCGCTCCAAGCCCTTCTACGACCGCCAGAAAGGCATGTTTGTGTGGAAACGGTTCGCCATCGTCAAAGTTACGGATGAGGCATCGCTGCGCAGCGGCGAGACAGTCAAAAAGTTTGAGGTGCCGTGGCCCAAGGGCGGACAGCGCCGTCGACGTACGTACCAGCGACTCATACGCAGCTTTCCAAGCCACGCACGCCGATGGACGCACTGTTGAGGAAGAGACGTGGGTGCCCTGGGTCCCTGAGGACCCCGTGCTGCTGCCCGCCAGCAAGCCGCGCTCGACACCTGCCGGGGAGGCCCAGGCCGCCGCGCAGTACGCTGAATGGGAGGCGCATGTCGCCCAGAAGCGCGCGCTTGCTGAAAGTGCCACTGTGGCCACGCCACCTGGTGCGCGCGCCTATGCCGGCTTTGTTGTACGCGAGACGGTGCGCCCCCCGCCGATTGCACAGGCGCCGAAACCCAGCGAGATGGTCCACATGGAGCGTCAGCGCCTCGCCGAGTTTGTCCAGGCCAGCGAAACACAGGCCCATCTAGAGCAGGGTGGCTCCATCTTTGCGGCTAGTGACTACCTGGATGTGGCGCCCCTCGTGGGCCCCGCAGCGGGTGGCGAGTGGGGCGCCCTCGACGAAGCAAGTGCCGGCGCCCAGCGCGACGAGACCGGCCGCCTCCTTGTGCGCCCCGGCCAGTCGGATGTCCATGCGATGCCCATTGAGCTGCTGATGGGCCGCGACCTCGCGAATGAGCGCGGTCTCAAGTGGCGCATGCGCCGCTGGAAGGCAGCGCGCGCAGAGGAGGCAGTGGCCTTGGCGGAGAAGGAGCAGGAGAGCAAGGAGCTGCTCCAGGAACTCAAAGCACTGCGTGTGTAGGCTATGTAGAGCCAAACAGGTGCTCGTACGCAGGTCCCACCTCGGACATCATGTCGTTCGCCAGCATGCTACGTTGGCAGCGCGCAAACGCCAGCTTGGACGCCGTGCGAGTGACCATCGAGGCGCCCAGGGCAGCCACCTGGGGGAGGCGGGTGGCAGGGATCTCGGCGAGCAATTCACCCGCCTTAACGCGCTCCTCGTACCGCTGGGCCCACGCCAAAAAGGTGCCGAGCGTGCCGCTGAGAAAGTCGCCCTGGCCACCACAGCGTTTCAGGCCGCCCTCGATATCGCATTCGACCACGTCTTGAACGGTCGCGATACGGTCGACACGACCCTTCTCCAGAATCGTGGGGCCGCCTAGCGCTGAGCTGAGCCGCTGCGCCGCATCCTGAGAGGTCTCGATGCCCTGATGTGAGATGAGCGACACGTACCATGACGCGACACAAGCGCTGAAACTCGACCACATTCGGCGTAAGGACAGCACGACGGTAGCCCTGGATCACCTCAGGCGTGTTTTGCACCAGCCACAAGCCATCTGCATCAATTACCATGTACAGGTCCGACTCGCGCGCAACCTCGATGGCTACCCGCGCAAATGACTGCATATGGTCATCCCGCCCCAGACCGGGGCCAATGATAACACTGTGTAGGCGCGAGAAGAGCGTACGCAGCTCAGCACGCACATCGTCTTGGCTTTTTCGTTGGTCCAACAATGGATGCACGATCAGATCCGGCGAGTACGACTTGATCGCTGGCGCCGCTTCCGGCGCACAGACAGTGAATGACATGTCGCAGCCCAGGCGCATGCTCGACATGGAGGCATAGTACGGCGCACCTGTATACTCACGGCAGCCACCCAGCACGCCTACTCGTCCCGCCTGCCCCTTGTGCAGTTCATGGAGCAGTGGTGAGATGATCGTCTTTACCTGCGATACCCAGTGGCGCGACACGGTCATGGCAGGAGGCTCGACCGCCCAAGCCCTGGATGCCCCGCACGTGCCGGGTGGGGTAAATAGCCTATCGAGCCTGCCCGTCTTATCAACATGGTTGGCTCTACGCTGTTGACGAGTATTTTTGCGCCACACGCTGGCTCCCGCGACGATGCCACGGCTATTGAGCTTCCGGCCTCTACTGGCACACCTGCGTCGTTCACGTATGCGCAGCTCCACGGAATGATTGAGAGTGTGCGGGCCCAGCTGGCGGCCTTGTCCCTCCCGAAAGGCGCGACGCTTAGCAGCAGCCTCATTAACAGCATCGAGTTTGTTACTGTGTTTCTCGCTACGGCTGAGGAGGGGTACGTACAAGAGTCACTAACGTATAGTCTGGTTGCAGCACCACTGAACCCCGGGTACAAGGAATCGGAGGCCCAGTTTTACCTCGAAGACACTGACTCCAAGCTCCTCATTCTGCCCAAAGGTGCACTGCGTGGTGAGGGTGCGAGTGAAGGCGCTCTCGCAGCGAAGCGCGCTGCCGAGTCACTCAACACTCGGGTCGTGGAAGCCGTGCTCGATGCTACCAACGCCACGGTCACTCTGGTCGATGCACAGGGCCCTCTGCCCAAGGGGGAGCCGACAGGGGCGTCTGACGATCAAACAGCCCTGATTCTTCACACATCCGGTACGACGGGGCGCCCCAAGGCGGTGCCGCTCTCCCACAAGAACCTGGTGGCTACCATGCATAACATCCAGCGTACCTACCAGCTCACCCAGGAAGACAAGACGTATTTGGTCATGCCCCTGTTCCACGTCCATGGTCTCTTGTGCGGACTTCTGTCGACATTGCTGTCGGGAGGTACTGTGGTGATTCCACCGCGCTTCAGCGCTTCGACGTTCTGGGAGGAGGTCGTGAAGAGCCGCCCTACCTGGTACACGGCAGTCCCGACGATCCACCAGATTGTGCTCACGCTGGAGCGCCCGTCTTCCATGCCCAAGTTCCGCTTCCTTCGTTCCTGCTCGTCGTCGCTTTCGCCATCCACGTTCCAGAAGCTAGAGGATGCGCTGGGTGCGCCCGTGCTCGAGGCGTACGCCATGACGGAAGCGGCGCACCAGATGACGTCAAACCCTCTGCCGCCTTCCAAGCGCAAGCCTGGCACGGTGGGTATTGGACATGGTGTCGAAGTCAAGATACTGAACGATCAGGGCGAGGAGCTTCCCGCAGGCCAGAACGGCGAGGTGTGCGTCCGTGGCCCCAACGTGACAGCCGGCTACTTGCACAACGACAAGGCGAACCGCGACAGCTTCTTCCGTAACGCGTATGGCAACTGCCCTCCCTCATCTGACGGGTTTTTGCGCACCGGAGACCAGGGTCACCTCGACGAGGATGGCTACGTGGTGCTTACCGGCCGAATCAAGGAGCTTATCAACCGCTCGGGCGAGAAAATCAGCCCGCTCGAGATCGATAATGCCCTTCTTTCGCTCAAGGGTATTAAGGAGGCCGTGTCCTTTGGTGTACCGGATGACATGTATGGCGAGCTAGTTGGCGCCGTGGTCGTTCTGGAGGGCGGTGCTGCCTTGGATCAAGAGGCTATCCAAAAGGAGCTCAGCGGAAAGTTGATCAAGTTCAAAATCCCGAACCGTATTTGGATTGCGGACAGCATCCCCAAGACGTATGTACCCTATCGAACTAACACCAGTGCCACCGGCAAGATCCAGCGGCGCAACGTTGCGGCGACTTTCCTGGGGGCCTGAGCCCTTCAATAGTGTCAGCCTCCACATAGGCCAGCTTCGGACGAGCTGGCGACGACCAGGTAGTAAGAAGCTACCACAATGGAAGGTGCTCGTTTGAAGCGCATCATGCGCGAAATTGCTGCCTGCGAGAAGGACCCCGATGATGAGATTACAGTGAATATGATTGATGGTACGTGTAGTTGGGCTCATGCCAGAATCACCTTTTCATCTAGAGGGTATTTTTCCGGGCCCCATCAATTCGCCCTTTGAGAATGGTCTGTTCAGAGTCGTATGTACTAGCGCCTCTAACATGCAGGATATTTCGGTGCCAGAAGGATACCCTTTTCATCCCCTCCAGATGCGCTTTATCACTAAGGTCTATCATCCGAACGTGTCATCGCAGAGCGGCGCCATTTGCCTCGACATCCTGAAAGGTACGCACGCAGCTTGCATCGTGCTGATACATGTTAGACCAGTGGTCACCTGTGTATACGCTAAAGACGACGCTCATGTCGCTACGTTCACTCTTGTGCTCGCCAGAACCGAACGATCCCCAGGATGCTGAAGTAGCTAAGCACTATACGAGCGACTTCGAGGGATACGAGAAGACGGCTAGGTACTGGACGGAACTCTATGCCAGCCGCGATCCCAGCCAACAGAAGCAGAAAGATGAAGTGCAGCTTGCGGGTCTCGAAGACGAGCATGTCGACAAGTTCTGTCGTATGGTGCGTTGGTCGCTATCTTACAGCTAGGGTTTCAGCAAAGACAAAGTCATTGCGACTTTACGTCGCCTTAACTACCGCGGCGAAAAGTACGTCTTGTAAGCTTACATGCAGTGTCCACAAAATTCCCGATGAGCAGGTCACTGTAATGCTAAAGCACCCTGTATGATGGATAGATAGCGCTACTATAAATCGTGCACTAGCAAATGACCGGGCGGTGCCAGTCCATGCTTAGTACCAAGGAACCACATAAACAGCGTAAAGAGAGAAAGAGGGCGCCGGTGGTGTTTTGCAATTTGGACCTCTTTGCGCCACTGGTCATACACAGTCTTTGCATCTGTATCGACCAAGTGGCCATACCAAGATTCGTTGCCGCCTTTCATTGGATCGATGAACTGTGGCTTGTTCTTCGGATCCTCCAAGATAGCCTTCTGCTTGTTGCTCTCGTCCATCTCGTGCTCCATTTCGGGGCTCAAGTCACCTGCATTGGCGTGGCGGTTGTAGCGAGCCAATTCCTTGGCCTGCTTGCGCTGAAACTTCCTTCCGGCACGTGTCCTAAGGTCGTGCTGTGCTTGATAGCGCCAACCGTGCAGCTCCCAAAAGAGGTTCTTGCGTTGACGGCCATTCAAGCGTCTCGAAAGGACTCTCACATTATATAGGAACTGCATCATCTCGTTAGACACAGGCAGATTCGTTTCATCCATAAGGTGCGCACCTCCAGAAGGCACGAATTGCTTGTTGGGTCCAATTTCATCAGGTATACCAGCATTATGGATTTGAGACTGGTGCCTGTTCTGGCGTAATGCCGTGATCTGCGCACGCGTAGTCACAGCAAACGTTTGCATCGCCTCGCCTGTAGTCACTGCCGAGCCGAATATACGCGGTAGGAGGTACGGCAGATCACTAAAGTCACCGTGGTTGGTACCAGCAAGAGTCATGAGCCAACCACGATGGTCTGGGTTTGCATTGATTCCATCCATAGTAACGCGGCGCAGCTTCACATACTGATCAGGCCACATGGTAAAGCCTTCCGAATTGATGACATACACAGGCTTAGAGAGCTTGCCTCGAATGCTCTTGTCGGTCAGAGGGTCGCGCACAGGGTCCATCCATGGATCTAAGATGATGCCAAATTGAAAGATATCTTGGTCCCTGCGCAAGAACTCGAATAGCGTCGCACCACCGAAACTGTGACCGACAAGACTAGGGAAATCAAGATCTAGCTTGTTCTTCCAGCCGGCAAGAAAGTCACAGGTGTGCTCCACTAGACCTTGCTGACGCATCTTCTTGAATTGTTTCGTGCCCAAAAGTGCCGCTCCTAGACTGCGCGTTCGATGGCGTGCAATCCAGTCGGCATCGCCATCATTGATGCGTTTCAAGACGTATATTGTCTCCAGGATCTCAGCTGCACGCATAGACAGCTGTGCCTGACGAAGATGATTTTCTTTCTCGCCCTGCTCAACCATAAAGGGACGAAGGCCCACTTTTTCAAACGGCAAGTACGGCACTTTGGTATAGTCGTTGAAAAGGGACGGGGCAGGCTTCTCTTCATCATTGTCAAGATGGCTTTCCTCATTCAGAGAGAGATCAAATACAGATTCGTTCGCCCCCATAAGCATGTTCTTCCGCAGACGCTTTGCGAAGGCAGGGCTGTTTACATCGCTCGAATTTATGATCGAGTCGATCCCTGTCCAAACAAAGCTTCCTAGGCCAGAACCATCTCTGTGCTCAATAGCTGCCACAACAAATCCATAGGAAGCGAGCTCAGTGCAAAATTGTGAGTACGCCAGGCGGTTACCAGCAAGACCATGGCAAAAGACAACGACAGGGAATTTCTGGGTAGTCACGGTGCCAATGCCCTCCCCTGCAGCTCCGCAGCCCAAATCACCTGGCACCTTGGTAGGGTCACCCAGCGGCAGAGCAACACGCGCAGCCGGACGAGCACGCATCAATGTGAAAAGCGTGGGCACGAAGAACTGGGCCCACAAACCGTACTCTCCGATATAGCTCCAGGCAGCCTTCACTGTCACTTTTAATGGAAAACCGAGCCACTTGGGATTTTTATACTTTCGGCGTTGAGACTCTGACAATTCAGCACTGGGGTAATAGAGCGAGAACAAGATTGTGCGAAAGTGAAGGGTCGAATTGCGCAGATGAAACCCATGACTGCCTAGGTATTCATCTTCCGCTACGCCCAAGTCTTCGACTTCAGTCTCCTCCTCCTCTAGTCCAGCAGTGAAATTGTCATACACTTTTTTGGCCTTGCGTCTCCGAACCTTTTTGCCATTTTTCGAGAGTTTATTGACGCGAGTTCGGCTCAGATATGAAGGGATAAAGTCCTTTGGATGTCTTACAGGTACCTCGATATCCACAATCCCTACTTTGAAGGGACCATTCGGTTCAGGGAGGTGGTGCATGGGAGCAAAACCTCGTGCAGGGCGCCCTGTGATACTAGGTGTCCGCAATCGACTTGCGTTTATGTCAGCATCCAGACGATCAGCCCAAAAGCAGCTTCCGAGACTTTTGCGATTGGCTGGTCGCCGCTGCCAACCGCTTGCGGACGGACGGCGCACTCGAAACCTAAAGGCGTACCAAGACGTTGACAATCACGTTGCTATTGTAACAAGCGCCTATGGGCGTAGAAGCCAAGAGTGAGCATGATTTTTTGCAGGCTATAGACATTCCTTGTGAGCTCAGTCCTACGTGGTCGGATGGCTCAGTAGGTGTCGAGCAGGCCGTGCTTGACCTCTACCAGTCACAAGCAAGGATAGGTAATCTAAACATGCGGCGAGTGGGGTCAGGGAAGTTGCCGCTGCGAGAGATTCATGTCATGCAAGGTGATCAAGAGCGGCTTGCCGTGATCCAGCAAGAGTCTGATCGAATGTATGCGACGGGTCTAATTCACGAACAGGCTCTGGCGACATTTTTTGAGGAGGCCGTGTCCCTGGTGAATGGACGCCCATTTTCATCTTTGACACAGCATGAAAAGATTATGGTGCGCGAAAAACTTGCCATGGGTGTCGCGCTGAGTAGTGTGCAAAGTGCGCCAGGTGATGCTATCTACCGTTTTGTCCGGGTGCGTGACGTGCAACGGCCTGAGGACACCAAGGTACAGGACTTTTTGATTCATACAATGGTGCAGGCATTGTGTTTGACAGTGCACATGTGCTTGGTCCTATGCACGGTCCTGATGCCGTTCTTGGGCGTGCCGGGTCCCGTGCCAGACATTTCTTTGGCGCCGTCAATGAAGATGACCAAGTCTCTTTTCTTGATGATGTGGAAAGGACAGTATGCATGCACAAAAGCGATCCTTTCGTCTGCTCTGCGCGGGAGTTCACTACGGGCGATGTCTGTGCAGCGCCAGACGCCATTGGGAGATCGGCTCGTGTATGCCGCGCAATGCTTTGCGCAAGCTATACGGAAATCTTCTCTTCCATCGCAGGCGGCACTCCTCGTACAACTCAGCACAAGGATAACTCGGCACCTCGACAAGAAGCTGGGGTGGAGTCGGATGTGGGCGTCGACACCCCTGTGCCTTTTGACCAACGCCTTATGCTACATGTACGAATGTAACATTCATATTGCTTTTACTGGCACTACTTATGCTCTATTCGAATCCTTCCTCGCCGCCAAGGACGCATACCGACACCAAGTACCCCCTAGCCTTGTACCATAGTTATCACGTGATTCGTCCGAAGGTCGTAAGTCGGTGATGAGCGAGCACCGACTTGCCCGTCGAAGATGCTGTGGAACAAGCTGCCGTTGACACTTGCTTCGCATCCTTTGCTTGTGCGATCTGCATCGAGTGTTGCTACCAGAGCCGTTCCGCCGCCGCGTGGTGCGTACGGGCATGACTGACCGTGTCAGGCAAGATTGACTCGCCTAAGGCCTTTCTGCAAGCCATATCCAAGCCGCGTCGCGACCTTGCTTCCAACTCGACGTGTGTGTCCGCCGTGGGTGAGGATTGGGATTCCATGTTCCGCCTCACATCGGAGAAGCTGAAAGGAGAGGGTGTAGCTGTGAAAGACCGCAAGTATCTGCTTTGGTCGCTCGAGAAGTTCCGCCTTGGCGAGAACCCCCGAGACTTTGCCCATGATATCAAGAAGCCGAAAAAGGTCCGTGGCTGGGGCCCGCGTGTGCAAAAAGGATACCGCGTGCGAGGCATGCTCCGTCCTGGCGAAAAGAAACCGTGAACGTCGATACCCTCCGATAGTGCGCAAAGTAGGTATGCATGTGACACTGGCTATGAAGTGCTACCGTTGGCATTCCAGCGCCGAGAAAGACCCAAGCGAGAGAGACCCGTCCGCATATTCTTTGCCTCAGGAGGGCCGTCTTGCTCCGATTGCGCAGGTGTGAGCGACGACGTTGGCTGGGTTGACGGCACATCCGCAAACTGCAACGAAGGACGCGATTGTGGGTCAGGGCGCATATACACATCGAGGGTGCCATCTACGTGCAAGAGCACGAGATGTTTGCTTGCCACGCGCACGTCTGAGAGCACGGTACCATGTATGGGGACAGTGACCAGCGGATTGACCATCGGCACCTCAGCACGCGGCGCCGCCGACACGTGAACGTCGTTCTGCGCGGACGCCAATGGTGACCGTATACCTGACATGGTGTTCCCGGAGCCTGGCGTGCTAGCTGTTGGCAGCCCAGTGGAACGCGGTCGCCATGAAGACTTAGTAGCGCGTGAACGCGTGAGCGATTTCGCAGAAAAGTCCCAGAGGCACAGCCTGCCATCCTCGCCGACAGATAAGATACGCATGGATTCGTCGCCCCGGAAGTTCCATGGGTCAAATACCACGGATGAGACGAACGAGTGGTGACCCATGCCGCGTGCCACGATGCGGCGCTGCTGAGGCGCGAAAATGCTAATGAGGTCGTCCTGGCCACCCGCCTGTGGTCAGTCAAGTCCACATACCACAATATATTGACCGTCGAGGGACCAGCTGAGGCACGAGAGCCCACCAAAGTACGTAGCAAAGGAGCACAAAAGGCTGCGTCAGCATGCAGTACGTACGTCTCCGATTCTATGTCGACAATGCGCAGCATGCCATCATCGCACGCGATCGCGACCTGTTTGGAATTTGGGCTAAACTTTAGATCTGTGAGTGCACGACGTGAGACTCGCCAGTAGCGCATAGGATTTGATGATGTCGAGTCTTTCGAGCGTCCCGAGCGCCATGACATGGTGGAAGGCGTTTGGACACGACCAGGGATGCGGTCGGCAATGATCGAGCGCCGCGCATCCCACGAGGAGGGCGGAGCTGGTGTTTCAACCGCCTCCGACGAATCGTCCCGCTCCACGTCCCAAATGTACACACACCCATCTTCGTGCGTCGTGAAGAGCATCGTCTCGGAACCTGGCATCCAGGCAATCTGACGCACACTTGATTTGGTTGAGCACCCGTCTTTGTTGATTCGCTGGTAGCGCTGCGAGATCGGATCCACCCACAGGATGTCGCCCGTGTTGAAGCCAATTGCCACGTCTAAGCGATCGGGTTGTTGGGTGTACTGGTTAATGTCATGGCATAGTGGTGAGTGGACAAAGAGGAGGCGAACAGCTGGATCGCGGATCTTATTCTGCAGCTGCGTGAACCAGAAGACACTCTTGGCCGCCGAGAACATGGTGATGCTGAGCGGCTCCGACTTGTTCAGTGACGAAAAGGCACGCGATAGATCCTGGTAGATTTGTGCACGAGAGATCAGGTTGTTGGTTGCATTCTTCAGAGACTGCTTGGGGCGCACCCCCCGCAGCGCAGGACCAGCGGACGAGCCACTAGGGCCTGCTGGAGAGAGCCGCCGCGTATGGGCCTCGATACCTTGGCTGGCGATAGGATCAGGCACAGTGAGCAAGCCCGTCGTTCCGTCGACCGCGCCCGCCGAGCGTATGACCGTGCCGCTGAGCCGGGGCGCCTCACCTCGCAGAGCGACACGAGAATGGACCATGGCCTCCAAGGGATTGGCTGCGGCCATACTTGGATCTGCACCATGCTGTGCTGCGCTTTTATTCTGAAGTGGGTTGGACCAGTCAAAACAGGTGTAGATGCCTTCCGGCGCTCGAAACGTCGGCGCACGGGACATGTGGTCCATGTTCGATGAAACGACGGGCGAGCGGTGCCTGTGCGGTGACTACGCACGTGCCCAAATCGAGGGACCAGATCGTTCGGCGCTACATGTGAACGGCCGCTAAAACAGTTTGGAGTATATGATCAGCAGGATGAGCAGAACCAGCACGACGATGATGCCTGTTGTAACTAGCTTCTGCTGCTGAGCCCTGGATGTCAGCACCGTAGGAAACGTACCGGCGAATCATTTGTTGGAGCGTGCGCGTAGAGCGGTCGATATGCGCATCGGCGCCATGGAGCTGAAGGGTCAGCCAATGCCACACGTACTGTGTCGCGGCTATGCTCGATCTGCTCGCGCTGGCGCCTCAGGTCCTGCAGAATATTGGCGCCTACATCCTCGGTGTCGAGTGCCAGGCGCGTCGACTCAGCAAGGCGCTGCGTGCCACGCTCGAGAATGTCCGAACCTTTCAGAAGGCGCTGACGCTGTGCATCTTCGTTGCCCATCTCTGGATCGTTGTCGCGGTACTCCTCCAGCGGGAGCCCACTGGCTCCGAGGCCTGAGGCGGGGCGCTGTTTCGCGCGCTATTGTTAGAGGACACTACGCACGATATCCCGCTGCAGCTTCTCAAGACTTGACTTAAGTGCACGCAGCTCCTCGGTATAGCGGTCACGCACGGAGCTGGGGAAGGCCTGCACCTCGATCTCCATCTGTGACACAAGCTCGCTGGCCTCCTCCGCCTCGGCATCTGCATGACGCAGAGCCGAGCGTCGCGTCTCATTTGAGACGCTCGAGAAGTCTATGGCCAGGCGGCTTTCGATCGACTTTTGCAGCTGCGCAAAGTCCGATGCGTAGGACTCAAATAGTTCCGCCATGGCCTCGGACAGGGCGCAGCGTGGGGAGTGGCGTCGCACGGCGCACTGCCGTCGGCCGAGATCTGCGACGGCCGCGTGCCCCGTCCGTGCTCGGCGCCCCACTCGTGGACCTGGGCCCCGTGGCAGACGAGCGAGATGGCACCGTCGCTGCGCCAATCCACCCGGTTCGCCGTGTTTGGTGTGCCTATGGGCCTGCTGACACGCGCCCTAGAAAAGACACCTCGACCGATTACACTGCCGTACCTCCTGGCGCAAGGCGGGCGGCCCGGCGAGCCAGCGACGCCCGATGTGATTTTGCGTTCGGCCAAGTACACGCAGCAAGAGCTGCCAGTACGTCTCGCGCGGCGAGTGCGTCAATTTTACTCGCTGCCGTTTATTGTGGGTACAAACCCCTATATCCAAGAAGTCGCGCGGTTGTATGCCTCATCGTTCGCGCATCTGAGTCAGGCGAAACCGATCGAGACGCTTGAGGATAATGACCACTTCGTGGAAGAGCTACAGAAGCTTGTGGATGATCATTCGGAGGTGGTTCCCTCGCTCTCGCGCGGCTTTTTGGAGTGTGGCGAATACATGGGCCCCGAGAAGATCTCAAATTTCCTGAATGCGGCACTGCATAGCCGTATCGGCATCCGCATCATTGCTGAGCAGCATCTCGCGCTTACCGCGACGGCCAATAATGCGCGGAATGGCAACAACGTCTCTGCGGCGCGCCTGACACCGACATCTGTGGGTATTGTGGACACAGCGATGGCGCCCGCCGACGTGATTCGGCAGAGCAGCGAGTATGTGCGCGCGCTGTGTGAGGCAACATTTGAGATGTCTCCCGAGGTTGTGCTGGAAGGCCAGGTGGATGCGCGGACCATGGGTATTCCCGTGCACCTGGACTATGTGATGACGGAGCTGCTCAAGAATGCGTTCCGTGCTACGACCGAGACATTCCTTGCGCACCGCCGTGCAGGCTCAGGCCCCTCAGGAATTCCGCCGATCACAGTGACCCTAGCAAGTACGCCAAGCCATGTGAGTGTGCGGATCCGTGATGCGGGCGGCGGCATTCCGCCAGAGAGCATGGCGCATATTTTTGACTATGCGTATACCACAGCCAACGCAGGTGGCAATGCGGCGGCCCAAGCGGGTGAGGATCCCATGGACGTGGCCGCCGGCGCATTGCAGAGCAGCATGGGCACACTAGCAGGCCTCGGATATGGTCTGCCGCTATCGCGTCTTTACTTGGGCTACTTTGGAAAGAGTAGTCTGGACATTGTGAGTTTATGGGGACATGTACGTATGGCACACTAACCACCAGGGCTGTGATGCGTTTGTCCAGCTGTCCCGACACATTGGCACGTCCAAGGCCAAGATTTAGTGCGCGCCACCGCGGGCGGCCATGAGCAGGTCCGGCGACACAGTGGTAGCATGGCCGCTCTTGCGCACCTCCTGCTGCAGTTGCCGTAGGCGTCGAACGAGACGCACATCGACCTCCTCATTGCGCTCACGCTCCTGCAGACGAACGCTGTAGTACTTGCCGCACTGTAGTAGGATAATGCCAATTAAGGCCATGGAGAGAAGAATATGTGCACTGGCCAGTTCGCGCAGTATGACGAATGTCTGCTGGAAGTGCGCGGTCGTAAGAACCTGAGGAGGTGGCATGACACTGGGCAGGGCATCGACGAACGGGTGGATCTTATTCACGTACAGCACGCCACTAGCGCACACAAGGAACAGACTCGCGCCGTCAAAGAGCCAGTTGTTTTCAGAACCCATAAATATCTTGCTACCGAGGATGGTCGCCTGGATTGTGCCGACCGCCAAAAGCACGGACGTGTACTTGGCGGGCGCAGCGCCGACCGTCGATACATAGTACTGGAGCGCTACAAGCACGCTTTCTGGGGTGCGATCCGATTCCCAGAGTATCAGGTGGTCCGCACGCCAGTGCATCCCAAGCATGCCCAGCAAGAAGCACGAGCTGGCCAAAAGCGCCGCGACCGTCACGCCAATCATTCGGGCCGCGAGACGAGCGCGTCGAGGTGGAGGGAGGTCGTCCCGTTGGGCTGCGGGGGAACCTCCACTGATCACGTGAACAAACACTACGCGTCGGGCACGAATTCGGCCGGCGGCCACCACCCTGCGGTACACAAGTCCGCCAGCGATTCTAAAGCCGTTCTGGATCCACCATGGCGCCAATCTTGAATGTATGTGCATGCGGTTACGGACCTGACACGATAAGTTCCACGCTGGCACCCTGCCTAGTTTTTCGATTCGACTTCAGGACAAGGAGACATGGGAGAGGTGCGTCACGCCATGAGATGATCTGACCGCCAGCCTGAAGGAGCGGGCTGCCCACAAGCTCAACCTGCAGGACACCTCATCGCTGTCGTTCATGTACCTGTACGATGAAGAGCAGTACAGGCTCGAGGATGGTAGGTCGTGAAATGCTGACAGTAGCCGATGACATGGAGATTTTCCTCGACCGCTTCGGCCAGGCGAGCCAGGTCGACCTGCTCGTCTCGACGGGCGCGCCAGACTCGACGGCCCCTGTAACCAGCACACTCCCTGTTCAGAGCTCGCACAGTATCGCGCCGCCGATCCAATACGCCGCGCTCGGCCCGATGCACAGCGCGGGCCCCAACGTGCCCGTGCTGGACGAGTCGACGCTCGTCACGCGTACACCTGCGCGCGGCAAGACAGGTTCAGTGAGCATCCACCGCGTGCCTGCGGCGACGGTGCCCGGTGTTGAGGAGTTCGTCGAGGCCGGTGGCGTGAGCGGAGGTGGTCGTGACAGCCTGCTGTACCCTCCGCCGCGCGAGGCGTCCGCCACGAACTATCACACGCCGCAGCCGCTCGACTCGCGCTCGATCAAGCATGAGAAGTCGAAGAAGACGATCCCACCGTCGAACAATTCGCCGAACCTGCCACATAAGGTGGCGTTCGAGGAGTTCCACTCGCAGCGCGGTGTGCGTCTGCTGCGCGGCAGCCTGGGCCCTGTGAGCAACGTGCCAATGATGCTTAAGTCGGGTTACCGCCATGTGTATGTGAGTCGCAGCTTTGCGCTGGAGCACGGCTTCATTCCGGTGGACACGACACCCGGTACGTATGGCTACAACGGCATCACAAATCTGGGCAAGTGGCCTGTGCAAGTCGGCAGCAAGGCTGTCCCCTGCACGGTGATGCTGGCGGAGGACGGCTTCTTCCCTGTGATCCTGGGCCGCTCGTTCATGGAGAAGCGTGGCGTGCGCACGGATCCTATTGACATGACCTCGGTAATCTTTATGGACAACGGCGAACGTGCCGATGTCGAAGTGGTCGTCGTGCGCGACGAACTGGGTCAGCCCGTCCCCATTCCCTAATACTGTGATAGATCATAAAGGCTCTCTAGCGACGAGCTCTACGGTTCTTTTTCTTGCGCGCAGAGCGCGACTGCGGTGCACCGGTGTGCTTCACACTAGGCACATCGGATGCTGATGCTTCGGAGGTTTGTGAAGCATCGCCCTTGGCGTCGGCCACAGGGGCCAAAGTGTTAGGGGTCGGGGCCTTGGGTAGCTCTCCTTGGCGGTGGCCCGTAGAATGTTTAGCCTGTTCCGTGGGCTGTTCAGTAGGCCGCTTAGCCGGTTGCTCTGTCGACTGCTCCGTCGGTTGCTCTGTCGACTGCTCCGTCGACTGCTCCGTCGACTGCTCCGTCGACTGCTCCGTCGGTTGCTCCGTCGACTGCTCCGTCGGTTGCTCCGTCGACTGCTCCGTCGGTTGCTCCGTTGGCTGCTCGGCCTGTTCAGTCTGCTCTGCCTGCTCGGCCTGCTGCTCTGCCAGCGTCTTGCTCTGCTGCGCCCACAGACGACTGTATGCGCCGCCAAGCGCAATGAGCTCCTCGTGTGTGCCCTGTTCAATAATGCGGCCTTGATCCGCCACGAGAATCCGATCGCTGTTCACAATCGTCGAGAGACGATGCGCAATCGTCAGCGACGAGCGACCCTGCATCAGCGTGTGCAGCGCCGTCTGCAAGTTGCGCTCCGTGTGACTGTCCAGCGCGGAAGTCGCCTCGTCCATCAGCAGCACAGGTGGATCTTTGAGGATCGTGCGAGCAATCGCCACACGCTGCTTCTCGCCACCACTCAGACGCACGCCACGTTCGCCAACGATTGTAGCGTACTGGTCCGGGAACTCCATGATCCGATCGTGCACCTGCGCCGCACGCGCAGCCGCTTCCACAGCCTCGTCCGACGCATCGAGATTGCCATACAGAATATTGTGCCGGATATCCATGTTGAACAGGGATGGCTCCTGCGGCACAATGCCCACAGCCCGCCGTAGACTCTGCTGCGTCACGTCGCGGATATCCTGGCCATCGATCAGGATGCGACCACTCGTCACATCGTAGAAGCGATACAGCAGCTTGAGCGTCGTCGTCTTCCCGGAGCCACTTTCGCCCACGAGAGCCACGTGCTCATGCGGCTTAATAGTAAACGACATGCCATTCAGCGCCGTGTTGGCGCCATGCTCGTACGCAAAGTGCACATCTTGGAACTCGATCTCACCCCCACGCACAGCCAGGTCGGGAGCGCCAGGCGCGTCCTTGATATCGACCTCCTCATCTAGCAGCTCCATCAGCTTGTCCGTATCGACCAGATTCTGGTTCATCACGCGGTACAGCGTGCCCAGCATGCTGAGCGGCTGGTACACTTGCTGCAGGTACGATACGAACACGACAAACTGCGATGGCGTCGTAGTGCCCTGTACGACCGTATAGGCGACGGCAAGCACGGTGAACAACGTACCAAACGCCAAAATCAGGTTCTGCGTCAGGTTCAACATGTTCAGGCTGAGTACCAGGCGGTATTGGGCATGGCGATACGCATCGAGCGCCCCTGCAAAGCGGCTCGACTCGTAGGGCTCGTTCCCATAGTACTTGACTGTCTCATAGTTCAGCAGCACATCCGTCGTGATCGCCCGGCACTGCGAGTCTTTAACATTCATCTCCCGACGCAGCTGCGTGCGCCACGTCGTAATGCGCACACTGCACACCGTATACAGCACCATGATCACTAGCAGCACACTGCCAACGCGCCAACCAAAGACCGCCGACATGTACATAACCGCCACAAAAATGTCCACAAACACGGGTGTGAGCGAGAAGAGGAGGTACTCGAAAAAGTTGTTGAGCGCCGAACCACGGTCCATCGTGCGGATCAGCTCGCCCGTCTTGCGGTGCGTGTGGAATGACATGGACAGATTCAGCACTCGGTCGAACATGAGGCGGCTCATGCGTACGTCCGAATACCATGCGATGGGGTACCACAGCAGTTGCTGCGCCACCGTCACAAGGCCGCCCGAGCCCTGGAACACCTTGAGCAGCGCAAACACTAGAATGGGGACCCACGGCTCGCGTCCGGTACTGAGAGTCTCGACGACGCGTCCGAGCGCAAGCGGCACCATCAGATTCACGACGCGTGCCACAAACAGCAGCATCACACTCAGTACAGCGAGCAGCTGCAGGCGCGGCGAGTTGCTCGGCCATAGGTACGGCGCGAGGACGCGCACGCGCTTGAGCAGGAGAAAGAAACCTGGCGGTGGTGCAGAACGCGCCTCGCCCGCTGGTGCATCGGCACTGGTACTAGCCTGGACGCCAACCGCTTCCGCCGCCGAACCAAGCGGTGCCCGGCGGCGGAGCATCACCAGCAGGAGCACCGGGTACAAAACCACCAGACGCACATACAGCACATAGATCTGCAGGAACTCCCACAACTTCACGTTCGAGGAGTCGTGGGAATGCTGGGCGTGCGCCACGGCCAGTGCCACGTCGCCAGCGGCGCACACAGCCACCACACACGCGAGGCGTGCACGGTGGAACTGGCCTGGGCCATAGCGGCGCTCCTCACGAAGCGTCGAAAGCGCTGCGAGCGCCCATGCAATTGTGCCGCCCAGCGCCTGCACATCGAGCCACGTCCAGTGCTTGAGTGACGGCAGCCACACATGAGGCGGCAGCACGGCTCCGACCGCTACGAGTGCACCAGACACAAAGAACGATGCGGATAGGGCAAGCAGCGCAAATCGCACGCCCATTGACGTGCGCGTGCGCTGCGCCCCGACTACCGGCTGCGGCAGTGCTTGCTCGGGAAGCTCGTCGAGTGAGATCTGGCGCTCGGCGCCGAGGCGTGCGCGGATCCACCTTACCACAATCGCATAGTGCGCTTGAAGAATCACTAGCACAGCTACAGCCACCGGCTGCGCAATGTGCAGTGTGCCCACCACCGGATCGGAGAGCGGCATGCCAAGGTGCATCACGCCACGGCACCTCGCAGGGCGCCACCAGCACTCACGTGAGGCCAGTGCGGTCGCCGCGCACGGTCATTGTCTCGACCATGTGGCGGAGGACCGCTCTGGGGCGCGCTGTGCACCTCTTTCGGAGGAGCCTGAACACAGCATCTGGTGTGGATGCGCGTGTGCGCCGAAGTCTCATGTATGTGCCTGGCAGTTCGGAAAAGATGCTGGTCAAGGTGCGTGCGCGACTCTGACGGCAGAGCCGGAATGTAGTCGCCGATACACTAGTGTACGATCTGGAGGACAGTGTCGCGCAGCACCGCAAGGGTGCTGCACAGCACATGGTCCTGCAGGCATTGCAGGCGGCACCGGAACGGGGCCCCGAGTTGGCTGTGCGCATCAACGCGCCTTCGACCCAGCGCGAGTTGGCCCAGGAAGACCTCGACGTTGTGCTGCAGAGCCATCGCGTCCAGGCAGTGGTCATCCCCAAGGTCGAGAGTGTGGACGACCTCGAAGTTGTAGCGCGCGGCGCGCGCTCGCTGACGCAGTACACGTACGTCGGTCACACTCACCACAGCCCCAGCACACCGCTCGCGCTTGTGCTGTCGATCGAAAGTGCAGCGGCCCTGCTGCACATGCCGCAAATACTGGCGCAGGCACGGGCGCGCATGGACGACTGGGAGCATCGTATATCGCTTGCTGCGCTCCTGTTCGCCAGGTACGTCTGCGATGCTGACGCCAGTGAGGATTACTGCGCGGCGACACGCATCAAGCGCACGCGCGACCGGCAGAGCCTGCTGTTTCCCCGCGCCCAGCTTGTGACGACCGCGCGTGCCTACGGTCTGCAGGCCATCGTACGTTGGTTCTCTCACAGCAGGATATGGTATGCATTGAGTACAAAGACAAGACCTATTTGGAGGATGAGTGCCGCGACGGTGCCGACCTTGGCTTTGATGGGAAACAGGTCATCCACCCCGCCCAGCTCGATGCCGTGCACCGCGCATTTTCGCCGTCAGAAGGAGGTACGCTGCGGCGCTGACGCAGACATTGGCCTTGCGCAGGCCATCTGGGACGCCTACCAGCGCGGCGTCAAGAACAACCAGGGCGCGGTGGGACTAACGCACAACGGCCGCGAGCTCATGATCGATGCGTACGTGCGCGCTACTCACGCTAGTCCGATGCTCCTGCAGGCGCAGCAGACGCTGCAGCGCGCCGGCCTCCTGCCTAATGCGTAGATTCGTCCATGGAGGGCGGGCCACACAGTGTTGCCACACACTCGGTCCATACGTCGTAGATCGCCCTGCATAAGTCGGTTATACGTACGCCTGGCGCGCACGGTACGCCTCGAGCCTTGCCAGCAAGTCTGCTTGGTCATCCATGCTCATGTCTGCGCCGGGCGCTGCATCGAGCGCGGCGTGCGCCTGTGCCAAGGTGCGCTGGAGAGCCGTCGCCTCCTGCGCGAGCTGGGCCTGCAGGTCCGCAGGAATATGCGATTTCGCACCGGCATCGTCCGAGGCGGTCCACAGGTCCCAGTCGTCGTCATTCTCGTTGACGGCGCCGAGCGCAAGGCTGGGCCCCTGCGCCTCCGGCGCTGGGGCCGCTGTCGCGTCACGCGTCGAGCGAGCAGCCTCGGCCGGTGCCCGCTCGATGGGTGCCACACATATCTGATCCAGCAGGCACCCAATCCCCTGCAGACGCGGCACCAGGCTCAGCAGGAGCACAGGATCTGTCAGCGGCGGAGCGCCGTCGCGCGCGTCGGCAGCCATGACGGCGGAGGCGGCGAGACTAGGACGGCCTCCACTCCAAAAAGGACCCATTCTACGGCGGTGCCAGCACAGGCCGGTCGACCAGGCTGCTCGCTATATACCACGCTTGCGTCAGCTGCGCAATCGCCTGCGACCACTCAGCTGTCGTATTGGCCTGACGCGTCGTGCCTGCCGTAAGCGCATACTCCATCATTTGTGGCTGGAGCGCCTGCAGGTTCGCGAGCAGGTCACTCCACTGTTGCGCAAAGCTCACGGCCTCCTCGGGCGTCGCGGGGGTCAGCTGTGTGGCCGGCAGCATCGAGTAGGACGCGGGGGCCGTCGACGGGTCCAGGGGCGGTGCCTCGTCGGCGCGCCGCGTGTCCGCAATCGTCAGGTCGGGCGTCGGGACGGCTGCTGCATCGGCTGTCGCCGGGTCAATGGCCAGCGCAAGGCGGTGCGTGTGCGCGTTCGTGTCGACGCCGGAGCTTGTGCTCTCGCGGTGCGCCTGCTGCATTGACGTGTCCTGTTCCTGCGCACGCAGGCTCTTGTGGCGCTTGATGATGTTGTACACATCCATCCTGGTGATCTGTACGCCCGGCGGAATGAACGCGGGGCTCGTAGGGGGTATGTTGGCCGCATTCTTCTGGTGCTCGTGGATCATCTGCACGATCTCTTTCTGGTCATGGCCCTCGCTCACGCGCTCCTTGATCCACTCACGCACATTGTCGGGGATCCGACTGTTGGCCCAGTACTCGCGTGTGTTCACAGTGTGTCCCTGGTGCTGGAAGCGGCACACCATCACGACCGTGTCGCTGCCGACTTCCTGCGTCGCGGTAAACGACGCGGGGCAGCCAATCTTGATCGAGGCTCGCCGCGAGCGTCGCTTCCCCGGTGCGAGGTTCGGATCGCGGCGGTCGCGTGGCTTGCCGGAGTGGTCGCATACGTAGTGCTTGCGCCACGCGTAGCGGCGCCCGTGCGGCAGCGCGCCATTGTACCGGGTCGACGAGACGCGCCACTGCACTGTGCGCTTCAGCACGGCGACACACTCGTCAAACAGGCTCGCGGGCACATGCGTAGTGAACGACTTGTCATTCGGGAAATTGAACAAGAATTGCGTAGGGTCCGTCACGTACGTGGCCATCTGCGCCACAGAGCCCGTGTCGTTGCTCATCGAGTCTGTAGACAGCTGAAATTAGACGAGTAGCATACCGTTGGGTGAATCGCTTCCATGGGCGGTGGCGCATCCGCGCCACCCGCTTCGTTCATCATGCCGCAGCTAGGCGATGGTAGACGGGGAGATGTTGTCACAGGTACACGCCTACATCCTAGGAACACTGTGGAGGTTCAGGCTGCGGGCAGCGGCCCGGCGCGGCCAGCGCGACGCCTCCATGTCGGACATTGAGCTGCTGAAGACCAAGTTTGGTACGCCGCGCTGCTAATGTACAGAGTACCACAAGGACTGGCCCAAGCAGGGTATCCTGTTCTGCGATGTGCTGCCGGTTATGCGCGACCCGATCACGTTTGAGATCCTGATCACCAACTTTATGTCGCATATCTTCACGCACACGCTCCCTCGGCTCGCGCAGGAGGGCCGCGACTCGCGTATTAACTACGTGGTCGGCCTGGATGCGCGTGGATTTCTGCTGGGCCCTGTGATTGCGCAGCGCTTGGGTGCCGGCTTTGTGCCGGTGCGCAAGCGCGGCAAACTGCCGGGCGAATGCGTACAGGCCACGTTTGTGAAGGAGTATGGCGAGGACGTGTTTGAGATGCAAAAAGGCGCGATACCCGCGGGTGCGAATGTGCTGATTGTCGACGACCTCATTGCGACGGGCGGCTCCGCGTCCGCGGCGGGCCGGCTCGTGCAGCAGCAGCAGGCCAACACGGTCGAGTACCTGTTTATCGTGTCGATCCCATTCCTGGGCGGTGCTAAGAACCTCGACGCCCCCGAGTACCAGTACGTGCCGTGTCTGACGCAGCCTCGTCGAAATGGACTAATTACGCGCCTATATACTTGGTAGCCACCGTAGAGCATATCAGCGCCTCCACGGCCTGCGTATCGTGCTGCTGGAACGCGCTCGTGTCCTGCAGCTTGTACGTCTTCCCCACGTCCTTCCATCGGCGCGAGTCGGGCGCGAGCGCGAGTGATGCCATCGTCGGTGTGTCGACGCCGGCCACCAGTGTGCCGTCGACGAGCGCGTCCATGTGCTGCGCGAGCGCGACGGGGTCCGGACCAGCCGGCGGCAGCGCATCCACATGCACAAGAATCATCGTTTCGGTCGAGGCAGACACGCCAAACTGGCGCAGCGCATCGGCAATCTGCGTAAGTGAGCGCACGTACATTGTTGTTGGGGTTCAGCGTCCACAGAATCTCCGAGTGGATCGACGGTGTCTTCATGCCTACCAGCGCCTCGCTCCGCGGCGAGAGGCGGTCTGCTGCCACAATCGCCTGCATGACCGCCGTGAGCAGCTGGTGCCGGCTAAGCACCAGCCTCGCGTCCACAAACGCAAAGTCCATGCGTTTCCGCTCCTCCGAGTCCGCAGGCGCCTTGGACGCGGCAATCAGCGCCTCCTTCAATGCGCCTCCGTTCGACACGCCCTCAAACTTGGCCAGGTACACCCGCCGGTACGCCGCCGGGAACGCCGCCGGCAGCGTCACCGTCTCCATGCAGGCCTGGCGGAGCGCCCGCACGCCTGGCGCAAAGCGCACGTGACTTTACCGCCCCGTCGCCCGAGGAGGGCCGCCTTCCCAGCGCAAAACGGCGCGTTGAGCGATTCGAGCGCGTGGACCTTGATTCGCGCGTTCGAGCGGAAGACGAGACAACCGGCTCTGTGCGCCGTTCTTGCATACTCTGAGTAATAGCATCCAGCGCCCAAGCGTGCTCGTATGCCTGAGGCCAACGAGCTCCGCGCTGCCCCAGCGGCAGCGTCGGTAGGCTCTTTGCCGTCCAAGGAGGCAGGCGCCTCGGCGTCCGCGGCCTCCCCCTTTGCTGTGCCTACCCAGGCGGTCCCTGCACACACAAATGACCCATATACCCGCCCCGTGACCTCGGCGTATACACACCCCATCGTCACGGTCAACCGCCATGCGAGCGCGGCTCCCGCGACCTCGCCGCGCCCGGGCGTGCTCCCTGCGCGGCCGCCCATGCCGTCGACGACGCCCCCCTTTATCATCTCGAATTCCCTGGCCGCGGCATCAGGTCTCCATCTTGGCGCGCGCCGCGTGCCTGGCGCGGCGGTCGCCAGCGCCTCGGGTCGCCCCGTGCCGCCAGCGCACAGTGCGCCGGCGGCGCGGCTCCCGCCCCAAAAGGATCTCGTGCTCGAGGACCCCGAGCTCGCCGCGCAGCGCGCACACACACAGCGCCGATTCCGCATCCAGCTGGATCAGGACCACGAGCGGTGCTTGCGACCTGATATCCAGACGCCCTTCCGCGATGCATGCGACGTCGTGGAGCGTCTGCTGCCGTACCATGTATGGCAGGTGTCCGAGTCGGACCTGCTTGGTGCGATGGATGCCCGCATCGTAGCGCCACCCGCACCCACGGAGCTTGACGACGAGGCGCATGTGTCGTTTGCTGTGCCGTACGTGCGCAAGCGCCGGCGCGTCGAGGCGCCCCTCCCGTCTGATACCCCTCTCCTAACGCTTCCACCCTTCCCCAGCGAGGCCTTTACGCGCTCTGCGTATGAGCGGCGTGCACAGCTTGTGCGCCGATTCCGCGCCCTGCAGACGCGCTCCGACACGGCGCAGGAGCGCGCCCCGCACATGCACGAGTCGCTCGAGTTCCTCGAACGCATGGTGTACGAGGATGAAATGAAGGCATTCCAGGACCTGTCCGCGGAGCTGCGCCGCGCGCGCGCGGAGTTGGAGGAGCTCGAGCGGCAGCGGCATTGGCGGCCGGGCGCCTCACTCGCAGCCAGCCTGCACACCCCCAGCCTGCTCGCTGCGTCCTCGGCGCTGTCCGCGGCGGCCCTACCGCGGCGCCCCGGCCTCGACGACGTGCCGCGGCCCTATGCGATTGTGCGCTCACCTAGCGTCGACGGTCGCCCTGCTGCGTCGTCCGCGCCACTCCCGGCGCTGTCGCCCGCCACCGTGTCGCACCTCGCAGGCCTCGCGGCGCGCGGGGCCGCAGGGGCACCGCCCGTGGCAGGGGCAAGTGGGCGGCCCGACGCCGGCGCGCTCAATGTGTCCGAGACCCTCTCTTCTACTACGAGTATTCCGTCGCAGCCGCTGCCGCTGGTCGTGCCCATGACGAGTGTGCCGAAACTCACGGCGCTCGGACTGCACCTGGTGCCGGCGCCGCACCTTTTACCTGCGCTGTCTCTCGCTAGTGCCGGGCAGTCTGTCGCGCTGAACCCGGGACTGACGGCGCCGCGCCCCGTGGCTGGTGTCCAGACCGATCCTGTGCTGCTGGTCGGCATCACCGACGCATCGACACCGCTGCCACCTGGCGCGAACGCTGCGTCGCGGCAGCGCCTGCACCTGAGTGTGGTGCTCTCGAAGCTGCGACCCGAGCAGCTCAGTGGCCTCGCACAGCTTCTGCAAACACTACAGACAGAGGAAGAGGTAGCTCGTCCATAGAAAATTCAGCGTTTCTCATCCGCATAGGCGGTGCTGGCGAGCGCAGGGGGGTACTGCGGGGGCGCCGCCTGGGAGGCCCCGGTGCCGCTGTTCAGGAACCATGCATCGGCCTGCTGCGCAGAGAGCGGGTGCGGAACCATGGAGGACGGCGCCTCGGGCGCATCGACGTATGCGTGCTCTGTCGGCATCTGCGACGACACCGACGGGTGCGACGGCAGGTACGACTCGTCGGCGGTGAGCAGGCGTGTGCTTGACTCGGCCGGCTGCGCGACGAGGTACGGCGCACCGCTATAAGCGACGTGGGTCGCGGGCGCGGGCGCAGGCACAGCATCTTCGTACGCATGCATGGGCCGCTTGGACAGCGTGTCCATCGTCTCGTCCATCTCGTACACACTCTCGTCCTGCGATGGATGGTACTCGGGAAACGCGGGCAGGTCCATCTGCGTTGCGTGGTATTCGGTGGGGGGCGCGGTGGTGGGCGCGGCCGAGTACGACGTGGCCGCCGGGCTGCTGCGCCGGTGGCGCGAGAACAGCGGGTCACAGCACAGGCCGCCCGACATGAGCGCCGTCGCGAAATACAAGCAGGCCGCGCCGATGACCGTAAAGTAGAACGACTGGCCGAACTTTATATCGACATTGACGCCGTCGAATACATCCTTGAGCGCAAAGTAAATGGCGATGACCATGGCGAAGGCGAGCGTCGCGACAATTGCGCCGACCGTCGCGAAAAAGATGGCCAAGGCATTCATCATCGTCTTGCACGTCACCGCGAGCAGCGAGCTGAAGGCGGCCACAACGGCGAACGCAAAGGCTGTGTAAGCGAATCCACATACCGATCGGGTACACAACGAGCACATACGAGAGCGTATGCACGAGCGACGAGACGGGATTCTGCCCGCCCAGATCGCGCGGCACATCGTACCCCAGCTTCGTGGCGCTGGAGTGGCCGTTGTACGTGTAGCCAAAGGGGCCGAAATGAAAGTTGGCTTGGCCGACCCCCAGCTCCAAGAGATAGTAGTTGTGGTTGATCGGCACGCCAAAGGTAGCAATGCCGAGCAGCACGCCGGCCGCGACTGCGGCGAGCAGCCCGCCCGCCGAAAACACACGCATCGTGGTGGGCGGTGCGATGTGGAGGCGCGATTCTCTCTACAGGACATCGTCGAGGCGCAGGCGTAGGCCGGGCCCCTGCGTCGAGCTGAGGTGCACCTGCTGCACAATGGAGAGCGCTGCGTAAGTAAGGGCAACTCACCTCGCTTCAGCGGGCTGGGTCCGCGGTACATGAGAGGTTTGCCGTCTGTGTCCTCGCGCGTGAGGTCGCGCGCGTAGCCCGCGACGACCTTGGCGCTCACCTTGGTGCCAGCCAGGCCGCCCGCGGCGCGCGCAATGACCGAGTCAAGGAGCGCTTGCACGTTCGCACGCAGCTCCGCGTCTGTGAACGAGATGCGGCCGACGGCGCCGCGCACGACGCCGAGACGGTCGCCACGCCAGTCGACGCCCGAGAGCAGCTGCTCAATCGCGCGCTGCATCTCTTCGCCGTCTTCCACCACGGTGCCACGCTTCACACTCGGCATCAGGCCCTTGGGACCCAGCGTGCGCGCGAGCGTGCGGCTCAGGCTCGGCAGCAGCGCGGACGTGCACAAGACACGCGTGAATGGCGGCACACGTCCCGAGGCCGTCTCGCTGATCATCTCGTTCCCGCCAGTGATGAGGCGCATCGACGAGCCGCTCTCGCGCAGCTGCGCGGCGGCCTTCTCGGCGGCCAGCGCCGCCTCCGTGCCCTGGTCGGCAAACACGAGCGCCGTCTCGCCCTTGATGCGCGGGTCTTTGGGATACACGATACGCCCACGGAAGGCGTTCGTTTGATTCGGCGGGACACTCGTCACGATATGCAGTTCATACGCATTGCGCGGGCGCGCAGCCTCGACAGACTGGGTGAGCAGGTTGTACGTACGCGCAGAATGTGGCGTGCCTCAGTGAGCGATACGCTGTCGTCCTGCTTCTTTTGCACCACCGGGCCCGCCTCCGTGGTGCCCGTCGACGTCTCCATCAGCGCGACGGCCCTAGCGGCCTCGGCGCCCTTGAGCTTGCCCTCGGCGTACAGACGCAGTAGCGTCTTGGGGCTTTTGCGCGCCTTGCCACGGCTAGGCGCCGACTTTTTCGACACACATGCAGATGCATGGATCGTTCGCACTTGGCTTTGCGGCAGCGCCGCACGCACGAACACGCTCCACGCCATCGACGCCGGACGAAGAAGGCCGCCGCCCCCGCCGCTTTTCATATCACGTGACACATACGCCGCCAGTGTTGTGGTGCCGCGGTGACCTGCATGCTGCCATCGTCGACGCGTCAGATCCATGTGTACGGGCGCAAGGGCCGCACACGAGTTGTACAGGATACGCGTCCCGTCGACGAAAACACGCAGGTAGCGACGCCGCCGCGTGCCGCGCCCACCACGAAGAGCCTGTTTACCGGTGTCGACCTGCACTCGTGGGGCGCGTGGGTGCACAGCCCCCGCCAGGCGTTTGCGCACCAGGTGGCCACACCGATTAAGCGGTGGGCCACGGGCGAGAAGACCCCTGCGGTGCCCGAGTCTCCCACGCTCACGGCGCGTGCACCTCTGCACGCGCTCGACAACGAGGGCGAGCTCGCCCAGGCGCTCGCCGACCTCTCGCTCGCCGATACGTCCGAGCTGCTGCGCCGCGTGCACCAGGCCGACCCGAAAGCCTTTGCTGCGCAGGTTGAAGAACTCGTTGGTGATCATGCCCTGACAAAGATTGGCGAGGCGAGCTACTCGGAAGTATACCAATACACGCCGCGCGAGGGCGCCGTGCATGTCATCAAGGTGATTCCCCTCGCGCACGGGCCGAACGTGCGCGGCGGCCCGGCTGTGTCGCCGATGGAAAGCGTGGATCGCGAAGTCGCGACGACGGCGGCGCTAGGCACACTTACGGAGCCGTGGGCCGCGCACTTTGTGCGGCTTGCGTCCGCGCATGTGGTGCGGGGCGTCTACCCCCCCCGCCTCCTGGACGCATGGGACGCTTTCGCCGAGGCGCACCGCGAGCGCTGCGAGAACGCGCGGCCCAGCATGCTCCCTGCGACGCAGATGTATGCCCTGCTAGTCATGGAGCACGCGGGCGCCGAGCTCGAGGACCTGCCGCTGCGCAGCTGGACCGAGCGCGCGGCCGTCTTTTTCCAGGTCGCGTGTGCGCTCGCGCACGCTGAGCAGGAGGTCCAATTCGAGGTACGCTGCGTGACTAACGCAGCACCGTGACCTGCATATGAGCAATGTGCTCGTGCGGCGTGTGGACCCGGCGCCGCCCGCGGCGCCGCTGCCACCAATGGACACGATCTGGGCGCAGTACGGGCCGCACGCCACACAGCTGCACGCGACGATCATTGACTACTCGCTCTCGCGCCTGTGCCTCGACGGCACAGTGATGGCATACGACTTTGACGACGAGGCGCTATTTGCCGGCCAGGGCGACTCGCAGTACGACGTGTACCGCACGATGCGCAGCCTCGTCGCGGGCGACTGGCGCGCGTACACGCCGCTGACCAATGTGCTGGTACGTCTATGTGCTCACGCAGTGGCTCCAATTCCTAGCGCAGCGCCTCCTCCTGGCGGACGCGCCGGACGACGCGGCGCCGGCGGACGAGGACGCGGCCTATGGCCTGCTGACACACGCCGAGCAGCTCGCCCACGACGCTGTGGAGCATGGCCGGCGGCACGCGCCGGCGCGGCGCCTCTCGACGCGGTCGAAGCGGCGCTCGATTCAGCGCGCACACGATGCGTGGAAGGTGCTCCCGGATGCTGGCGCCCCGCGCGTCGAGTCGGCGTGGGCGCTCGTGGCCGCTGTAGGTATGCACGTAGAGGCGGCGCGCACGGTGTAGAGGCCATCGGCCGAGCCGCTCGACGGACCGCCACCACATTGGGAGGCAGATGAGCGCCGAGCCAGCCGCCCCTGCGGCGGAGCGCGCGCTGCCGCGGGCCGCAACACCACCGAGCCCGCGGATGCTCCCTGTGGATGACCTCGAGGCGGACGCGTCGAGCCCCGGCGTGGTGCCGCAGCGGCGGCGGGCCTCGGACGCGGAGAGCCCGCCGGCGGACGTGCCGGGCACGGGGCGGCGCAAGCGGCACATTCTCTCAGAGCAGCGGCGGCGCAACCAGATCCGCGAGGGCTTCAAGGGCCTTTCTGACCTCCTTGATATTGGGCGCGGGTACGGTGCACGCGCGCTCGGGCTGAATGCGGGCGCGGGCACGGGCGTCGAGGACGAAGAGCTCGATGACCGCACCGACACTGAGGAGGACCTCATGCTGGGGTGTGACGAGGAAGAGGTGCAGCGGCGCAAGCGCAATGCGCAGCGGCGCGCGCGCAGTCGCGCCGTGCAGGGCAAGCAGAACCGTGGACGCGGGCGCGGGCGCGGCGGCAGCGCGGGCGGTGCGGGGAGCAAGTCGGCTGTGCTGTTCCAGGTGATCGACCTGCTCGACTGGCTCGACGGACGCAACGCGGCCCTAGCGCAGGACATTGCGCAGCTGGACGCGCTGGCCGAAGAGGGCGTGCCGTACGGTGCGTATCGACCACTGTAGGGTATGCAACTATGAGATGGGCACCGCCTCGTACGCGCCGCGCTCGCGAGCCTGGCCCCACGGGTCCGCGTTGTGCAAAAAGCGTGGATGCGTGCTGATGGAACGGCGCAGGCGCGGCATCTCGCCGTCCGTTGCGTGGATTTCGCCCGTGTCCGTGTCCTCCTGCGGCACGGGCGTGTGCTGGTCGCCGAAGAGGGCGTCCATTTCCTCGAGCGGCACGCCCTGCGTCTCGGGGTAGAACACGTACACGACACCGAACGACGCAAGGCAGCACACGGCATGCAGCAGGTACAAGCGCCACCCGATCGTCTCTTGCAGGATGGGCGTGAGCTGCCCCACGATCCAGTTGAACACCCAGTTGGTGGCGGCCGCGAGCGATGTGCCCTTGGCACGGAAGGCGAGCGGCATAATCTCGGGCGTCCACGCCCAGGGGATCGGTCCCCATGAGTACCCAAATGCCGCGTTGAAGAGCACGACACACACGGCGACGGCCGTCGGTGTGTAGGCGCGGTTGGCGCGGAGGAACAGGCCGCACGCGCCGAGCATGAGCGCACACAACAGCGCGCCGGAGAGCAGGATCGGGCGCCGGCCCCACGAGTCGACCAGGAACCACGTTGGGACGGTTGACAGCACATACACCATCGCATTGATGCCCGTCATGAACAGGGCATCGCGGCCGACCCAACCGGCGCTCTCAAACACGAGCGGCGCATAGTACGAGATGACATTGATACCATTCAGCTGCGCGAGCATCTGCGACGACATGCCCAGGAGTGTGCGCGCCCGCAGGCGGCACCACAGCGCGCGGTAAGAGCGGTCGCCCTGCAGGCGCATCTGCCGCACCGTCGACTGGATCTCCCAAAACTCGAGCTTGGCGCGTGCGTGCCGCGGGTCCGCCGTGCCGCTCAGGTCCACAAGTACGCGCATCGCCTCTTCGTTGCGGTCCACGTCGCAGAGCCACCGCGGGCTCTCTGGAAGTAGGGTCGCGCCGTAGAGCAGCACACCGCCGATCAGCGGCTGCACCGCGAGCGGCAGGCGCCACGCCCAGCCACTCTCGAGGAAGCTGCACAGGTAACCCATCCACACACTGGCCATGTAGCCGATAATGTTGCCGGTAAACTCGATGCACGCCAGCTTGCCGCGGTTCTCCGCCGGCGACACCTCGCTCTGGTACGTCGGCACAACCATCGTGAGGAAGCCGACGCCGAGGCCCGCGATGATGCGCCCAACGACCATGACGCGGTAGCCGACCGAACACGTCTGGATCAGACCGCCGAGCAGGAAGAGCAGTGCGCCCGCACCGAGGATGACCTTGCGGCCGTAGCGGTCCGCCAGCACACCACTGAGCAGCGACGTGATCAGCGCGCCAATCTCCAGCACGGCCACCATCGTACCGAGTTGCGCCGCGCTCGGATCGTCAAAATCGGCCTGGAACGCGGGGTGCGTAATGATACCGCTCATGACACCCTGGTCGTACCCAAACATAAACACGCCGAGACTCGCAAAGCACGTTACAAACAGGAGCAGCGGCGTGCCTTCGAGCCCATAGCGGCTCGTCAGCACGTTCGAGCGCGGGCCATCGACGCGGATGGGCGGCAGCGTGATCGGCTCGTCAGCGCCGTGCACCTGCGACAGCGACGCGGAGCGCCGGAGCGACATCGCATGCGCACCTAGGAGCGGCGGCCCGTCCAAGTCGCTCGGCAGGCTCAGCGGGAGTGCCGCGGGTGTCGCGCCGTTCATGCGCCGCGGATCTGCCGGCACACGCGGCGCGCACGGCTCGTCGAGGGGATCCATGGCGCGCGTCGTATCGAGCACGCTCGACATGCGCTGCACGCGCGCCGTCGACGAGCCGATTGTGTGCGCGTCCGACAAGAACGGGTCGACGGCGTCGCGCGCGCGCGTTTCGGCGGCGACGCGCGCCTTGTCCAGGCGCAGCTGCTCGGCCGCGCGGATGCCCCACGAACCGCGGAAGATGACGTGCACCTCCTCGAGCGAGAGTTGGCGCGTGTCGGGGAAGCAAAACAGGCAAAACACAAAGCCAATCGCACAGAGTCCAGCGTAGAAGCCAAACGCACCACTCGATGTGGCCGCCTCGACGAGCGAGAGGTACGTCGCACCAATGAGCAGGTTGCACGCCCAGTTGATGCCGGTCGCAATGCTCGTGCCGATCGCGCGCGTCTCGATTGCAAAGAGCTCGCCCTGCTGCCACGGCACGTTGCCGATACCAAAGCCGTAGAAGAGCACATACACAATGATGGCCACAATCACCAGATACGTCCACACGCGGCGGCCCGACGGGATGTCGGTCGCGAGCTCACCGTTCGCCTGGACGGGCAGGAACGCAAAGCAGATGGCCGTAAATACGAGCGCGCCACACATGCCCGGCACCGAGTAGAGCAGCACGCGGCGGCGGCCGATCATATCGATGAACTGGAGCGCCGCGAGCGTCGCCAAAAAGTTGGTCGCGCTGACAATCAGCGATACGGCAACCGGCTGGTCAAAGCCAATGGCCTGGAAGAGCGTGCCGCTGTAGTACATCAGCGTATTGAAGCCACACAGCTGCTGGAGCGCTTGCAGGCCGCACGCAATGACCAGCGCGCGCGCGTGCGTCCCGCTGCACAGCAGGCGTACTCTGCGCACGAAGGACGTGTGCGCGACGCGGTTGTCAAACTCCTGGAGGCTTAGTGCGAGCTCCTCGGCGCGGCGGCGGCAGTACGCCTCGGACGCGTGGGGGTAGATACGCTGGAACGTGCGCATCGCGCGCTCCGTGCGACCGCGCCGGCTGTCGTAGCGCGGCGACTCGGGGAGCCACGCCATGGTGAGCAGCGAGATGATCGCGGGAATCGCGCCGCCTGCGACGGTGTAGCGCCACCCGCCGTAGACATTCTCAAAGCCGGCACCGACACCCGTCGCGATGAGCTGGCCGAGCGTAAGGAACACAATGTTCAGCGTCACGAGGCGGCCGCGCAGATGCGCCGGCGCCAGCTCGCTGATCCACAGTGGCACAATCATCGAGGCGATACCGACGCCGACGCCCACGACAAAGCGGCCACCGATGAGCGTCCATGCGTTGTGCGCGGCCGCCTGGATCACTGCACCAACAATGAACACGGCATTCGCAATGGCCATGACCCAGCGGCGCCCGAGCCATTCGGACGGAACCATGGCGCCGAGCGCGCCGATCAGCGCGCCGAGCGACGTGGCAGAGGTGATCAACTGCTTTGTGCCATCGCTCAGCACATGCCCAAAGTCCTTATACTTGTCGAGGCTGACAAGCACCGACGACACGTAGCCCGTGTCGTAGCCGAACAGCGAGCCACACAGCGCCGCACACATGGTTAGCATCCACACGGTGACACCCACGCGCTCCATTCCATCCGCGGCCAATGCAAGCGTCGCAGGCGACACGCCATTCGTGACAGTGTACGCCTCCGCCTTGGCGCCTATAGGGTCCTTGAACGAGTCGTCGGGCGTGTCCATCCGACTGAGCTCGACCGAGTCCATCCCAGGACGTGGGGCGATAGCAAGGCGCCAGCCTCCACACGATCAGCTACGGCTGCTACAGTGTCCAGGCATCGAGATGCGCGTACGACACGCCGGGCTGCGAGGTCACCTCACCCATTACCACGGGTGTCTCGCCGGCGGCCTTGAGTGCAGCGCACGTCTCGTCGCACGCGCTCGCAGGCACGGCGAGCACCATACCAATACCATTGTTGAACGTGCGCGCCATCTCCTCGGCGCTGACCTGGCCCTGCTTCTGTAGCCAGTCAAACAATGGCGGGCGGGTCCAGCGCCCCACATCGATATGCGCCCCGAGGTGCTCCGGCAGCATACGCGGTACATTGTCCGTAAAGCCACCGCCCGTGATATGCGCCATGCCCAGCACACGGTGCGGGCCCTGCAGCACATGCGCGAGCGCCTGGACGTAGACGCGCGTCGGCGCCAGGAGCGCAGCACCCAGCGTCAGTGCGCTGTCCCACGGGCACGGCGCGTCCAGCGGCACGCCCGACTTGGCGACCACCTTGCGCACGAGCGAGTAGCCGTTCGAGTGCACGCCGCTGCTTGCAAGTCCAATCAACTGGTCGCCCGCTTGCATCTGGTCCTTGTGCGGCAGGATCGCGTCACGCTCGACCGCACCGACCGCAAAGCCCGCCACGTCGTACTCGCCGGTCGCGTACATGCCCGGCATCTCGGCCGTCTCGCCACCGAGCAGCGCACACGACGCCTGGCGACAGCCCTCCGCGACACCACCAACGACGGCAGCGGCTGTGTCGACGTCCAGCTTGCCACACGCATAGTAGTCCAGGAAGAAGAGCGGCTGTGCACCTTGCACAAGCAGGTCGTTCACCGACATAGCCACGAGGTCGATGCCGACCGTGTCGTGCTGCTGGCAGTCGAGCGCGAGGCGCAGCTTGGTACCGACGCCGTCCGTGCCGCTCACCAGCAACGGGTCACGCATGTTGAGTGCTCGCAGATCAAACACACCGCCAAAGCCGCCCAGGTCACCGACCGAGCCCACGCGCTGCGTGCTCTTCGCCAGCGGCTTGATGCGCTCCACGAGCGCATTGCCCGCGTCAATGTCCACGCCCGCATCCGCGTACGTGAGGCCCGCACGCTGCGAGCGCGCAGCCGACAGCGCCCGGTGCGCAATGTCGCGGCGGAACACCTGGCCGTCGAACTGCACACACTTGACGCCTGCGTACGCCTTCTCGAGCGCCGCGTCGAGCGTAGGGCCCGTGGCCGACACCACAATCACACGGCCACCCGCCGTGAGCAGCGTGCCGTCGTCCGCGCGCTTCGTACCCGCGTGGTACACCGACACATCGCTCGGCAGCGTCTCGATGCGGATCGGCACGCCCGTCTTGTACGAGCCCGGGTAGCCGCCGCTTGCCATCACGACGCTGACCGCGTAGCCGTCGCGGATCGCCAGGTCCACACAGTCCAGACGCCGCTCCACGCACGCCATCATCACATCGGCGAGCGTCGAAGGGTGCGCAAGCAGCTCGAGTACAGCCTCCGTCTCAGGATCGCCAAAGCGCACATTGTATTCGAGTACCTTGGGACCCTTGGACGTGAGCATGAGGCCCACAAACAGCATACCCACGAACGGCGTGCCGTCCTTGCGCATACCCGCAATGGTTGGCAGCAGCACCTCCTGGCGGATGCGAGCCTCCATACCCGGTGCCGTGCCGTCAGGCGTTGGGCAGTAGGCGCCCATACCACCCGTGTTCAGACCCGTGTCACCCTCGCCGATGCGCTTGTGGTCCTGGCAGCCGGGCAGGGCATGCACTGTGTATCCGTCCGAAAAGGCGAGCACCGAGAGCTCGTTGCCGTCGAGACGCTCTTCGACGATGAGCGAATCGCCCGCACTGCCAAACACCTTGCGGACAAGCAGGTCCTCGACGCCCTGGCGCGCCTCTTCGTCCGACTCGGGTAGCAGGACGCCCTTGCCGCCGGCGAGGCCGTCCGCCTTGAGCACGACGGCGCGGGCGCCGCCGAGCGTCTGGATGTACGCAAGGCACTCGTCCACTTCGTTGGCATGGAACGTGCGATAGGCAGCGGTGGGTATGTGGTGGCGCGCCATAAAGTCCTTGGCATAGGCCTTGGAGCCCTCGAGCTGCGCGGCCGCCTGGCTCGGGCCGAACACGGGGATGCCGACCTGGCGGAACGCCGTCTCAACACCGGCTACTAGCGGGGCCTCGGGGCCGGGTACAACGAGGTTGATCTTGTGCTCCGTGGCCCACTGGGCCATCTCGCCAAAGCCGTTGGCCTGCGACAGCGTCACATTGGTGCAGCGTTGGCCAAGCGTCGACGTACCGCCATTTCCTGGCGCCACGTACACATGCTCAACCCGCTCCGAGCGAAGAAGGTGCAGCGCAAGTGCATGCTCACGGCCGCCTGAGCCGAGAACGAGGGCGCGAATCACAGACATGACGGAAATTCACGAGGGTCGTGCGCGGTGGCGCTGCGAGCGGCCGTAGGTAGAAAAATCTGACTAAGCCTCCCGAAAAAAAAAATGCGGCGTCCGCTGCGGTTTGGCAGCGACCATGTCGAAGCGCGAGCTGGCGGACGGTGCGCCTGCGCTAAAGGCGGAGCGTCCCCGCTTGGATGACCAAGCTGTGCCTGCGACTAAAGAAGAGGGCATGGGGGAGTTTGAGGATCCTTTTGAGGACGAGATCGAGAGCGATGGCGAAATCGTCGAGGGGGGCGACGATGAAGAGGGCATGGATGTGGAAGACGACGCCCCCCCGCCCCCCACCGAGGCGTACATGCCGGGTTCGGCGCCGCTAGAGGAGGGACAGACGCTGGTACCCGACCAGTCGGCGTACGATATGCTGCACCGCATGAACGTGACGTGGCCGTGCCTGTCGTTCGATTTCCTGCGCGACCACCTGGGCTCACAGCGCCAGACACTGCCGCACACGGCGTTCTTTGTTGCGGGAACGCAGGCGGACACGGCAAAGAACAACGAGATCCTGGTCATGAAGGCAAGTTCGATGCACCGAACGTCGCGGGATGACGGTACGTATAATTGCAGCAGGGCGATGATGCCTTGAGGCATTTGGCTGTATGAGCGGCGTGCCGCTCGATGCCGAAAACAAACTCGCTACCTATCTTATCTGTCTGAGCCCAGCTGCTGCGCGATATGAACAGGCTAACATGCAGCACTCTCAGATGACGACGACGACGACGACGACGATGTCGATGAGGACGCGGTGCTGGAGTACAAGACGATCCCCCACCTGGGCGGCGTGAACCGCGTCCGCGCGGCGCCCACGACCACGCCTACGAGCGATCTGGAGCCGTGCCTCGATCCCTACCCCGTCGCGACGTGGGCCGAGACTGGCCAGGTGCACATTTGGGACGTGCGTCCGCTCTACAATGCGCTTGTGCAACCCGGCACGGCGATCGACAAGAAGAAGGTGAACACCCCCCTGTACACGGTCCGCGCGCACCACACGGAAGGCTTTGCGATGGACTGGGGTGGTGTGCTTGGCGGTGGCGCATCGGGCCAGGGCGGGCACGTGCGTCTCGTTACGGGCGACATGCACAGCAAGATCTTCCTTACGACCAGCAACAACACTGGCTTCACGACCCATGCGACGCCGTTTGAGAGCCACACGTCGTCGGTGGAGGACTTGCAGTGGAGTCCAACGGAGCCGACCGTGTTTGCCTCGTGCTCTGCCGACTGCAGTGTGCGTCTGTGGGACGTGCGTATGAAGAGCCACCGCTCGGCGCTCGCCGTGGACAGCGCGCACACGCAGGACGTGAACGTGATTAGCTGGAACCGCGGCACTTCGTATCTGCTGCTCTCGGGTGGCGACGACGGCGCGCTGAAGGTGTGGGACATGCGCTCGTTCAAGAGTGGGCCGCGCCCGACGCCCGTCGCGCACTTTGCATGGCACCGCGCGCCGATCAGCAGCGTTGAGTGGCACCCTGACGAGGACAGCATCTTTGCGGCGTCGGGCCGCGACGACCAAGTGACGCTGTGGGACTTGGCCGTGGAGCACGACGAGGACGAGGACGCCAGCGAACAGCCCAAGGGCCCGAACGGCGAGCCGGTGCCGAGCCAGCTACTGTTCTGCCACCACGGCGCCTCGGACATCAAGGAGGTGCACTGGCACCCCCAGGTGCCTGGCATGCTCGGCACGACCTCCTCGGATGGTTTCCACTTCTTCAAGACCATCTCTGTGTAGTATGTACGATAGTCCCCTACAAGCGACTCTGGTGCGCATCCGGGCCGCGATACATCCACGCTTCCAGGGCCGCATACACCTCTGCCGGGAACTCGGCCTTGCGCAGGTTCTCGTAGTCATAGCCCACCACGTCAAAGTCGGCCTCCGCCACCACGGTCTGCTGCGCCACTGAGTACGCCCGCTGCCGCACAATGCACCGGTCGCGGCGCTGCATCGGGAGCGTTCCGACCGAGATGAGCACCGTGTCAGGGTACGTCACCGGCCGGCGGTAGCGGCACATAGTCGCAGCCACAATCACGCCAATACCCTGGCCCTGGACGAGGTTGTCGCGGTGCACCGGATCGAGCGTGCGGGCCATGCGCAAAATCCAGCCCATGCGCGCCGACTCAAACCAGCGCAGGTAGTGTACGTTGTTTACTGCGTTAGTGCCCTCAACGCACCGTGACGGTACTGGTCGTGCTCGCCCCACACCACCTCCTGGCGCGTGATGCTGAGGGGATGGAAGCCCATACCCACCAGCGCGGCCTCCGCCTGTTTCACACGCGCTTCGTGGGCATCTGCCTCTTTCTTGATATCATCTTGCGCTATGATCCGGTACCCTGTGTGTACTGCACGCACAGCCTGCGCTACAGGCGCGGCCGCACGAACCGGCGAGCGCATCGACATGGTAGGTGTGGGGTACTCACTACTCCGGCTATGATTGGGGTACTCACTACTCCGGCTATGATTACAAATCCGACCCGTATTTCCGAGGTCGCCGGCGCACTGAGCGAAGGCGCATTCGTCGGGGGGGCGACGGCGATTGGCGCGTACGCTTCGTCGAGCGTGGCGCCTCGGGCAGGTCTTTCGTCTCTTGACGGCTGTCCTGCTCCATCCAGTGTTCGCCGAGACTGTCTGGCAACACATACACATCGTTCAGCAGACTCGTGCCCACAATGCGACACAGCGAGTGATACACATCCTCAGGAAGCGCGTCCGCATCGAGTCGCCGCATCTCGAGGCTGTCAAATAGCACATCTTCACTCTCAGCAGCCTCCTCCTCCAGAATCGAGGGATTCAGCGTGCACGAACGCACGATGAAAGTAGGCGCACCCACCGCGCGCGTCAAGGTGACGCGCTGCAGAGGGCAATGTGACCGCGTCGTATGCGGACTGCCTGGCAGCGATGTAATGAACGAGAGGTCGCTATCCAATGTGGACAGCGACGAATCGCCAGAATCCTCATTCACTTCAGTCCGCACGGCTTGTTCCGGCGTATGCGCATCAACACGGGATTCGGCGGGCGCAGCAGGCACAGAAGTATCGTGAGGGGAGAGAGGGGCTGGCTGAGCTTCTTCCTCATTTTTTGTTTTGCTGGGTCCAGGCTCGGCCAGGGAGGGATCCAGCGTGGATGGCGTTACATCTGTTGGCTCATAAATGAAAGCAGTGTCGAGGCCCTCAGTCAAGGGGGCAGGAGAGTGCGAGGTAGACTCCCAATCAGCGTTGTTCATCGGGCAGACCGATTCGGACAAGTCATGGTATACAGCATCAGCGCGATCGTTCCATTTATTGTGGACAGGGTCGTAACGCTCGAATGCTTTGCGCGCCGGCTCAACGTCGTCGTCCATCGATGCTTTTGTATGATTGTGCTCACCGTTCATCGGTTCTGTCTTTGGCTCGTTGTCCGCCTTGTCTTCTGGAAGGGTCTCTTTCGTAAGGGCCTCCCCAGCATGCTCGTCAACTGGCTCTTTCATAAGCTTATCAGCCGGCACATGGCCAGGTTCGCTCGTAGGCTTGGGTTCCTCAACAAGTTCGTCAGATTGGTTGACAGGTCCCTTGACAGACTTGTCCATTTCACCCTGTTCCCCACGCTCCTCTGCCGGTTTGGCATATGACTCGTCGATGGGGTCATGAAGATCATGGGGTTTCATAGGCTGCTCAACAGGTCCTTTCAGCTCCTCGGAAGATACTTCGTGGTCCTGTTCTCTGAAAGACTCCTCAGCAGGTTCCTTTTCAACAGACTCACAGGCAGGTTCGCCGGGCGCTTTGTTGATGAATTCGTCAAGAGGATCTGGAAGTTGCTTGAGCTCCTTAGCGTATTCCACAGGTTCACCGACTGGGTCAGTGGCAGCCTCATCAAAAGGCTCGTCGAGAAGCTCGCCAGGGAGATCTTTACATCCCACAGGTTCGTCAGGATTCTCGCCAGGTTCATCGGGATTCTCGGCAGGCTCGTGGGGATTCTCGCCAGGCTCTTTGACAGGCGCCTCGACAAAGCCCTCAGGCCTCTCGGCAGGTTCCTCAATAAGCTCCCCGGGATCTTCAACTGGTTTCTCGGTAGGTTCCTCAGTATCCTCGGCAAGATCTTCAATAGATTTGTCTGTACACTCATTGGCTTTCTCGACAGACATTTCCACATTTTCAAGTTGTTTATCTTGATCGTTGTGGATTCGACCATGATTGTCATTTCTCTCGTCAATCTCAACTTGGTCGACCTCATCCATTTGGTCGGTCTCACCCATTTGATTGACTTCATCCATTTGATCGTGATTCTGAATTGGGTCTAATTCATCGATCTGAGCTCTGTCTTTGACTTGCTCTGTATCGTTCTCTTGGCTGTCCTCTTCCTGTTCTTCCTTTTCTTCTTCCTCTTCTTCCTCTTCTTCCTCTTCTTCCTCTTCCTCCTCTTCCTCCTCTTCCTCCTCTTCCTCCTTCTCATCCTCTTGGTCCCCTATATTGCTCCAACGGGCCCCGTCTTCCTCCATAGCCTCTCCACCAGAGTGAGGGAACCGTGTGGCCACAGCCAGCACTGCGCCAAGTTCTCGCGCATAGGTCTCATCCATACGAGCCCCATAAGAGGCCTCGTCGGTCGGCTCTTCGTCGTAACTGTCACTGTCTGACAACACCACGATAGGTGCATCTTGCCGGCCACGCACCTGGCCAGACAAATACGGCTCTTGCAAAGTTGCTGGGTCCGTCGACGGCAAGTCTTGTGTATTGGAAAGAGTCCAAAAGGCAAGCCTATTCTCTTTAGGGACTAGCTCTGGGTTACCACAGTCGCTTTGAGTATCCTGCTTCGTGTCCTCATCTGCCTCGTCGTTGTACTCGTCATCTTCACTCTCCTCGTCGCTCGCCTCTTTACTTTCTTCGCTCACTTCGCTCACTTTACTCACTTCACTTTCCTCTTCATCATCCTTGCCCATGTCACCGTTTCGTGTATCAGTGGGCCGAAACTGAGCTTCTGACATGACCTCAATCAATGGACGTGTGGGCCCGATCTCTGCGCTATCTGCGCGGAATTGCAGCAGGGCATCAAAGTCAATGGGCCCATCTGCACCCACTTGAAAGGCAGAGAGCAGGGATGAGGGGGCTTGTGTCTCGCTATGCTCTTCCACGCGCCATACCTGCTCAGCAAAACCGTCCATCGACACGGGCGCATGAGTCTCGGCGTTCTCGATGCCGCCCAGCTGCATAAGCTCGCGCATTGCATCAGCGGTCAGTTTCATGTGCGCCTTAGCCTTGGGATCTTCCGGCGGCGGATCTGCATCGCTGTCGTCCGAATCGAACCGCAGCGGCGCGCGGGGTGGGTGCGAAGTCAAGACCTCTTCCTTGGGCGCAGGCGCACGGCCCAGGGCGCGCGACAAGACACCACGCACACTAGACAACCATGTCATTTCATCAAATGTGTCGAAGGCGGAACGCCGCACCCCTTGTGTGCGCACCTCTGCCGATGGCCGCGCCTGCGACATGGCGGTGGGCGATGTGGAGTACCAAATCGGGTAACGAGGCCTACAAGAAATGGGTATAGGAGTGCTAGCGGCGCGTTACCGGACTCGGCGTGGGTGTCCAGCGCGCTGATCGAGGCGTCGATGTACCGGAACGCTTATAGAGTTGCGAGCCAGTACGGGTTGTGCGCTGCAGCAAGTGTCGCGCGGCAGGACTCAGATCCTCGATCCGACGCGCCGTGTGGGAGCGACTGGCCTGTACGGGGGGCGCCGGTGCAGTGGTAGGTGCCGATGGCGTAGGCGGTTCAATGCTGCGCTCCGTGCGCGGCGTGGCATCAAGGCGTCGCGGTGTCGCGGCGAGCTGGCCCCACGTCATGAGCTGTTCCAAGCGCTGCTCACTGAGATCGACGTGGCTGGGCGTCGATGCCGCACTCACAAAGCCATACCCCTGGATACGCGGCGATCCAGCGACGGCCGCATCGATGAGGCTGCTGCTAGGCGTCGAGGGGGTCGACTCGCTGCTCTCGGCCGCCCACGTCATGCGTGTGTGCGCAGGGAGCACGCGCGGCTTTTCGGACGGCGCAGGCACGGCATTCGGGCGCGCTGGCCCTGCCGTATTCGCGTCGGGCGCATACATGAGTGCGCCACGCGCCGCAAAGGGCAGTGCCTTGGGCGGCTCGCGCGGCAGCCCGTTGTCGCTCTCCAGCGAGCGGCCTTCGACGGCGAGGCGGGCGGGCAGCGCCAGACGCCGGCCTTGTTCAGCCTGCTCGTGCGCATGCGTAAGGCGCGCCTGGCGCTTGTCCGTCTCGGCCTGCGCGGCGTCGTACGCCCATTGGTACTGGTGGCGCTTGCGCTTGCGTGCCACGTCCATGAGCTGCGCAAACGAGGCATTGTCCTCCGTCGTGTACATGGCCTGGTACTGCCCGATCGTCATGCTTGTGCGCACGTCGTCCGGCGAGCGCGGTGCGCCGGGTGTGCTGCCGGTGTCGGCGCGGGGCGTTGAGGCGACCGAGTGGAGTGGCGTCTCGGGCGCCCGGGGCGTCGATGGCGGCATACTGAGCGGCGTCGCGGGCTCGCCGGCCTCAGAGCGGCGCACCATCTCTTCTAGGACGCCGCACCGCGCCTCTTCCTGCACGAGCTTGCGTGCCGTCTCTTCAATATCGTCCATCGTGCCCTCGTCGAGGGCGGTGAGGTACGCATTTTGCGCACGGAGCCGAGCCAGGTCCGGGAAGAAATCGCGCTGGATAATGCGCGAAAGCCCGCTGGCATACGTCTCTTCATCCAGGACGGTCTGCTGCCGCAGTGACCGCTCGCCCACCTGCGGCGGAACGATCACAGTACCACGCGAGGCGCTCGCCGGCCACGCGGGCGGCGGCATCGATCGCCCGGTCATCGCAGAGGAAAAAGTGGAGCTACGTATATTACCAGCCATGCTCCTGGAGCGCCTGGTCCAGCGCGCTACGGCTCGGCTTGCGCGAGCTACGCACGTCGGTGCGCCCGGCATCGAGCACAGTAGTCGGTTTATGTTTGGGCGCACGCGGGGACCGGCGCTTCGGCAGCCGCCCATGCTGCCGCGTATAGCTCTGGGCATCGGGCCCCAGCTGCTTATGCTCCGACGCGGCATCCGCGTGGGTATCGTGCACGGGTCTCTCTGTCAATGCGACAGAGCGACCCGCACTATCAATATGGGCGTAGAGCTCGCCGTGCCGCACCTTGCGTGCGTCTTGGTAGGCTTGCCGCCCCGCCGATTTGGCCACCGTGAAGCGCCGCACATCGCTGCTCGCACAGCAGGCGTCCATCGTGACATGTCCCCCCTTCTTCAGCGGCGGGCGCACGAGTCGCGGCCACGCAAATGCATCGACCTGCATGACATGGCGCTCATCGATGCCCGCCGCCGCTAGCGCCGCGGCGCAGCGGTCCATTTCCACAGGCACGGGCACAGGCGGATCGACAGCGCGCGTCGCGCGCAGCGCATCGAGGTCACCGCGCCGCGCATTTTCCGCGAGGTGCTGCACGGTCGCTGGGACGTGCGCGCGCAACTCCGGAGGGACATGCGCGGCCCACGCGCCTAGGGCAGCTGGCAACGACGGGCGCGCGGTGCGTTGCACAATGACGTAGCAAAACTCTGTCGTAGCGTCGCCACGCAGAAGCTGCGTCGTAGCACGCATGAATGGTGGCACGCGGTACATTTGCGAGTGCGCACACAGCTCAATCGGACGCCGCATATTCGGGTTGAGCAGCGCATCGAGGCGCCACACGGGGCATGCCCCATCGTGCGGGCACGGCGCGACGACATGGCAGGGCGGCCCGTTCTGACCGAGTGCCAGCAGCTGTGCACGCGCTGCGGCGATACATGCAAAACCGCGTGGCGTTGCCTCCTCAACGAGCACGAGCACATCCGCGCCGCTCTTCCACAGGCGGAGGACCTCTTTTTCCCGCGCGAGATCGCTGCCGAGCGCGCCGAGGCCAAATGCATGCACGCCGAGGGACGGCGCATCATCCTCGCACCCAGGCCAGTCGCGTACGATGTGCGCCTCATCGCCACGCACACGCAGCGATGTGCGCGTGTGCTGCCAGCACGCATCGCTCTGCAGAGCCGCGCCCGTTTTGATCAGAGCGCCGGTCGGCGCCTCGGCCACATACTCGCGGAGTGCAGGCGCTCCAAAGACGTGAGCATATGCCCACAACGCCTCGCCAGCATGCATACAAAAATCGTACAACTTGGCGGGGGCCCATGGGGCGGCGCTGGGGATGCGCCGCCGGACCTCGTCGAGAACGCGCACGAGAACGGCGTATCGCGCAGTAAACTGCGTCGAAATGTACAGCGGACCCGCACGCGCACTGGTGAGTGACTGGACAAACTGCTGGGCGCGGCCCGGCTCGAGGCCAGACGCGTCGCTTGTGCGGGGCAGCGTTGCAACGTGACTCGCGTCGCGGCGCAGCTGCGCCTTGTTACTCGCACCCAAGAGCGCCTCGATGCGCAGTGTCAGATTGGATGGCATAGCGACGATCGCATCGCCCTGGACCTTGCTGCTGCCGAGGCGCGCCGCGGGCGAGAGGCGCTGCGCCACCGCTGACTCGTCCGACTCAGTGTGCCGCAGGAATGTTGCGCGAAGGGCAGGATCGGCCGTATCACGCGCGCCGAGCGCCTCACTCATGCTTGCAGCGGCATCCATGCTGGCGCTCTGGCCCCCGCGCCGCACCTCAGCGCGTGCGGCGCCGGTGCATGCGACCAGCGAGCGCAGCATGAGGAAACAAGCAGATCGGGCCCGATTCATTCGCGGCCCAACGCCACGAGCAGCGCACGGCGCATGTGGCGGCTCGGCAGGCGGCGGCAGCATGTAGCGGAATGCCACTTTTGCGGGACAGAGTCGGTGATTGTGCCGCCGTACGGTGCTGAGAGTGCACTTCGAAAGGCAGCCCACGGTGCGGACGCACGCTCGCACCCGCTGTCGTCCGGCACAAGCACGCGCTGGTTCTGCGCCGTGTGCCACATGTGGAACCACCGCGACGAGCGCGGGCGCGTCCTCGACCTGTATGAGCGGCCGATGTGGGATGCTGATGCGAACCACGAGACGTTTGCGACGCGGCAGGCCCCGGCGCCTCCCCCGAGCGTTTTTTGCCGCTCGTGCCTCGCGAACCAGACGATTGTGGCCAATTTGCTGGCCAACTACCTCTCGGATGACGACGTACGTGCGTGCACTTACACAGGAATCTACCGATGCTGAGCGCATGGCGGCCTACCCCGCGTACCGCGAGTCCCTCGAGGCGAGGTACCCCCTCGTGTGCGATGCATGTGCGCCGCGCGTCCAAGCACACCTCGAGAAGAACCATCAGCGCGTGCGCAGCGAGGCACTGAGCTACTGGATTTCGCGACATGCGGCTACGGCGTCGGCACCAGCCGAGTGTCCCGAGCCGCCGCGGCGATACACGGCATGGCGCGCCACGTATGCTTCTCTCGTGATGGGTGCAGGTACCCTTGGCCCCCTGAGCATCGCCCTGGCTATGCCGACATTGCTGTGCGCGAGCATCTGCGCGGTAGCCTGCCTGCCGACGTGGTGGGACAGTCGTGCGGTGCACAAGGACCGCCTTGATGCACGAGCCATCCGGTACGGCACACGCGGCGAGCGGGCCTGGCAGGTGGCGCAGCTCCTCCTTTGGCTCCTGCGGCTTGCGATCATGTATGCGTGGTTCACGGGTGCGGACGTGCGAATGACGGCCGCGCTGGGCGGACTGCATGCGTTGCTCTGTGTCGGTGCCATACGGGCGTATCGCGTCGTCCCCCATGCGCCACTGCATCTCGGGCCACGGCCGCTCGAGCGTCCAGCTGCGTGCCCTGCTGACCCTGTGGCGGCGCCCCACCCCCTGGCGACCCTATCGTTGGCGGACGAGCCGCGGATGGGCGCGCCCATCGATACCCTATGGCAGGCGCCGTCGACCCCTGAGGCGATGGATGTGGACCCTGAGCCTACGCCACGTGTGCCGCGCGACTTTTCCCTGGCGCCGCCGCAGTTTGGCGGGCGCATGAGCAGTGGTCTAGAGGATCTTTTTGGGCAGGCGTTGCGGCTCGATGCGCCGAATGTCACGGCGCCTCGCACCGGGTCGGGGCGGTGCATGCCATGGTGGCCGTGGCTCGTGCTGTGCCTGAGTGGCGTGCTCTATGGTGCATGGAGTACGCGGTACGAGATATCTACTTGGGCGGGTCGTTGGGGCCGATCATAAGCTCGGGACGAACCTGCTCGTCAAACTCCTCAGGCGTGAGGAGACCCAAGCCAACGGTGGCCTCCTTGAGCGTGAGGCCCTCGTGGTGCGCCTTCTTGGCAGCCTTGGCGACATTGTCGTAGCCGAGGCGGGCGTTGAGCGCCGTCGCAAGCATCAGCGACTCGTTGAGCAGCTGGTGGATGCGCTTCTTGTTGGCCTGGATGCCCACGACGCAATGCTCGGTGAACGAGTTGGCGCCGTCAGCGAGGAGGCGGATGCTCGAAAGCAGGTTCCTGGCGATCACCGGCTTGAACACGTTCAGCTCAAACTGGCCATACGAGCCGCCAACTGTCACAGCGACGTGGTTGCCCATGACCTGCGCGGCGACCATGGTCAGAGCTTCGCACTGCGTGGGGTTGACCTTGCCGGGCATGATCGACGAGCCAGGCTCATTCTCAGGGAGCGACAGCTCACCCAGACCGCAGCGGGGGCCCGAGCCAAGATAGCGGATGTCGTTCGCAATCTTCATCAGCGAGACGGCGACCGTGTTCATAGCACCCGACGCCTCGACCATAGCATCGTGTGTCGCGAGCGCCTCGAACTTGTTCGGCGCAGTGATAAACTCCTCGCCGGTGATCTTGGAGATCTCCGCAGCGACCTTCACGTCAAAGCCCTTGAACGTGTTGAGACCGGTGCCGACGGCGGTACCGCCCTGCGCGAGCATGCGCAGGCGGGGCAAGACGTCTTGCACACGCGCAATCGAGTTCTTCAGCTGTTGCACGTAGCCGCTGAACTCCTGGCCGAGAGTCAGGGGCGTCGCATCCTGCAGGTGCGTGCGGCCAATCTTGATAATGTCCTCAAACTCAGCCTGCTTCGCGGCGAGCGCGTCGTGCAGGCTCTGCAGCGCGGGAATCAGCTCCTGTGTGATCTCAAGCACCGTCGCAATGTGCATCGCCGTCGGGAAGGTGTCGTTGCTGCTCTGGCTGCGGTTCACATGGTCGTTAGGGTGCACGGGCTTCTTCGAGCCGAGCTCGCCGCCGAGCATCTCGATCGCGCGGTTCGAGATGACCTCGTTCACGTTCATGTTCGACTGTGTGCCCGAACCAGTCTGGAACACGACGAGAGGGAAGTGGTCATGCAGCTTACCGGCGATGACCTCGTCGGCGGCCGCGCAGATCGCGTCGGCGATCTTCGGGTCAAGACCAAACTCGCGGTTCACCGTTGCCGCGGCCTTCTTCAGCACACCGAACGCGGCGATGATCTGGGGCGGCATGCGCTCTGCCTGACCACCGATCTTGAAGTTCATCGACGAGCGCTGCGTCTGCGCACCCCAGTAGCGGTCCGAGGGCACCTGCAGGTCACCGAACGTGTCGCGCTCAACGCGGTACGCGCTGTCGGCAATGCGGGGCGTGATCGAAATCGAGCGCGAAGGCAGGCGAGCCGACTGCACAACAAGTGCAGACACGCTGGTAGATGTACGGGGCATAGTGGCGGCGAAAGAGCGGGCGGCCAGCATCGCAATTAAGTGGGAGGAGAGCCCGGCCCTCTCGACCCCGGGCGGGGCCGAGGTGTGCCTGTGGCCTAGTAGGTCTCAACATAGCTATGGACCACGTGGCATCTACGCACGCGCAAACGAGACCTTGAGGTGCTCGCCGGTAGGGAAGGTATAGCCATTCGTCGCCTCGCGCGCGGCGACGCTCGAGGGAATGTCGTGGAACTCGACAAAGGCAATGTCTGTGCGACCCGGGATCGTGCGCACTTCGTAGAGATTCGGCATCGTGCCAAAGATGCCCAGCAGCTGGTCTCGCGTGACCGTCGACGGCATCTGCTGTAGGAACAGAATCCGGTTCGGCGGCACATACTCGTCGGGCAGCTGGTTTGCCTGCACGCGAGCTGGTGCGGTGCGGCGCGGCGCCGGCGCCGGCACGTCACCACGGGCTATGGCCTGCTCCTGCTCCTTCTTGCGCTGCAGGGCCCGCTGCCGGTGGATATTCCGCCGCCGCGTGAGCGGCTTTTGCGCGAGACGCGCCGCCTTGTGTGCTTCTAAGGCCTGCTCAGCCTCGGGTGTCCCAGATGCACCACCGTGGTGCGCCACAACACTGTCGGAGGGTGTTCGCGCATACGACACGCGCTGCATAAGTTGCTGGCACGTACCATGCTCTTTCCGTACAGAGGGAACCCACTCACCTCCTTCATCGCCCGCGATGCCGTCTCCTTGTCCGGGAAGCTCACAAATGCCTGGCCCCGCATGCGCAAGTTCTTGTGCGCCACGATCGAGAGCACCGGGCCAAACGTGCTAAAGAGCGCTTCGAGCGACTGCTTCATAACTGGGGTTAGCCACATGTACGCACTAGGCAGCTGCACACGCTCATTGAGGTTCTGGATATACAGAGTCTCATTCGGCACGGCCGCCGAACCGCTCGCCCCGTCTGCCATGGCGCAGAACAAAGTCGGCGGCCGCCGTCGACGACTCCACCCCCGATCCAAGCCCGATGCTGAAGACTACCACGTTCTACAGAGCTGCCTTCCTCTTCTTGGACAACATGCGCTTCTTGGCTTCCAGGCGCAACTTGTCCTCCTTCTTCTTGCCCACAGCATGGTCCAGGCGGTTATAGAGCTTGCGCTGCTTGTTCGACAGGAGCATCTTGGCCATGTCCTGCGCCTCGGCCTCTTCGGACAGCGCAGACGACATACCTGCCTTCTTGCTCTTCTTTTTCGCAGCCTTGACCGCGGCCGCATGCGCTTCACGCAGCGCGAGCAGTGCATCCTCACCACCAGCCGCCTCGGCCTCGAGCTCCGCGGCCTCTAGTAGGCCAGCGCCGTGAGGGTCGGCCAGGAGCGCATCGAGTGCCGGCCGCGATGGTGCAGCCGCGTCCTCGTCTTCCTCCTCGCCCTCGTTGTTCTCGCCCTCACCGTCGTCATCTTCATCATCCTCGTCCTCCACTGCGTCTTCCTCCAAACCAAGGGCCGAGCGTACCTCCGCGGGCACATAGCCGCCCCGTCGAGCCACTTCCCGGTCGTCCACAAACGGACTCAGGTGTGGCGGCAGCGTCTGACCCGGTCGATACGGGTCCGTCGGTAGGAGTTTGCGGGCATTCACACAGTCGACAACCCACTGCGGCTGGACATACACACGATGCCCCTCGTGCTCGAGTGACTGTCCCTCCGTCACGGGTCGGTCCAGGATATGGTGCGTGATGCGCGCATCGTCTTCGCTGACGTGGCTGCCCGCACCGGCCACAGGGTCCCAGCCAATGTGGTCTGGAAGTGCGCCAAACGAGCGCAGAATAAATTCAAACACAGCGCGAGGTACTTCGCGCGAGATATAAAAGACATAGCGGGTGAACAGTGTCGGCACCGGGTTCTCCGACGCCTGCTGCTGCAGATCACCCAGCGTCGTGAGCACATCAGCACCTGTGTCCTCCTGGGCTGACGCGCGCTTTGACGCTTGGGCCACAAAGGTATCGTTGTCGTCGTCGGTCGGCTCGTCCGGGGCCGTATCGAGCTCGGGCATTCCCTCATCGTCAGCCTCGGTCTCGGTGAGGCGCGCAATCTGTCGCTTGACGTCGCGCACGGATAGCTTCTTGCCGTCCTTGCGCACAACCGCATTCTTCGAGGCCGCCTCGGCTACCTGAGGCGCGTTCTCGTTGGTCTTGCCAGAGAGCACATCGGCATCGGCGGCCGTCAGGACAAGGGAACCAAAGCCCGCACCCTGGTTGTCCATATCTTCGTCAAGCTTGGGGGGATACACGAGGTTCTCGTCAGTATACAATTTGAACAGTACAAAGCCCATGAGCGTCTGGTACAGTTCGAGGAATGTCATCATCACGCGAAAGTCGACGTCGCTGGGGATGGTCTGCGTGAACATGTAGGGCACGAGCCAGGTAATCTCCTGGCCATGCACGACAGCCTGGAAATAGATGCCTTTGATGCTGAGGAACACCTTGCTCAGGCAGCGCGTGCGCATCACGTACAGCTGCCATTCTGTGCACAGGCGCGCACAGTGCGTGGTGATCTCCGGCGCAATGCTCTTCTGCGATGGGATATTGGCAAACAGGAAGAGCATGGAGATCGCATCGTCCAAGTCGCGCAGCGAGTCGACAAACGTCGGGTAGCGCTCCTTGATAATATGGTCCAGGCGGTACTGCGGGCGGTGGTCGTCGAGGTTCTTCGCAGCGAACCATTCGCGACGCGCGATCGCACGGTTCATCTTCTTGGCAAATGCCTTGTGCTCGCGGAACGCCTGCAGCACCGGCTCATGCTGCAGATAGGCAATGTCCTTGGCATAGTAAAAGGTGGTTGGGGCCGTCGAACCCTTGTTCGCACGCTTGATGTGCCGCGGCTGACGGGGAAAGATGCCCTTAAGAATACACAGCCGACGGAACTCTGCCAGTGTAACCTGGAGCTTCTTCAGCGCCTGGTTTCGCGTGATGTAGTTCTTCGCCGCACCGGACTCGCCCCTCTTCTTGATCTTGGCCATGGTGTCGAAGGGCACCACGGGGCTGCACGCCACCACAAATTTTCGCTGTCACGTGGACGAAAATCCCTCCCACACGCACTGCGTGCACGTCCGGCATGAGCGAGGAGGCGCCGACGCTGGATGTGGCCAAGATCCGCGCCAAGCTGGTACGTACATGAGTCTTATGCAGCACCACTCTGTACGTGTGGTTCGGAGCGCTGCGAAGCGCGCCACGCAGTTTGAGCTCCAAAAACATGTACGCCGCCTAAAAACGGCCGCCCCGCAGGACGCTCACGCACTCGAGCAAGAGCTTGCATTCTTGAAGCGGATTCAGCCGCAGGTGCTGGCTCTGCGTGCTCTCTCTACAAAACTGGTAAAGAGCAAGCTTCTGCCAAAGTCGGCTACACAGGCGCAGCCGGTCGACAAGTTCCCGCTCGTCGCTGTGTGCCAGGAGCACGGCCTGGACGCTGCATCGGTGGAAGCGCTGCCCAAGCCCGAGAACGGCTTGGAGGAGCGTGTTTTTCACCAACTGCTCAGCTCCAAAGTGCTCGCGGAAGAGATTCAGACGTGCATCCAAGCGCTTCTGGCCCTCGTGCACCCTGCGCCCACGCCCGATACCAAGACACCCGCGACCGAGGCGCCTGTGCGTGAGAATGATACCAAACGGAAACACAAGGCGCGTGAGCAATCTCCTGCGCCCGAGGACGAGTATGAGAGTGATGATGGTATGGGTAATATTGGTGCGCGAATGTACGACGCCGACGACCTGGACGCCATGGTAGCATCCGGCAGCGAGTCGGAAATGGACGAGAGCGACGACGCACTCAGCGACGAGGATATGCCGCCGCGCAAGCGGAACCGCGCGTCACCAGATACATCCACGTTTTTGCCGAGCTTAAACTCGGGCTTTATTCCCGCTACGGACGGTGACGACTGGAGCGATGCGGAAGCAGACTATGCAGATACAGGTACCGTAAAGGGCCCAGCCAGGTCGACGCGGAAAAACCGCCGCGGTCAGCGTGAGCGACGAGCGTACGTTTTTCACACTGACCACAGCATCTGGGAAAAAAAGTATGGGCGGCACGCCAACCACCTCAAGCTACGAGAGAAGGAGCCGCGCGCCAAGGCACGTCCCAGCAAGGCACCTGCGCCTCGCGCACCAGCTCAGAACCCTGCGCCGGCACCAAGCACACGACCCAAGGAGCCGGCACCGGCACCGGCACCGGCAAATGCGTCAGGGCCCGTGCACCCCAGTTGGGCGGCCAAGCAAAAAGCCAAGGATGTTTTGACTAAGGCCAAGCCTCAGGGCACGAAAATTGTGTTTGACTAGGCCGCCCCACGTGTCCGGAGCCAATCACGAATATGTTGGGGCAACCCCGAGACCGGCGTAGGTGGAGTGCACGTGAGAATGGTCCCAGCGCGAGGGCTAAATAGAGCCAGCAGCGTCACCCTATCCTGCACCCATTCCGCCATGGACGCCTATCCTACTGCGCTTCCGAGCGGAATGCAGCTAGTCAATGATCCTGTGAATCTGCAGGGTCTTGAGCCAGAGTATCATGACATTGTGTGTATTGGTGGTGGTATGAGTGGCGTGAGCCTGGCGTGCAAGCTCAAAATCAAGTACGGCAAGGTGCCTGACATGGCGATTCTCGAGCGCCTTGGCGGCCCTGCCGGAACGTGGGAGGCCAACACGTACCCTGGCTGTGCGTGCGATATTCCGGCGCTGGTGTACAGCTTCAGCTTCCGCCAGAAATCGGATTGGAGCAGTTTCTTCCCCCGGCAGCCGGAGATTCGCGACTATGTCAGGACGGTCGTGGCCGAGTATGGGATCAGCGACTTGTTCCGCTACCACACGGTGGCCATTGAGTCGCGCTACGACAAGGCGACGGGCCTGTGGCATGTCGTTGCGGCGACATTCGACCCGAAGAACCCCAGCGCCGCGCCCAAGTACACGTACTATGTGAGCAAGCTGCTGGTCATGGCCGTCGGTGGTTTGTCCGAGCCGAACAAGTGTACGATCCCCGGTCATGAGACGTTCCGCGGCGCACTGTTCCATTCGGCGAACTGGGACCACTCGGTGGACTTGAAAAACAAGAACGTGGTTGTTGTGGGCAACGGGTGCTCTGCGACGCAGATTGTGCCGGAGATTATCAAGGAGGCCAAGCATGTTACGCAGTTTGTACGCTCAAAGCACTGGTACGCCCCGCAACCCCGGATTGACTTCCCGTCCAAGCCGTGGTTCCGCTGGTTGCTGCAATACGTGCCGTTCTTCATGACCTTGCTGCGCACGATTGCATGGCTTGTGCTCGAGTCGCACTTTGCCATGGCCCTCCGGACGCGCAGAGGCAAGGCGCTCCGCGCCGACTGGGAAAAAATATGCCGCAAGTACGTGAAAGAAAAGGCGCCAGCCAAGTACCATGAGCAGCTCCTCCCGAAACAGAACGAGCTCATGGTCGCCTGTCGCCGCCGTATATTGGACAGCACGTACTTGCCGGCACTGAATTCGCCCAACCTCGACATGCTCACGACCAAGCTGGAGCGCATCGACGAGGACGCGGTGTGGACGGCCGATGGCCGCCGCATTGCTGCGGACGTGATTGTCATGGCCAACGGCTTTACTCCCAAGGCGGCTGGCTCGCCACTGACACTGCGCGGAGCGGACATGACGATCCAGGAGCATTATGAAAAGTACGGTGAGGGCAGCCAGCTTGCCTATCGCAGCATCTTCCTCTCCGGCTTCCCTAACATGGGTATGCTCGTCGGCCCGAACTCGGGCACCGGGCACATGTCCGTGGTGTACTCGTCGGAGCGTCAGCAGGAGCTGCTTCTGATCGTCGCCGACCCAGTGCTGACGTCGACGCGACCCACAGAGTCGGCGATTCGTCACTTGCCCGGCACGCCCGTGACGCCCGACCTGGCGAAGGGCCCGACGTACGACGTGAAGATTACGGCGGAGCTCGCAGAGCAGCACTGGATTGTGAAGCGCATGAAGGGGCTCGTCTTTAGCACGTGCGACTCGTGGTACCGCGACGCCAAGTCGGGCCGCGTCACGGCCGTGTACCCTGACTGGCAGTGGAAGCTGGCGCTGCGCTGCTGGTTCCCTGTGTGGAAGGACTACGTGTACTCTAACCTGCCTCGCGGCCAAAAGCATGCGCGCACAACGCTATGGCAGAAACTCGGCTGTGTGCTGAACCTCGGCGGCGTGCCGCACGTCGATCCGTCAGAGACGCCCGAGATCCATCGCGAGGCAATGGGGTTGTAGATAGGATTGAGCACGTGGGATGCACCCCGGATGTATTACGTCATGGCCGATTCGCTGGCGCATAAGCCCGAGAGTGGGTGGCGTGAGTGTTCCTTACCAACTTCATCATGGGTGTGCAAGTGATTACCTCGTATGATCAGTTCAAGCAGGTCACCGGCGACAGCAAGGTCGTGGTGATTGACTTCTGGGCGACCTGGTGCGGTCCCTGCAAGATGATCGGCCCCGTCTTTGAGAAGATCTCGGACACCCCCGCTGGCGACAAGATCGGCTTCTACAAGGTCGACGTCGACGAGCAGAGCCAGATTGCGCAGGAGGTCGGTATTCGTGCGATGCCCACCTTCGTTTTCTTCAAGAACGGCGAGAAAATCGACACGATCGTCGGCGCTGACCCCTCCAAGCTCCAGGCTGCCATCACGCAGCACTCGGCCTAGTTAGAGTGCGGTACGTCTATTACTGCTCCGCGAGTACGGAGGCCACTACATAGTCTCCATCGTGTGAAATGCTTAAGTGAAAGCGAATAGACGCGGCGAGCGCATCCGCAGAGGTCCCGTCAGCACCACGCCACACAGTGTGGGGTCCAGGCTCCAGGCACAGAGACGGCTTGGGCATGCCGTCGTCCCGTTTCACAGCAATGTGCGTGGCCAGGAGGCGCAGGTGTGGGTATACGGCCTTGTAGGCAGCCTCCTTGCAGGCCCACCTACGGCGCGTCAGGGTATGCTCCCGTCACCGGCGCAACGTACCTGGTCGCAAGGTAGCGCATGCGGGCATCGTGCGAGAGTCCCGGCGCGACGCGTTGGTATACAAGCTCCTCCGACGGCGTCAGCACGCGGCGTGCAAAGTGGCGCGCAGCCATGGCCAGAGCAGGGGATGATGCAGGCACATCGTCAGCGGGCGCCACAGGCGTGTACTGCGGTGCCGCCACCGCCGTCGGGCGCACCAGGGGCGCGAGGCGCGATGCGTGGCGCGCGACGAGGCGATGCATGCGCGGCAGGCACACCATATCCACACCGAGGCCCAGCACCGCCAGTTGCCCGGCCAGGTGCGTCGACACGCCGTTCTCGCTCTCGTCCTGAGGCGTCGTGAGGTAGTAGCCGCGCAACAGGTTGCCGTCCTCCAGCGACTTTTGGGCCATCTTGTCGCCCTTCCACGCGGCAATGTGGAACTCGATTGAATCGAACACATTCTCCACGGCCGTTTCCACAGGGTGGTCGAACGCGAGTGGCAGGAGCGGGATCGTGAACAGACCAAGGACTGAGGGGCCCAGCGCCCGTACACGCACGGACCGGAACTTGGCAAAGACCGGGCCCGAATAGCGCACGATGCTGTGGATTGTCAGGGCCGGGAGGTACAGCGACGCAAGCGTCTGGAACGTGCCGCGCCGCGCCGCGATCCAGGCCAGATCCGTCGTCTTGGTCGGCGAGTCCTTGTCCATGCCCTTGGCAGCCTGCCAGCATGTGTGTCCTACATCACCAAAGATGTAGGCCCAGCTGATGGCGTATGCCGCGGTGACAACCGCCGGGCGTGCGAGTGGACGAAGCGCCTCGCCGATCTCGGACGAGTACGCAATGTAGCGCGAGCCCGTCGTAATGAGCGTCTTGAGCCGCATTGTGTACGCGGTATAACGCCCAATACCCTCATCAATGTGCGCGCTCTGCTCGTGGTGCTCGCGCACAACATCCAGTACAGCGTCCGACATGGCGGTTCACGGGCGGTCCCAGCGGTTCGGTCGTGCGCGGTCCCCTGGTTAGGTAAGCAGTGTACTTCGGCGGCGGTCGGTGGGTGTGCCTCGCATCATGGCTGGGCCCAAGGCACAGCGCGCCGCCGCGGACGTGACGCTCCAACCGGCCGCGGCGCCGCTGGGTCACTTGCAGACACTGTACCAGCGTTTTGACTCGCTACGCAACTCTATAGCATTGTTGCGCGAACAAACGTTGCATACGCCCGGCATGGAGGATTGGCCGTCGGTGCAGACGCACTACACGAACCTGCTGTCGCACACGTTCTCCATTGCCGCAGCACTGCAATCGCCTTCGGCGCATTTCATGTCGGCGCAGATTGCGACGCTGAGCGAGTTTCTGGACAATGAAGCGCAGGATCGGAACCTGTTTGGCGACGATGACCCGCGCATGAGTGGGCTGTTGGACGAGACGCCGCAGCTTCCGCCGATCGAAGACAAGGACAAGGACAATAAGTTGCCCGCGCTCGCTGTGCATCCCGTGCAGCCAATTCCTGACAGCAAGTTCAACTGGCTCGGCACCCTGCTGAGCACGGTGCCCGACATGGACGTGACTAGCAGCGACGCGCAGCTTCTCGAGGCCTATGAGCGCGCGCACCCGCAGAGCAACGAGGCGAGTGTGGCAGCCGACCACGCAGCGCACGACGCGCGGTGCCTGGCAACGCTGCGTTCATGGTACCACATGCTACATGCGCCGGACGAAGATGGCGAGACGTACGATTTTGCGATGCGACTGGAGGATGAAGGATGACCCTACAGCCAGCGGCCCTGCAGCCAGTACCACGAGAGCAGACCCAGCAGCGCCAGCTCGGCAAATGCCAGGTACAGGTTGCCATTGCCAAAGAGGAGAAGGAACGACCATAGATACCCGACCACGCGATCGAGCACCACACCGATAATGCGCCGGCGGCGCCACTGCGGATCAATGTCAAAAGGTCTGCGCATAAAGACAGAGCGCCGATCGAGCTGCAAAGGCAGCTGGACGATCGCTGTGATCGGCTTGTGGTCAGACGCCGTGTACCGCAAGAGACTGCGGTATAGCTCACAGGCCAGCACGGCCGAGCCGCGAGCGGCATCGCTCGAGCCCCACAAGAGGCGGTCCGGCCAACCTGGCAGGCGCTTTTGACTGAGCTGCAGCATCTCACCACCCGCCTTGTACTTGTACGTCGGCGGCACTGCCCAGTGGGCCAGGTCAGGTAGGTGCAGGCCCTGGAGCGTGCGCCCAGCCGTGTGCTCCTGCAGCAGCTGGTCGTAGAGCAGGATCGACGCCCAGCGGCGCGCATCAAAGCTCCGTGCCACGTCGCGCACGGCCTTAGAATCAATCGGCGGGGGCGGCTTCGTATCTGGCGGGCGTGGCACGCCCGCCACGCCCGTCGATACGCGGTAGTTGAGATCACCGAGTACAAATAGGTGGTGGGTGTCGTACAATGAGTACTCGAAGGGATCGAGCGGGTCGGGCGGCGTCTGGTCCGACGACGGCACATTCTCCGGCGGCTGCAGTTTAGGCAGCGGTACCACACCCTCCGGCTCGAATACGAGGCGCTGCACAATCTGGCGCCAGTCATTGTTGCGCCGCGCCACCTGATGGTCGTGCGCAGCGAGATGGGCGCATACGAACGTTAGCACCTCATCGGGTGCACCCTGCATGAGCGAGGCCATCGAGAGGCGCACGCCCACAGCACCCTTGTTGCCCATGATCGAGCCGAGGCCGGTACCGACAAAGGCCGTGCGCACCTCCTTGACGCGCTGGGCCGCACTGGGTCGGTGGCGCGCAGCAGGTGACTGTCCCGGACGCTCACGTACATACACGTAGAGCACCAGGCCTGCGTGGCTCACTTGCGCCACGCACACGTAGTTCTCCGGGCCGCCGCCCAACTCGAGTGGATCGTACATGTGGTCGTCGCGCACGACTGACTGGTGCAGACGGATCGCGCGGCGGATCTCGGTATCCACGCGTGACATCATCGACGATGTGCGGCCTGAAAGGGAGCAGTGCAGCGGCGCAAACTCCTGGAAGGCGACCGCATACACGTCAGGCGCCTCGCGCGGTCCGCGTTCCATGACGGGATTCGACATGCGCATTGGCTGCGGGCCCGTTGCGTAGCCGCTCCGGCGGCTCTCGGACACAGTGGGTATCAGCCATTCGGTAAGATCAGGAACAGGGGGCACGTCAAACTGCTCGCCCGCATTGTAGCTGGCGAGCTGGACGCGCAGGCCGTGTTCAGCGTGGTCCATGCGGGCGAACGGTGTCGCCGGCCGCGGGCGGCCGGGGTTGCTTAGTCAGCCAAAGGGCCACGCCGCGGGGCCACGCGGCCGGCTCGCTACACGGTCAATGTACGTGAGGGAGACTGACGCCAGGTCTGCGGAGAGCTCGAACCTGATCCAGAAGCTTGATACGCCAGCACACGATGAGGTGCGCCGCCTTGTGGCTGAGGATGCGCAGAGTCGTGGCGGCACCAACTCGGCGTTCACATTCAACGGGTGCGTGGGCCGTGCTAACCGCAGGGAGCGTGGGAGCCACAAGTCGCAGCTGTGCCGCACGCTGCCAAATGGGCAGGAGCAATGCGCGGAGGTGGCACTCGAGGGTGCGTAACATGGACCTAACACGCAGCACGCGATCTATTTCAGACGATGCAGTCGCTGGGCTTTTTCTGTATATTGCCGCACGACCCCAGCCAGACCTTTATCCGGTGCCAAAAGATCCCCAAGTAGCTAGGCAAATGGCTTGATGCTGTGGTTAGACATAGATACGCACCCTGTCCAAATGGTCGCGATACCAAACGTGAGATCTTCCCAGGCGCCGGAGCCCGCGAGGCGGGGGAGGCCCATCGACGCAGCCTCGGCGCTGCCGGGCAGCAGGAAGCCCGCCTCGGCGACCATGCTCGCAAAGTCGGCCTGCTTCGGGAAACGCTCAATCGACTCGACCAGGTACTGATACGAGTCGCGGTCGCCCACCAGTAGCTCGCCGATCGGCGGGATCACATGGAACGAGTACTGGCGGTACGCCTGCGCGAGCAGCGGGAGCGACACCTTGCCGAACTCGAGGCACGCAAAGATGCCGCCTGGCTTGAGCACACGGTATGCCTCGGCCAACACGCGGTCAATGTGCGTGCAGTTGCGGATACCAAAGGCGATCGTGTACAGGTCCATCGACTCGCTCGCGACCGGTTCGCTTACGAGCGGCGGGAGGATCGGGTTCCGTCGCGTGCTTGCGGGCGGGTTCCGCCGCGCGGGCACGGGCATCACCTCGTTCAGCGACTCGGCATTGCCGAGCTGGAACCGGATCTGCGGCGTGTTCCAGTACATGCTCTCCTTCATGCGCTTCTGGCCCTCGATCAGCATGCTCGGGTTAATGTCCAGCACCGTGACGCACGTCTCGCGGTCCAGGTGCTTGGTGCGCGCATGGTCAAGCAGGCGCAGCGCAATATCGCCCGTGCCGCCCGCCACATCCAGGCATTGGATCCCTCCGCGGGGGTCGAGCAGCTCCACGAACCGGTTTTTCCACAGGCGGTGAATACCGAGCGACATGGCGTCGTTCATCAGGTCATACGACGAGGCCACCGATGAGAACACGCCATGCACGAGGCTCTCCTTCAGCGTCTCGTCAACGGTCTGGAAGCCAAAGTGCGTTGTGCGCCGCTCATTGTCCTGCTGTACACTCGCCGATACATGCAGAGCTCGCGCCATCGATCCACGACCAGCTTGGGGGGCCAGCAGCCGCGAGCCGCGGGACAGAGTCGGTGCGCCGCGCATGAGGAGAAAAGACAGCCCCTGCCGAGCCCCTCCACGATTTTCGATGCGCGCTGGCCTTGGACGGTGGCTGCCCCGGGTGTGGCCCGCACGGCTTGTGCGTCCCCCCGTGCTTTCTGTGACACGGTTGTTCTTGACGGTGGCACAGCGCCCGTACGATGCGTCGCCTGCCTTGGATGCCCGCGGCAAGACACCCGCGGCGCCGTACGACCCGTCGCCCTTGCCGGGCACGGCCCCCGAGTACGAGGCGCATCTCGTGCTGCACCCCGTGCATCGCGGGCGGCCTGACTGGACGTGGCCTTCACACATCGAGTCGGTATGCCCTCTCGTGTCCGAGCTGAGCAGCCGCGCCCGCCCAGGCGGCTCCCTCGCCGGCTTCGGCATCAGTTTCTCGGCCGGCGACGGCGACCTGCCCGAAGCGCAGCCGCCTTGGGACGCGCACCGCGACAAGGCAATGCGTGCACCGCCAAACCAGGCCGCCGAGGACGAGATGTTCTGGCTGTACGCGTATGCGCCGACCGGCCGATTCGTGTCATGGCCGACGCCGCTCTCGCTGCGCACGCTCCCAAGTGGCGAGGCGATGCGGTCGCAGCTCGCGGCACTGTGGGAGAACGCCAAAGACACCAAAGAAGTGCATATATATGTGTGCACGCATGGCATGCGCGACTGCCGTTGCGGCGTTGTTGGCACCGAGCTCATCCATGCCCTGCGCACGCATATCGATCAGCATGCGCAGCAGTGTGCGAACCAGGGGCAGGAGCTTCCCAAGCGTGTGCGTGTGCTGCCCATCAGCCATGTAGGCGGGCACAAGTGGGCTGCCAATGCGCTTGTGTACCCTCACGGAGACTGGTACGGCAATTTGCGCACAACCGACGCTCCGTACGTACTGCTGACTCACACAGCTTGCTTCTACGTGCGGCCCTGGCCCCGGCATCGTCGCGGCACGATATTCATGACCTGCGTGAGCGTCTCGTGGTGTGGCCGCGCTGGCGTGGCCGCCTCGGTATGAATGCGCTGCAGCAGCAGGCGCACAGGGACGCGTGGGGCCCACCGGTTGTGTTCCCGGCGCACCTGTCGCCGCGCGCACGCGAAGAGCCCGCGCCGAAGAAGGGGGACACGGTCATGATCCGCTTCCGCTCGCACGATGGCCAGTGGTTCGAAGTGGAAGGCCAGATAGGCGAGACGCTCATGAGCGTGGCCAAGCGCCACAACCTTCCGGGCATCGAAGCGACATGCGGTGGCGAGCTCGAATGTGCTACATGTCATGCCTACCTGTGTGACGCCCACACCGACCCGCTCGCGCAGGGCCAAGTGGACACGGCACTCGCTGACGCCGAGGCCGTCCTGCACAAAGACGCGCAAGTGTCGGAGGAGGAAGACGATATGCTCGAGTATGCGCTGCGCAGAAAAGCTACGAGTCGCCTTACGTGCCAGGTGCGCATCACGCCGGGCATGGCCGCGTGGATGAAGCGCGGCGGACGTATCGAGCTGCCTCCGTACTAGCAGTTGCGACGCGGGGCCCTACGCCATGTGGCTATTCGGCCGAAACGCGTCGGTCACCGCGTCACTCGACGCGTCTGTCGCCCTTCCCGTCACCATGTTCCGTGCCTCGCTTCGTGCTGCGCCCCGTGTGCTGAACGCCCGCGTACGTACACGCCGCATACTAACCGCTAGTCACTCTCGTCAACGCCTTCGACTGCGCTCTCGCGCGTGACTCTTATCGGCCGCCTGGTGGCGCCGCCAGAGGTGCGCGAGAGCCGCAACGGCAAGGAGTACCTGCGCTATGTGATCGCGACAAACGACATGCCTGGCCCTCCCAACGAGGACGGCACTCCCGCTGCTCCCACCTTGTCGTTCCATTCGATTTTTGCGTTTGGTGAGAGTACCGTGAACCGCCTGCGCGACGTGCCGAAAGGCTCGCTCATGTTCGTCGAGGGCGACTTCCGCGTTGTGCGCACGCCTGGTGACGAGAACCTGCCGCCGCAAGACCAGTGGCTCGTGCAGCACCGTAACTACCGTGTGCTCATGCGCCCCCGGAGCGAATAAACTCATAGGTCTGGGAAGCACTTACTCTGTGCTCGGCGATCAGCCCCAATGACTAGGCACAAGCAGTGGCCCGGCCACACAGGTGCCGTACGCATATCATGGCTGAATAGTTCGTAGGTCGGCAGGTACCGCTGCACAAATGCCCGCACTTGCTCATCACTCATCCCCTGCCCGCCGTTCCGCACCTTCATTGCATGCTCCGCTTCCAGGCGCCACGGATATACGAGTGACCACGGACTTGCGCCACCCTCGGCGTGGGGCACGAACTGCACAAACGCGTCGAGCAGAGGGTACCAGTCAGTCTCCCAGCGGCGCAGCTCCGCACTGATCCAAGCAAGTTCATCAAGGGAACACGAGGCGTACGATGCGTGCGGGTCAGCCTCGGCCAGGGCGTGCGCCAGATCGTCGCGCGTACGCGACTGGAACCCAAGGCACCACCCTTCAAAGAGCACCACATCGAGAGGATGCGGCAGCGCCCGCAGCACCTGCTTGCGGTCACCCTCACCGCCATAGGCGCTCTTGTCATACATGGGCACCGACACGCGCTCGTTCCTGTGCAGTGCCTGCAGCAACTGCGTGCCCAGCGCGACATCGTGGGTCCCTGGCTGGCCACGGCCCTGGAGCAGAGAAAAGTGGGGGTGTGCCTCGGCTACCGCGCGCATCTCCGCGTGCGGTAGATACAAATCTGTATAAGCCAGGTGAACTTACCATCGAGACTCAGCACTGCGACGCGCAGTGGTTGCGGGTCGTTGGCCAGCTGCTCGGCCACGCGCGCACACGTATATGACTTGCCTGCATAAGCGCCTCGGAGACACGCACCACTCCCCTGGGGTCCCTGGAGCCCTACGATCAGCGGCCGCGATGCATCGTGACATGCCTGCCGCTCGCGCCGCAAAAAGTCCACCAGCCAATCTTCCTTGCAGCGCGGTTCCATAGCGGGCGCTCGAGCCACCGAGTGGCTTGTCGCACGTCGCGAGGGCGATGCTGAGTCAGCAGGGTAGGTGGCCCTTCCTGATTAGGCCGAGCGCCTGCACTCATTGGGTTGCGTACCCGCCCGAACGGGCGAAACGGAAGCGACCGACCCCGGCGCGATCTGGGCAGAGCCGCTTACTACTCTCCCCCGACCTGACTATGTCTGCTGAGAACCAGAACCCCGTCCCCAACCAGAAGGAGATTGAGAAGCTCGCTAAGTACGTACATTATACCTAACGATGCAGGGAGTCTGGCGAGCAGGCTGAGCACCTCCTCGACGAGGCCAAGGCGGCCGCCCACAAGGTGGGTGACTTTGTGTCGAAGGAGGCGCACGAGTTCGAGGAGCACGCCAAGCAGGCTGGCAAGAGGTACGCAGAGGCCGCTGACATGCAGCATCTCGAAGAACTTCGAGACTGGTCTTGGCAAGGCCAAGCAGCTCCTGAAGGACTTCTCGAGCAACCCCAAGTACTGGCTGTCGACGCTCAGCGTTGGTATGTACACACGCAGTGCTAACTCTAGTCAACGCGGCCCTCATTGGTGCGGCTGGCTACTTTGGCTACCAGAACCGCAACGAGATCAAGACCTGGGACCGCCGCCTGCTTGCGGCTATCGCGGCTGGTATCGTCACCTTCTTCGGTGCCGAGGGTGCGCTCGTCACCAAGCAGGCCAAGAAGCAGCTCAAGTAAAGACGTGCAAGCCCAGACGCCGCGGTCGTGTTGGTACACGCCCACAGGTCGGTAATGCCCATCACGGCTTCATAGTGTATGGCGTAGAGGTAGAATCTGCAGTCTAGGTACTTGGTCGCTACCGCCGACGATGGCACACCACGTGGACGGTAGGAGCCGGTGCCTTGGCGGGACTGGGCAGTGGAGGCTGACTAGTCGCGAGCGACGGCCGCTGCGCCGCCTAGCTCGACGCTACGACGCCACCGGGTGAACGCCTCTGCGATGAACACGGCGACTAACTTTCTGTCTCGGTTTGCAGGTGCGCCATTTCCTTCTTACACGCAGTTCCCCTGGGTATGAGTGCGCTGGCCATTCAGGCTAGCATGTACGATGTCCCGGGTGGTTACCGCGCCGTCATGTTCGACCGCTTCGCCGGTGTGAAGGACCGGGCTACGAACGAGGGCACGCACTTCCTCGTCCCGTGGCTCCAGCGTGCCATCCTGTACGACGTGCGGATCAAGCCCCGCACAATCTCCACGACCACGGGTTCCAAGGACCTGCAGATGGTCACGCTCTCCCTGCGTGTCTTGTCGCGGCCTGACGTCGCTCACCTTCCGAAAATCTACCAGTCGCTCGGCCTAGACTACGATGAGCGTGTGCTGCCCTCAATCGGTAACGAGGTACTCAAGGCGACCGTTGCGCAGTTTGATGCGGCTGAGCTGATCACCCAGCGTGAGGTCGTTAGTGCGCGTATCCGCGAGGACCTGCTGAACCGCGCGCGCGAGTTCAACATTGTCCTGGAGGATGTCTCGATCACGCACCTGACATTCGGCCAGGAGTTTACCAAGGCCGTCGAGCAAAAGCAGATTGCCCAGCAGGACGCTGAGCGTGCCAAGTTTGTCGTCGAGAAGGCCGAGCAGGAGCGACAAGCCTCGGTCATCCGCGCCGAGGGTGAAGCTGAAGGCGCTGCGCTCATCACCCGCGCCCTCGACAAGGCTGGCGATGGCCTCCTTACCGTGCGCCGTATCGAGGCCTCGCAGCAGATTGCCAAGACGCTCAGCGGTGCGAAGAACGTGTCATACCTCCCCTCAAGCGGCAACATTCTGTACGTACTGCCCACACTGACACACAGCCTCGGCGTGAATTCGTCGCAGTAACTTGTAGCGTTCTCATAGTCGCGGACCTGGTCTGCGTGCAGCTCGCCCGCGTTTCTTCCGTGCCTCTATGCGCCTCAACGAGCACACCGTGCTGCGGGGCGAGCACGTCGTGTTAGTCCCCTACCGGTACGCATTGCCTCTTATGCAGACGAGAACATGTGCGCGAATCGTACTCACGCAGGTCGAGACGTACCACGCATGGATGCAGGACCCGGCGCTCCAGGCGCAGACGGCCTCAGAGCCGCTCACACTCGACGAGGAGTATGCGATGCAGCAGAGCTGGCACGACGACGGCGATAGTGTGTGTTCCAGACTCACACAGAACTCACTTTCATTGTGCTTGCGCTCACGCGTGACGTGCCGCGCGACGTGGATACGTCGACTCTGCTGTCGGCCTGCGCGATGGCTGGTGACGTAAATGTATTCCTAACACCGCGCTACAGCGATGACGAGGATGCCCCGCCAAGCACATACGCAGAGATGGAAGTCATGATTGCCGAGCATACATGGCGCCGGCGCGGTCTGGGGCGCGAAGCGCTGCAGATGCTCCTGCACTATATTACGCAGATGGCGGGGCCGCCCTTCCCGCTCGACCCTAAGCGCCTATTTGCGCGAATTTCCATGGAGAATGCACCGTCTATCGCCCTATTTGAGCAGCTCGGCTTTCAAGTTGTCAAGGAAAACACCGTCTTTGGAGAGGTAGAAATGGTCGTCTTGGACGCAGCGCGTCTGCGGACCACGGCGCCAGTGGCCGTGCTGACATGGCTCTAGGCGCTGTTGGTGCCGGCAGGCATGGTCGCCTGTGCACGCGCAGGATCAAAGGCCTCCTCAGTCGCGAGCTTGAGTTCATAGAGCTGGTAGAGCTGCTCGTCGGAGAACTTGTCCAGGAGGCTAGGGTCCAAATACGCGCCGCGCGCGCCGCCGGGGTTCTTGGTATCGGCCAGCAGGGCATCCAGATACATTTTCCACTGGCTGCAGAACCCGACAATGTGAAGGGGATTGTCAATGTGCTGGTGGCGTCGGAACTCGGCCTTTACGTATTCGTCGCCCAAGGCGCGCATTTCCGGTGGCAAGTGGCGGTGGGCGCGAAGCAGCGCACGCAGTAGTGGCTTGGGTGGCAGCAGCATGTCCGCCGCCGCATGCACCTGCGCTGATGGCGCAGACGGCGCGCGCGCGACGAGGGAGGGCGCCCATGCCAGCAGGGATCGTGTCAGCCGCATGGTTGGAAGCACGTGGCGGGTGCTCCCGATCTAGCGACCTCGACCATGTCAACCGAGCTGGACGCCGATATGCTGCCGACGCTGCGCGCACGGATCATTGATGTGCTCAAGGATGCGGATTTGTCTTCTGTATCTGCGAAGAAGATCCGCATGGAGATGGCGGAGATGCCGGAGGGCAGCCTGCCGGCAGGTCTGGACCTCACGGCGCAGAAGAAGGCGATTGATGTGGTGATTCGGCAATGCTACGAGGAGTTCACGTCGAAGAAAAAGCCGAGTACGAAGACGAAGAAGAGTGCGGAACCCAAGGAGAAGAAGACCAAGAAGCGTGCGAGTGCGGATGACACGGAGGGCGAGCCGAAGAAGAAGCGCGTCGCGAGCGAGAACAGTCCGCTAAAGCGGCCGATGAAGCTCTCAGAAGAAATGGCTGAGGTGTGTGGCGGCTCTGAGATGCCGCGCTACGAGGTTGTGAAGCAGCTATGGGTGTACATTAAAGAAAAGAACCTGCAGAACGAGAGCAACAAGCGCCAGGTACGTCTCGCACGACTCACGCAGATCCTGTGTGATGAGAAGCTCACCAGCCTCTTTGGAAAGTCGGCTATTGAGTACGTACCACCGCTAACGCACAGCTCGTTCGAGATGGCCAAGCTGATCGGGCCCCATCTGACCAAGATCGAGCCCCCCGCCCCGTAGGCTAGTGTTTGTGGTAGTGGAGGTGTAATAGGGGCCTTGTAGGTGCAGTGATGTGATAGAGAAGCGGGCAAGCCAATCGCATGGGTATCGGCCTCGTAGCGTGACGATCACGGCACTTGTGGAAGGTCGGATCCGTGAAAGACATGGCATTTTACCCTGGTGATTCGGGTGCGATGCGCCCTGCCAGTGATGGTCTTCCGATGCAAGGCGCCGCTGATATGGACAAGGTGGGTGCTGGGGGCATGGACGGTCTTGGGTTGATGCCGGATGTTCCGCCGGGCGACCGCCTGAGTACACTGATCCAGCAATATTCTCGCAATCCGGCACAGTTCCAGCGCCAGTTTTGGCGGCACCAGATGAACCTGGTCGAAGATGGCTGCGACTCTGACGGGAAGCCCATCGACTTTTTCAACCTGGGCTCGGCGCCTACTGGTAACAGCAGCGCGTTGCCGCTTGCGCGCATCAAGAAAGTGATGAAGAACGACGACGAAGTCAAGGTGCGTCGTGTCCATTGACCCAGATGATCTCGGCAGAAGCGCCCATTCTGTTTTCGCGCGCATGTGAAAGTATGTACCGTGTGCTGACCCAGTCTTTATCGCGGACCTAACGTGCCGGGCCTTTATGATCGCCGAGGAGAACAAGCGCCGTACCATACAGCGCTCGGACATTGCCAATGCCATTGCGCGCTCGGACCTGTTCGACTTTCTGATCGATATTGTGCCGCGCAGCGATATGATGCGCAATCGCAGCACGAGCGTGCCGATTCGCAATGCCATGCCGGCCGTCCCGTTCCCGGGTCCGGACGTGGTGCCACGCATGGGCATGACCGATCCCGCGAGCGGTGCGTTTATGCCGCTGCGCCCATCCCAGGCGGATGTGCGCACACGCATGGACCCCGTGGATGCGTCGCTGAACATGGGCCCGGGTGCCGCGCTCAAGGGTTTGCCGAAGCCTACGCTGCCCAATGAGTGGGGCTCGGGCATGTATTCATTTCCTCCGCCGACGATGGGCGATGCGCGCATGCACCCCGGTGCCGGGCTCGGCATGCCACCGGCGCCCTCCCATGCGTCGCCGACCCGCACCATGATGCCGCGCAATGGCGTGGAGACGGCCGGATTTATGGATGCGAATGCGCCTCTGTCTATGCCGGCGCTGCCGGCGCGTAACAATTCGCTGCTCAGCATGGTGCCGTATACCATTGACGATTCGACGAAGAACGATACGAATGCTGCCGAATAGTCGGCTCGGTAGGAACTGTAAACGTACTGTGTCTACATGCCACACAAACGAGCGAGCATTGCGTCGCTCTCACCGTGGCACTGCACGAGCATCGCTGCATCGTCGCTCGCAGCCTGCTTGTGCAGGCCACGCAAGTGGATGTCATACAAGACGTCTTCAGCGCGCTTGACATCGTACTTGAGTGAGTCGAAGCGCTTGCGTAGTGCATCGTTTTTCAGGTTCAGCACCTGGAAGGCCGCATGCACCTGCTTCACCAGCGTGACAACGCTCAGCGGCGTATGGTAGTCGCCGGCAATCACCGCCGTCACCGCAAGGCGTGGCAGGTCATTGACCATGCTGATCAGGCCATGCAGGTAGTCGTCGGTCGTGAGCTGCATCTGGTGTGGCGCAAGTGATTCCACTGGATAAGTCGCTCGTACGTACGTCCTAGCACACGTTCCGTGCCCTCTTTGGACAAGAGGCCGCCCGTGCCGAGGTAGAAGGCAAGCAGGGCGGCGTACGCGGCATGGCGCACGGAGCCGGCCCATATGTCACACCACTGCATAAGCCATACGTACGTACCCGATAAAACTCGTGCGCGGGCACCTGCGCCGCCAGCTGCGCGAGCGCTTCACGTACGTCGGCCATGGATGCCGCCGCGACATCGAGATGCGCCGGGACGTGGGAGAGCGGCAGTGCATGCACCTGCCCAAGCTGGACACACACCTTGCGCTGCGCGCGCTCAAGTGCCTTGGCATGCTCGCGAAGATCCTCCGACAAGGCGCGCTCGGCCTCAACTGCCGCGAGCACGCGGTCCAGCGATGCCTGAGCGATCGGATCCATGGAGTGTGGAGGCACTTCGACGCGTCCTACGCCCAGGCCGCTCCGGTGTATGACGTCCGAGGCGCCGCCGGCGTCGGAGCCGATCCTGGACGATGCAGGGCTATCGCCCCTACCCTCAAGCATCCGCCCGATCCCCCGCACGATCTTTTCGTCGATCAAGGCATGGTGGACTGCGACGCCCAAGCAGACCGCCGACGCGGAGCTGCACCTGTTCCGCCCCACGGGCTATTTTGGCGGGGCGACGCTGGGCAATGCCCGGGGCCTGCAGAGCAATGGTCCCAATGCGATCATCGATGCGTACCAGCTAGCGAAGGGCGAGCAGGCGCCTGGGTCGGTGCGCGCGGGCAACGAGCACGCGACGGTGGCCACCCAAGCCGCGCCTGATGGCAAGATTGGCTGCCTGCGCTCCGTGGACTTGGGCGAGGATCCGCGGATGCGCCGTCGCTTCCGCTGGTTCGGCGCGCGCCCGGCGCGGTACGTGCACATGCTCGAGATCGGTACCCCCACCGACGCGGCTCAGCGGCCGGCGAGCGAGGTGCCCGTCGTGTTTGTGCATGGCTACGGCGCTGGCTGCGCGTTCTTCTTCAAAAATGTCGGCGCAATCGCAAGTCTGCCGCACACGCGCGTGTTTGCGCTCGACTGGCTCGGTATGGGCCGCTCGGCGCGCCCGCCGTACAAGATGCCGCATGCACCACGCTCGGACGCGCGCGTCGAGGCGTCCGAACACTTTTTCGTCACGTCGCTCGAGCAATGGCGCGCCAAGATGCAGCTGGAGCGCATGGTCCTCGTCGGTCACAGCCTTGGCGGCTACCTGTCGGTGGCATATGCGCTGCGGTACCCCGAGCGGGTGTCGCGACTCGTGCTGGTGTCGCCGGCCGGCATCCCGGAGCGCACGCTGGACCCCAAGGGAGCGCGCATGGAGCCTGCGCGCTTTAGCCCACTGGTGATTCGTATGCTGGGCTATCTGTGGGACCACAATGTGAGCCCGTTTAGCCTGCTGCGAATGAGCACGGGGCTGGGGCCTATGCTCATGGGCTCGTACACGCGCCGCCGTTTTGGCGCGCTCGACGACCACGAGATGCATGCGCTACATGCATACTGCCACGGCATCTTTTTGGGGCGCTCGAGCAGTGAGCATTGCCTATCGGATCTGCTGGCGCCAGGCGCGTATGCGCGGCGCCCCATGGTGCATCGCATCGCGCCGCTGCGCATGCCTGTCTCCTTCTTCTACGGCGACCGCGACTGGATGGACAAGGAGGGGGGTATGGCTGCGCAGCGCCTGCTGACGGACGCGCGCGTGTTCCTTGTGCCGAACGCGGGCCACCACGTGTACCTCGACAATGTGCCGTACTTTAACGAGGCGCTCCAGCGCCTGGTGTCGTAGATTAGTCAGCGAGCGAAGCATGGCAGCGCACGGCGGTGCTCGTGTGGCCACCAGCATGGTACGTGGCGCATGCTCACCGCAGATTGTGCGTGTGCGATCCAAGGAGGGGCAGCTGCGCTTTCAGTTTGAGCCCAATGACGATGCAGCGGTCCTCGTAGCGAAGATTGCCGAGGCACTGCACACTGACGCCAGTTGCCTGACGCTCTCGGATGCGCCGGGGAGTGGCGGGCGGCTGGCGAGCGCGCTCGCGGGGCACACCCTCGAAGCCCTGGGTATAAAGTACGTGTATCTCCCTGACACAGACATGGACACATGCTGTTCGCCGAGTACGAGACGGCCGAGACAGCCGAGACAGCCGAGACAGCCGAGGCGCCTGCGCAGACGAGCGATGCGCTCGGCGCGTCCGTCACGGAACATCCGGTCGATGTATACTGGTCGCGGGAGCGGGGCCTAATTTCGCGTGCGCGCGACGCCCAGTTCTGTCGCCATGGTGAGAAGGGCATGTGTGACTACTGCATGCCGCTGGAGCCGTATGATGTGGCGTACCACACCGAGCATGCCATCAAGCATCTCTCGTTCCATGCGTACCTGCGCCAGCAAAACATTGGCATCGGCACATCTGCGTCTGCGTCGACGTATGTGCCGCCGCTGGACGAGGAGTCGTACCGCGTACTGACGCCATGCCCGTCGGGGCAGCATGCGCCTTGGCCGGCAGGCATCTGCACCAAGTGCCAGCCCTCGGCGATCACGCTGCAGCGCCAGCCGTACCGCATGGTCGACCATGTCGAGTTTGCGCACCCTGCGCTGATCGATGGCCTGTTGGATATTTGGCGCAAGACGGCGATGCAACGGTGTGGATTCCTACTGGGGCACTACGAGCCGTATCCCGAGGTGCCAATGGGCATCAAGGCGGTCGTCGAGGCCATTACCGAGCCGCCGCAGGCCGGCGACCTGGACGGCCTCACGCTCGGCTGGCCGTGGGACGACGAGGCACTCGTGCAGCGCGTCGCGGGCTGGTGCGACCTCGAGATCGTTGGCTTCCTCTTCACGGACCTCGAGCCGGCCGATCCCACACACACGAACGCGAGCCAGGCGGGCCTCGTGGCTTGCAAGCGCCACGCTACGAGCTTCTTTTTGAGTGGGCAGGAGGCACTGATGGCCGCACAGTGGCAGTCTATGCACAAGAATGCGTGTCGCTGGAGCCGCACGGGCGCCTTTAACAGCAAATTTGTCACATGTGTGCTGTCCGGCAACCCCGAGGGCGTGATCGATGTGGCCGCGTACCAGGTCAGTGGGCAGGCCATGGGCATGGTCGAGGCGGATATGCTCGAAGCGAGCGTACACCCAACGACCGTGCGTGTGAAGCCCAGCGCCGACACGCGCTACGTGCCCGACGTCTTTTTCCGGTACAAGAACGAGTACAAGATCGACGTCAAGGAGAGCGCGGCGCCCACCTTCCCCGTCGAGTACCTGCTTGTGACGTGCACACACGGCTTCCCGACCGATCCCAACCCCCGCTTTCTCTCTCATACGTTCCCGATCGAGAACCGGCCGGGCCTGCACGACCAGAGCCTCGACGCCGTGCTTGCGCAGGTGCGCGTATGGTCGCACACCGTGACCGACGCCACGGAGCGCGAGGCCCTCGTGCGCTGGCTCAGCGACTGGCACATGCTCCTCTTCCTCGCCAAAAGCGAGCTGCTGACGCCCGAGGACATGCAGTGCCTCTGTGTCGCGGCCACGACGCACGATGCGCGCGATGCACTGGAGCGCGTGCTCGCGTCGCCCGGCTGGCAGACACTCGTGGCCATTGCGCAGGAGCAGGCGCCCGCCCCCGTCGAGGCGCCTGCGCCTACAGACGGGGCCGACGTGGACGCGCAGGCGTCGGGCGCCGCGTGCCCCCATTGCACCTTCTTGAATGCGCCAGGCAGCACAGACTGCGACGTATGTGGCTTGCCCCTCTCGTAGCTACAAGGTCCTATCGCCACTCCGCACCGATCGGCCGGACCGCCGGCTTTTTCGCGCGGGCGCACGGGCCGTGCGCCGCGCGTTGCGCTGCTGTTCCGCCTCGCGCCACACGTCCAGGTCGCGGGGCACGCGCCCATCGCCGAGCGCGACAACGCCCTCCCACAGCGGCCGGACATACTCGATATGCGCACGCAGCGTCGGCTGCAGCGCCGCGTGTTCGGCGGCCAGCGACGCCTGTGCGTGTGTTAGGATGGCCAGCTCGGCCTCGAGCAGAGCGCCAGCGCGGTCCGCCCGCTGCTGCAGCCACACGAGCTGCCCGGTCGACCGCCGCTGCTGCGCCGCGGCAAGGAGTGGACGCAGCAGCGGCACGCTCGGCCGCACACGCGGCGGCAAAAAGACGGGGCGCGAGGGGCAAGGTGCCTCGCTCGGCGCCTCGTCCTGCCACGCCGCGTCGCTCGCGCGGCGCGCACAGGCGCGGGCATGCACCTCTTCGAGGCTCGCATGCAGTGCCGGAGGGGGCGGCACGCCCAGGAGCGTGGCCATCTGCTCGAGCTGCGCCGCATACATGTCGAGGGCCTCGTCGAGGTAAGCGCGCGCGAGCGCGCGGTACTTGCCGCGGCTGCGCGCCAGCATCTCTTCGTCGCGCTGCTCGTTCGTGCGGATGCCAATTGTGGGCGTGCTCTGTGGGCCGCTTGAAAGGCGCGCGAGGAGCGAGCGCGGCGCCTGGATCGACGCATTCGACACGAGCAGTGTGTCGGGCACCGACATGGCGTGGCGAATGAGCAGCTTGAACGTCGTGCTGTTTGGCAGCACGGCGCGGTGCCCCCCGTCGCCGGGGAGCGCACGCGTCATCTGCTCGTAGGCCACGGCCATGTCGGGCGCACGCGCCAGCTCGCCGAGCGCCATCAGCACCGTGTTGAGGGTATGCGTCGTCGGCGCACACAGCGCGGGCACCGCCGTATCGGGGTTCTCCAGATCAATGCCAAAACCGGAACGCAATAGGTTGAGTAGCTCCGGCAGCTTACCCGTCGCCCGTAAAAGGCGCGCCGCTAGGTCCAGCGTCAGCACGCGCGGCACCGTGCCCTGCACATAAATGTCGACGAGGAGCATGCTCACCGTGCTCGCCGCCAGGTCTGCCGACGCCTGGACGTGCTCCGCCGCCTCGAGCCGGTGCTTGACCTTGTGACGCTGGTGCGCCGGCGCAAGCAGCTCGCGCCGGTACTTCTTCTTGTAGCGCGTCAGCTTCTGCTCAAAGTTGCGCACGAGGCCCATGATCATGTGGTGGCACGTCGTCTGGTTCGGCGCAGCCTGCGCATACCCCGCCGAGCGCGCCGCCACCATATCGTCCCACAGCAGACGCATGTTTTTGTAGCGCCCGCCTAGCGCCAGCACCGCCAGCACGCGGTTGTACGCCCCCGTCGTCCGGTGCTCCATCGGGATCTGCGCAAGCACAGTACGGGCACGCATCGTCAGCGTCTGGGCCACGCGCCCGCCCATGCCGCGCACAGGTGGCAGGGGTGCTAGGGCCTGCGGCGTCGACAGGTCAATCGCATTCGCGTCGGTGGCAAGCGCCTCGAGCACCTGCTCATCGAGGTGCGCATCGTCACGTATCTTGCGCACCTGATCGCGCGTTTGCAGGTACGCCACATACGTGCGCCGCGGTGGTACAAGCGCCAGCAGCACGCGCTGGTGGTCGGTCGGCGCCAGGCGCTGGGGATGCCGCACTGTGCCGTCGGCACACACGTGCGGGCGCTCATCGAGGGCCTGGCAGTAGAGGTCCCATATCATATCAGGCGCCACAGCTTGCGCACTGTTGAGCATGTGTACGAGGCGCGCAGCAGGACCCGGCGCAGGCACCTCGGTCGGCGCCTCACTCGAGGGCCGTCGGCTCAGCACGGGCGCCTCGGGGATCGCTACAACGCTGTACAATGCTCTCTTTCCAGCCCACGCCTGCGTCTTCATGAGAGGGCGCGCATGCTGCCAGGCCGGGACGGCCAGCCGCACCGCCGCCCGCTGCATGAGAGGCGACGGAAATCTTCTCGTCACGACGCCGCGCCGCTAACAGCGATCGTGTCACGTGGATAAATCCGCACGCGCAGGCCACCAGGCTCCCCATGGACGACCGTGCCGCGAAGGCGGAGCGTGCGCGCAAGCAGCTGCGCAAGCACCGCGAGGCGCAGCGCTTGAAGCGCGAGTCGCGCGTCCTCGAGGGTGTTGTCGCGCCTGCTGTCCCTGCGACAGCGCCCGCCATGCCAGAGGCGCCCACAGCGCCGCCTGGGCCCGAGCCGCAGGCCGCGCCTGCCACGACAGAGCCGCCAGCAGAGCCTAAGGATGCCGAGAGCACCATGTTTGCATCGGAGTTGTGGTCCAATGAGGCTCAGGATGCACAGACGGCCGACTATGATGCTTTCCTAGCGCCAGGCGCACCCGAGCCCGTGCCGGTGCCCGAGCCAGTGTCGGCGCCCGAAGCAGTGTCGGCGCCCGAAGCAGTGTCGGCGCCCGAAGCAGTGTCGGCGCCCGAAGCAGTATCGGCGCCCGAAGAAGTGTCGGCGCCCGAGCCAGTGTCGGCGCCCGAGCCAGTAACAGCGTCCGAGCCAGAGCTGGTACCCGAAGCAGATCTCTTTGTGCCTACGGCAACGGACGAGCCCACAAATGCATTTTACACGAGCACTGAGAACGCCCAACCGACGTCCGACCTGTTCGGCGAGCCGCCGAGACCGCCGCCCACGCGCTTCATGGAGCACTTGTTCGCGCCGAGCCCGCAGAGGCCAACGGCCGCAAGCAACTATGCCGCGACGATGGAGGCGAGCATGGACCAGGAGCCGGGAGCAGATACGTCGCAGCGAGAGGCTGCTGCGCTCTTTTCGATGGAGTCGGAAGAGCCGGCGCACGAGTACCAGGACCTGTATGGAGCGCCAGACTACCATGGCTATGAGGACCCGTTGTACCATGGTGAGAGCAGCGAGGTCCCCTTCTATGGTCACGATGCGTTGGGATACGAACAGGAGCCTACCTATATCGCGCAGACCGAGTCGGCCCCGCTGGATGACACGGAATACTACCCGCCCTATGGCGATGGCGCCGCTGAGTATGGAGCAGGCGCCGACGCGTTTGACCCCGCGCAGATGCTTGAGACCATGTCTGACACCGAGGATGGTATGGGCGATAGCCGCACGCTCGAACCGATTCCCGAGCACGAGTCGGACGAGTCGCGTGCTGAGAAGGAATACGAGACGGAGGTGCACGCTCCGCACGAAGCCGAGACGCAAGTGGCTCCGGAGGCCCCTGAGCAGGCGCCGCCGGCAGACGGCCATTTTGCCTCGCACAACACAGAGCCGTGGACGTGGGATGCCTCGTCTGCAGCGCTTGCGCCGGCCGATGCATTCACTCTGGAAGAGGCGCCTTGTGCGCCGCAGGAGGACAGTCTCCCTGCGCTGGAGCAGCCGGAGGGACCGGTCGGGGCCAGCGAGGTGCCTATTGATGCGCCAGCGGCCATAGACCCAGAGGCCGAGCGGCTCGTGGCGGACCTGGCCGATGCGCGTGCACAGCTCGAGGCTCTGCGGACCGAATGCGAGGCCCTTACGGGTGCCAAGCAGGCGCTGGAGGCACAGCTGGAGACACAGCGTGGCGAGCTGGAGCAGTGCCGCCACGAGCTCGCAGTGGCGCAGGAGCAGCGCCTCGCGTCAGAGCGCACGAACGCGGACCGCATGACCAAGTTACAGCATGAACATCGCGCGGCACTGCAGGCGCTGCAGTCGGAGCACCGCGCAACCATGGACGCCATGGGGCAGTCGGATGCGGCGTCTCCGGCTGCATTACAGGAGCGACGGGTATCGTCGCTTGTCCGTGCCCACAAACGGAGTGCGACCACGTCCCTGTCGTCCTCGCGCATGTCGCTCGCAGATGCCGAGGCAGGGGAGTTTCTGCCGCGACGGCAGCCATCGGAAAAGCCGCGTATGAGGCGGGATGCGGCACTGACGCCATCGCAAGCGCACCACCGCCAAGCGAGCCTGCAGATGCTACGGGCTCGCATGGCCAGTGATGCGGAGGACGGGGCGGGGCCGGCGCCGCCGACGAGCACGCTGTCGATTGTGCAGGATGAACACCGCGTCGCGAGCAATGTGCAGGATCAGGTCGAGATGGCGCGAACGCACTCGCACCAGTTCTCGCAGGATGCCCTGCTCTTCTGCTCGTCGTGCCAGGGCGACTTGATCATTGTGTAGCACATACACATCAACCATTTTAACCTATGGACATGAGAGGCTGTGAGGTGGGTGAATCAGAGGCAACGAGGCCGCCTGCACCGGGCAGAGACGTGGCCCGTCATGCGACAGATGCGATTACAAGACGAGGCAGTTGTTGGCCTTCCGTCGCTTGATTGGCTTCGGCGAGAGCACACACCGGATGGCCTCGTCAAACACACTTTTGAGACCCTTTTGCGTGAGGGCAGAGCATTCCAAGTACCGCAATGCACGGATGTCCTTGGCCATTTGGACACCCTGGGTGTACGAAATCGGCGCCATGCGGCGGTCGCGCAGCCTGGCGTTCATCTCAGAGTCTTCCCGCAGATCCAGCTTGGTGCCCACAAGGATGATGGGGGTATCGGGGGCGTGGTGCGACACCTCCGGCCACCATTTGGTCTTAGCATTTTCAAAGCTGGAGGGGCTCACAATCGAGAAACAAATAAGAAATACATCCGTCTGAGGGTACGACAGGGGACGCAGGCGGTCGTAGTCCTCTTGACCAGCGGTATCCCAAAGGCCTGCACATTAGAAGGCTGTGCGTACCGAGATTCACAGGCCGGCCATCGACCATGACATTCGCCGTATAGTTATCAAACACGGTAGGCACATATTCACTCTGGATGTCAGTTCAGTCGCCGATACATACAGGAAAGGCATTTGTGGTATAGGAGATCAGCAGGCATGTCTTGCCGACAGCACCATCGCCCACAACCACACCTACGGCGTCAGCCCCCTTTCTCACGTACATTTAATGTTCCGCATCTTGAGTATTTCACAACAAGAAGCGGCGACGGCTCGGGCAGAACGGGCGTAGTCGCGGCTCGTGTTCGCTTGACAGCCGTTCCGTCACCGACAACGCCCCACCGGCCGAGACGTCCCAGCGAGGCCAAACTCGGGTAAGGCTGACGCAAAGTATACCTTCGGCCGACGCCGCGTGGCCGCGCACACTCTACACACGCATGGCGCACGGGCAACATCCACGCAAAGCTCCCTCTGACGCACAAGGCTCCGCGCCGTATATATAACCAACGGCACGCACACCCGGCGCTCCTGGCTCACGTCCTTCCCCGACCTGCCCCCTCCCCTTGGTAGCCTGGCGCTACTTCCCCTTCCCCTGCAAGCACACTGCCATTGGGCTGGACCCTTGGCACCTCCCCTACCATCGTTTCTCCCTCCCCCACCCTTCCCCATCCCCTGCCCCTCCCCCAACCCAGATTACATGAAGGATCATGATGCCCCTATTTTTTGACACGACAACAGATATACCGCCCACCAAGCACTGGTCCGCGGCGACAATGCCACAGGCGCTTCGCTCGCCGATATGGCCCATCACAGATGAGGCAGCCGAAAGCTCCGAGTCCGAGGCGGCATCTAGCTCGGATAGTGACAGTGATGATCAGGCCAAGCAGGCCAAGTGCAGGCCCAGATCACAGGGCTGGAGGCCCTCCGACGATGCACCCACAGATAGGGCCCCCGTGCTCCTGCCCCAGCGGCCCAGCCTCGCCATCACGCGTGAACATAAACGCCCATGGTTGCGGCACGGCATGCCTATGCGCATGGGCGAGTCGCACCCGACCCTTCTTCAAAACGACGGCCTCGCCCTGGCAAGCTGCGACACCGCTGCTGCAGGACCGTACGGGACATCACGCTCAGAGGACCGGATTCGTGCAGCGCAACGCCTCTTTCATGCATTGGGACATTCAGCACGGCTGGAACACGGTGCCTCTGTGAAAGAGGCACCGAAGCGGTCCCGCATATCGATTCTCCAGAGCCTCCGGTTACAGGCACAGCGGCGCCATAGTCGCGAAGTGGCAGAGGCCCCTGCTCACCACGATAATGGTGAGATATCGTTCGCTACCAATATGCAAGGTATTCAACACTGTGTGATTGCAATGGAGAATAGCACGTTTGAGCTGGTCGTCACGCCGCCCACGCCACGTATGGACGAGCACGAATGGGAAGATGGGGCACCGATCACAGGTGTCCGACTTTCTTCGCACAAGATGGCTCAGACCATGCCGCCTCTGCCGTCCTCGCCGCAATTGCAACCGCCACCGTTCGAACTGGCGCCAGGACGTGCCCAGCAACTTGCCCAGCGCAAGAAACGCCAAGCACAAGAGGCTACTGCTTGGATGACTCTCAAAGAGTCGTCTACAATACGACTACGCACACAAGCAACATCTGCGTCTGCCGACAAGATGCGCATGCTCACGCAATGGAACGCGCTCATGGCAGAGCAAGTCAAATACCAGGGAACAAAGAACCTTGTCCCTGCTTTTCCAGCGCATGGAAAGGATTTTTGTCGAGCCGCTGGTACTCTCACAGAATATTCCCCCAAGTACGTTCCGCCGGGGCGCCGTCGCATGAACACGACACGCCACTCGACCCTGACGAGCCGCTAGGCCAGCGCACTGACCAGCCGTCGCTGGCAGGTCGCCTCCACACCTTTTATGTAGTCACGTGTATGATGCTAGTTTTGATATGAATCACGTGCGAATTAGAAGGAGGGTCTTTGTGGCGGCCGTGGGTCCTCACCAACCACCCTCTTCTCGAGTGTCGTCGTCATGGTACGTTGGCGCCGCTGCCGGGGCACAACAGGCAGTGTGAGAGATATGCATCTGCTCATGCTCTGCTATGTTGCTGTCCCGCTGCAACACTGAGAGATACGCTAACACGGCAGGCCAAGGTCCGCACTCACGATCTCCAGAACAAGTCCAAGACGGACCTGCTGAACCAGGTCGAGGAGCTCCGCAAGGAGCTTCTTCAGCTCCGTGTCCAGAAGGTGGCCGGTGGTGCGTCCAGCAAGCTGGCTCGCATGTACGTGTTATATCACAGTGGACTAACATGACAGCAACACGGTTCGCAAGAACATTGCCCGTGTCCTGACCGTGATCAACCTCAAGCAGCGTGCCAACCTGCGTGAGCTCTACAAGGGCAAGAAGTACCAGCCTCTGGACCTTCGTGCCAAGAAGACCCGTGCTCTGCGCCGCAAGCTCACGAAGCACGAGGTCAAGGCCATCACGGAGCGCCAGCACAAGAAGAACGTTCACTTTGGCACCCGCCGCTTCGTCATCAAGGCGTAAGTGCATCACTCTGGCTCTCTATGAACGGCCGTAGTCCGGTGCCGGGCTACGTCAACTTTTGACTGACTACGGATGCATGCAATGTAGTTTGTATCCACCATGGCGTTGCATTTGTAGTCACTGCTACCCTCACCAAAAGGAACTTTTTGTGCACATGGCACATTCCACGATATCTTTTGTAGCGCCTTTCCGACAGCTTAGAGCCAACCTGGCGACTGGTGCCGCACCAGGCCTCCTAGCCACGTGTGACGTCGCAAACGCATGGATGCCTATGCTCTATATGAGGTGTGCGTTGCGTCCTCCTTGATACGTTCCGTGCGTACACGAAAGATATGGGCATAAGAGGAAACCAGACCGTTTCATGGTATTTAGGCACCACCACTGCATGGTAAGTAGGTCAATACGTACACAAGCTGTAGAAACAACGAATCACGGCTGTGTTAGTACTAGATTTCTTTCTCGATCAAATTCACATACAATGTTGTTAATAGGAATATGGATCAGCTTCACTAGGTAGCCAATGAAGCCCATAATCACAAAGCCAGTGCACACAGCACGGCAAATTTGAATGAACTCTGTGACGTGGTTAAAGTCGGCCCACATACCCTTGCGATCAGGCTTCGTGCATCGCTTCAAGAATTGCGTGCCCTCCTTCATAAAGGCAACAGGCTCTTCAACCAGCTCACGAACACGCTCCGACATTGTGGCAGGGACGTACGTGACCATCGAGCCTGGGCATGTCGGCGTACGCGGGTGACTCACGTGATTGATTTGACGCTTCGCGAAGGCAAACGCCGTGCTTGACTTGTTTCCAGCAAGGATGCGCGGCACGCTAGCAGGTATGCCCTGGATGGCGCATGTGAGTCGAGTATTCCGTTCTGGTCATTATGGTATGACTGGAATGTTCTCTTCTGCTCGTTGGGAAAGCACAAGCGCCGCCCCGAAGGCTGCCGAGTCCCCTGCGGACCCCTCGGAGCCTATCCCGATTCGCTACCCCTACTTTGTCTCTCGCGTTGGCCTGGGTGGCATGAGCCTGCCCGTGTATACAGATATCCGCCATGGAGGATCCCAGTGGATCACACAGATCCGTAAAGTCGAGGGAGATGTGAATGTACGTGAGAAGAAACTAACGCTAGGCCTTTTGCCGCGACTTGTTTAACGAATTTGGCTGGGGCGATCCATTCGATCCCGCAAATACGCATGCGCGCATCCTCATGCGCATTTCCAAGCAGGCGGGGCCAAAGACCATCTTCCTGCGGAGCAATGTGGCTCGTGAGGTCAAGTCCTGGCTTGAATACCGTGGCTTCTAAGATGTATGCTCTATCATGCTCCATCACGACGTCCCATGCCTATTTGTGCGTCATCATACCCATGGAGTGAAAAAGTTGGATTTACCATCCAAGCTTGGCACCATCCACGTGTTGGAATACTCCAAATCCCAACGCCAACACCAGCCCTGTGGCAACGACACGGTGCGAGAGATGAGTGACAGTTTGAACCCAGCGGACCTCCCAAATGGCTAAGAGTAGCTCTAAGAGGATTAGTGTTCCTAATACATAGCCGCATAGCCTGATCGCATAAGTTATCCGCGCGAGTACATACCGGTGATACTTGTACATGGCTTTGGCCCGTGCCTCAGTGCCGAAGAAAAAACGCGGCGAGTATACGAACGCCACACCAAAGAGTCCCTGTACCCAAAATGCGAGTAAGAGGAGCAGACCGATGACTCCATGCCAGGAGATAAAATGTTTAGCACCAGGCTTGTCGTGCAGATGCCACATAACATAGACGCCAACAGTGACAAGGGGCACACCCAACACGCCCAGCAAAATCTTGTGACGAAGGAGACCACGAGCCTTCTCATCCTGCCCCCTGGCTTTTTGCAGGGCCACGATCCCCTGAAAAAGCAGGTAGAGCCCAAGCGAAACGAGCAATGGATGGAAAGCAAAGAGGGGGACGGGGTATAGACCCACCTTAGACAAAACAAGAGTCCATGTGAGGACAAGAAGGCTGATTGAACATACGTGCGCCAAAAGAGGCTTTTCAGAGCTGAAAACCCTTGGTGTGCGGGGTGAGCCGTCCATCCGCTCGCTAGAGGAGGCCGTGAGCAGATATGACGCGAGTGGAGAACGACTATCTGGCCGCGAGCGTGTTGGATTGATACATTTACAAATATGTCGGCCGTACGCGGCAAAGGACCGGGCAAGGCACGTGCCCGTCGTTTTTACGGTGTGGGCGGGCATCGCCCAGTCCTCCCATCCTGAATCTCCCGACCAAGGACCTATGTCGTTCCTTCGCAGCACTCTGACTCAATCACTCCGCGCCCCCATGCGCCTGGCCGTGGCTCAGCGCTCGGCCGTCCGTGCGATCGCCACCTCGCCTCTGCGGTTCGCGGAGCACCACCAGCCTCTGATCCAGGGCGAGGGTGCCAAGGATGGCACCGTGGCCTCGGACGAGGACCAGAGCACTGGTATTGAGCGTTTTGAACTGATGGGCCGTCTCCAGGGTGTGGACGTCTTCGACATGACCCCCCTTCCCGCTGACCGCCTGGGCACTATTGAGGACCCGATTGTTGTCCGGAGCATGGTACGTGTTTGGGGAACTGGGTGAGACTAACACCGTCCAGGCCGCGGAGCAGGTGATCGGCTGCACTGGTCACCCTGCCGAGTCGCATGTGACTATGTGGATGAAGCTCACGAAGGACATCAAGCACCACAGGTGCCCGCACTGCGGTAGCGGTACGTACTCCAATGGATGCATGGCTAACTATCTAGTGTACCAGCTGGAACACCTCGGCATGGACAACGACCACTAAGTGATAGTTGCATCTCTTGAAGAGGTACATGGGTGTCTCATGTAACTAGTTTGCGATGTATGCTTATCAATGAAACCGCTCATCGACCCGCTTGGTGAACAAGTCACGCGATTCTCCTGTATACCATGTTGAAGAACTATCATGGCTATGCAAAGTAGATAGCAATGTCGTGACCAATAGGTGTACAAAGAGAAGGTGCGCCAATCAAGGCATTAAGCCAGAGACCCAGCATCTTCCTAGGGACAGCATACTAGCCATAAGGGGGGTGATCAGTACAAGAAAAGAGGGACGGAAACGAAGGAAGACATCATTACAGCATGCGGAGGTAGTTGCTCGGCACAATGCCCAGCTCGCCGTTCGGGCGCTGTGCTTGCCACCACTTGCCGGAGCTGTCGACAATCTGCAGAACATCACCCTTGTTGAACGAAATCTCCGTGGGGTCATCCTCACTCGCCTTGTAAGTGTATAGAGCTTCAGCGCGCTGGACCGTGGGCATACCCGAGTCCATCTGTACGTTCGTCGCCTCAGGCACGGCGCCCGGCGCACCACCCATGGACGAACCCATGATCGGCGGGGCCAGGTTGCTCGAGCCACTCGTGGGGTACACAGGCGGGTAGCTAGACGCGCCCATCGTCTCATGGGCCGCCGGGGGCACCGCCGAGCCGGTGGTCAGGTCGGGCGCCGCCATCGCATTGTGAGCAGGTACATCGGCGTCCACACCGGAGGGCATACCAGTTGGGCCCTCACCGGAACCAACACCAATAGCCACCTCCTCAGGCGCACCCTCGTAGCCAAGGCGGTCCGAGGTCGAGGTCATGTTGCCGATACCCGACGACAAATTGTTGATGCCCGAGCCAGAAGTACCAGCGATGCCGCTGGTAGCGCCGACACCAGCGCCGACACCCGATGAGATGCCCGAGCTGATGCCAGAACCCGTGTTCGAAACAAAGTTGCCGGATGAAGGGTTCTGCACACCAGCCGAGTTGCGCTTGAGCGGGTTGGCCTTGCCCATGCTGAAGCGGTTTCGCAGGCCACTGCCGGAGAAGGTGCCAATGACACCGCCGGCGCCCGTTGAGGTACTGACGCCGTTACCGAACGAGACGCCCTTGTCCTCCAGGCCGCTAAAGGCGCCCTCGTAAAAGACGCAGAAATAGATAAGAGACAAGATATTAGCGAAAGCCAGAATGAGGTAACCAGCACCCATACCCTCGAGGCTGCCCTCATCCGCATAAAGGCCGACGTCGGCGCCCAGGACGGACATGGCGGTACCGATGATCAGGAAGGCGAAGATGGACAGGAACAGGCGCTTCATGCCCATGAAGAAGAAAGCGGGGATGGCCACGATCAGAAAAAGTTCAACCCAGATGGTGAACCAGACGTGGCGCTGGCCGCGGTGCAGGTAGTCGTTCGACTCGGCCGTGCACTGACTGATGAACGCAGTGAGCCAGCCCACAATAGCAAGGAAAGTGGCGCAGATGGCAATGATCATGCCGATACCCGGCCTGTACGGTTAGATCGTACAATGTCAGTATACGTACTTGCCGCTCAGCGGACTTGTGAATCCTCGAACCATGGTTGAAGGGAGATCGTTCGCGGGGCAAGGAAAAAGGTAGTGCGCTACGCTCAATGAGGTATGAGCTGCACATACTGGGTCCTGGCATGCGACTGTGGCATTTGCACGCCCCCTTGTTCCAGTGGCATTTCTGACTGGCACGAATATGCATGTATTATGCATGTAGAAGATACTCGCAGGCTACCCTACAAGCCTCGTTGGGTGTCACGTGGAAACCAGACCTTCGACAAGTGGAGAAGCCAGCTCCACGCGCAGACATCGGTGGGCGGTGAGCGATGGTGCCCGAGCGCTCGTGGCGCGAGCAGCTGCATCAGCGCTATGGTGATCAAAGCAACCATAGTGCGATTGCAGGACCGGATGTAGTACATTCCGCCAAGCGAAAACGCGAGCAGATGCGGCGCGATGCCGCACAGCGGATCCACGCACAAGACTCGGACGACTTTATTCCCCTGGATGCGCCACGCCCAGGGCTCAGCCGGACTCTAGAGCGCCTGGATGCGCTGGAGGACGAACCGCATCCAGAGTCGCGTCTTCTCCGTGAAGAGGATGAGGTGGGCAGTGGTGAAGACGAGTTTGCTGAATTTACTGGCGCCACTGAACGCATCCCGTTAGGCCGGCAGGCAGACCGGAAGAAGAAGCTGGAGCGGCGACGCCACATGAAGAGCCTCATTGCCTCGGTAGAAGGCACGGTCGGCAGCGACCCCGACGATGAGGCCGACATTGCGATTGTAGTGCGCAAGCCACGAGCGACAACCGCCCAGCCGGCCGCTGGGCCTTGTGCAACGACCCACATCTACGACGAGGACGCGTTTGAGATGCGGGTAGACGCTCTGCCTGCGCAGGCCGATTCCGAGAAAGAGCAAATGGACGAAGACATGGAGGCCCAGGACGCATGGGAACGCGCACAGCTTAGCCGCATGGACGGTGGTGCGCAGCCGAGGCGGCGTGACGCCGAGGCAGAGCTCCGAGAAACGCATGTGCCAGCGGCTGTGCCGCGCGTATCAGCACTTCCCACGCCTACCTCGTGCCTGGCGCGCCTCGAGGCGCGTATGACCGAGCTCGACAGCGAGGCCTCGGAGCATGCCAAGCTGGCGCAGGACGCGCAAACGTCGCTCCAGGCGCTGGAGGAGGAAGAGGCGACTCTTAAGTCCGAGGCAGAGGACCTGGAGGGCCGCTGTGCATGGTTCACAGAGTTGGACCGCTTTATCGAGACGGTCGCGGCGTTTCTCGATGCCAAGATGCCGCTCCTGGAGACGCTCGAACACAACGTGATGGCTCTGCTCACTGACCGTACTGTGACTAGGCAACGCGCGCGCATGCAGGCCATGGAAGACGATATTGCTCTCGTCTATGGCGTGTCGCCCACGTCGCTGTGGGTCCCCCGCACGGGCGCCGCGCAGCATCTGCGCTTGGTGGACGCAGATGGCGCGTGGAACAGCCCAGCACGCCAGGCGCGCGCTCGTGTGACCATGCCGCCTGACACGAGTGCGCAGTGGCTCAGCGCGGAAGAGCAGGGGTCGTTTGCCGCGGCCAAGGAGGAGCTGTATACCCAGTACGCCCATGTCATGGCCGATGTCCAAGCTCCCGAGTTTCAAGACCCGGCGACCGATACCCCTGGTGCGCTGGCGCAGCGCTTTGACGAGTGGCGCTCGCGCTTCCCCAAAGAGTACGACTTGGCCTGGGGCGGCCTGGCTTTGGCGAATGCGTGGGACTTTTGGGCGCGCTACGAGCTGGCTCTCTGGGACCCCGGTTGGTGCATGACGACGGAGCCAGGCGCTGTGGTCCTCAGAACCACGCCGAGTGGGCTTGATGGGTTCGCCTGGGAGGCGGGTCTCTCTGCCTACGTGGATCGTGCGCCTGCGCCGCGTGGCGGTGACGATGAGGCCCTCGCCACCCTAGTATCGAGCTCGGTGGTGCCGCGCCTCATGGCGCTGGCGGAGATGGGCGCGTATGATCCGTTCAGCACAGAGGAGACGCAGGCGGTGCTAGGTTTGTGTGAGCAGGTGTCGTACCTGCTCGACCCCCAGCAGCGGCGCTTCCAGTCGCTAATCCAAGCGTACATGGATGTGTTTGCCGGTCATATCCAGGCGCTGGGCACCGTGCTTCGTGCGCCGCCCACGATCGCTGGCGCGCCCATGCACCCTGATGTGCCCTGGGCGCGCCAGCGGATCGCTACGGTGCTGTGTGGCTTGGCTGGGAACCTGCTGCGTTGGGCCGTGTACTACGTCGGCGCGCATGCCCTGCCGTGGAGTGAGAGTGAGGGCGACGCCTACGAAACGCTCGCCGAGGACCTCCTCTCGCTTGTACAGGCTGAACTGGTGCATGTGCATGCGTGCGGCGGAGCTGCCGAGCTGGCGGCGCCGCTCCTTGCACTGTGGCCCAGCGCTGTTGCGCCTAGTTTGCGCCATAGTGTGTCGACCCTAGCCTAAGATACCCTCTACACAAAGCGCCACAAGGGGCGGCCGTCTGTGACCATGCTGCGGGCTTGAGATGGGCTGGCGATGCGCTCGAGGCGCAGCAGGTCGTATTTGCAATAGAGCACAAACACCTGCAGATCGGCCGCATCGATCGGCGCGGCTGATGCGTCACGCGACGAGAGCGGTGCGTGGATGAACTCGGTATAGTAGGCCGCGTGCTCGGGCGGCGCATAGAACACGATCGTCGCAGCGCCGCGAATCAGGTAGCGCCGGTAAAAGTGGAAGCGCTCCGTGACGAGGAGGAAGCTCTTCTTGCCCGTGAAGAAAGCCTCACGCGCACGAGAAATATCGCGGTTCGTCGAGTACTCGCTCAGCGTCGTGTACGACACGGGCGGATCCATGCGTCGCAACAGGTCTTCGACACGCACAAAGTCAAAGTACGATGGGATCACAATCATGGTGTGCGTTGCACTGACAGCCGACTTGCGGAGGAGCGGCCAGATCTTCTTCTGGAACGCTTGCAGCCGTTGGTCCGCCTCACCCTGGGCGTTCGAGCAGTCAAACTTGTAAAACGTCTGGCGCACGCCCGGCGTGATGAGCGACATGGCAGGCACATGGTCCGCCGACAACGATGAGGTGCGGACGCGCCCGTCCACATTGCGGAACGTGTGGAACAGGTGCCGGAATTCAGGCGCGTCAAAGGCGGTAAATAACACCGACTGGCGCAGCAGCGGCGCGTACCCATCGAGGTACCACGGCTTGACGCGCGAAAAGTCGGTGTTGTTCGCCTCCTTGGGAATCGCGTTGAGCCGCTCCACGACAAACTTGACATGGTCCCAATTCTGCATGAGCATGACATCGCCCTGGTCGATCAGCAAGACCTCGATGGACGACAGATAGTCAGCATTTTTTTCCTTCTCGATGAGCAGACGCAATCCCAGCGGACTCGCGACAATCACGTCGCTGTCGAAAAAAGGGCTGTATAGCTTCAGGGTCTTGCGTGTCAGCTTGATACCGAGCTTGAAGTTGTCATCAATGTTGCCCTGGAAGGTGCGCCGGTGGTCCTCCGGATACCGGCTCGCCATCGTGGGATCGGCCAGCTTGTCAATGGCACCGGGTGGCAGCGAAAATTCACCGAAGAAGCGCGACTTTTGCTCGACCTGCTCACACGCCGAGAGGGTCATCAGGTACTCGACCCACAGCTTGGCCGTGTGCCTGAAAGGCGCAAGCAGCAGAACCTTGGGCCGCGTGAATCCTTGGTCGCGCAGTTCGGGCAGCTCGGCGTCATCGTCGTCATTCGCACCGTCCTCGGCCTGCGCAGCAGCCGCCTTGGCCAGTTTTTCGTTGTCCTTCAGGATGCGCTGCCGCGTCTTGGCGACATGGCTGAGCGCATGCATCGCTGTGATTTGGCGCAGATCATCATGCTCGTCCATAGGCACGCGCGAATGCCATACATCCTTGTACTGCCCCAACAGCGGCAGCAGTTCGGCTTGCCGCTGCCCGAGGCCCTGCTTGCGCTGAGCCTGGAAAGCACTCCAGATACGCGCATGAGGACGCGAGACGGGCTGCTTCGCTCCCTTGTGCTTCTTCTGGACGTGTGCCACGGTCGCGCCACCCAACGCGGGCACACGCATTGGGGAGGACCACTGTAGCTCGTCAGGATCGACCGCCGCAAGAGCCTCTGACTCCGCACTGAAATGCCACCGGAATGCATCGACGTCGTCCGACTCGTTGTCGTCATCGTCGTCGTCTGCCACAAGGACCTCGGCCGCCTCGCCCTCAGCCGGCGCCGCGGTCGCCGGCTCTTCGGACGGCTTGAGCCGCTGCGCCGCCGGCGCAGCGCGAGGGGCGACAGAGGACACACGCTTGCGCTTCGCCGATGTGGTATCCATATCATCTTCGGCACGTGGATGCGCTGCATGAACATTGAGAAGCGTCAGAAGGCGCACATGCGCCTGATTGTCGCTGCTCATAAGTGCACGACAGCACCAGCGGCGAGGAGAGGCGACGTCGCTCGCCAAATGTTTGGCCTCCACACGTGATTCGACGGCGAGAAAAAGGCGAGTGGCAAGCTGATCCGACGACTTGTGAGTGTGGCTGGCGAGTATGCCGCTCCCGCAATCAAAGAACCGCGTGGGATTGGGGCATGCAATCATCAACCGCCGTGCTAAAGAGTCCAGGAATCGAAACCAGTCCGAATTCCACACGACCGATACGCATGTGGGCCAGCCCAAATGGACCAAGCTGCAGTCCGTGACACATGAGGGCGATCTGGAGGAGTTCCTCAACACAGCGCAGATGGCCGATGCGGATTTCACTGCTGAAAGACGCAATGTACAGGTCATCTCCGCGCCAAACATGTCGCGTACGCGCCACAACCCCTATCTGCTGACGCCGCAGCAGGAGGAAGAGGTGCTGCGGAACCATCGCGAGAACAAAGACCGCCTGCGCGTACCGCGCCGGCCCGTGTGGGATGCCAACACAACGCCAGCTCAGCTGGAGCGCGCAGAAAAAGACAGCTTTCTCGACTGGCGCCGCGGCCTCGCAGAACTACAGGAAGGTGTCGGCCTCGTTCTCACGCCGTTCGAGCGTAACCTGGAGGTGTGGCGCCAGTTGTGGCGTGTGATTGAGCGTAGCCAGCTCCTCGTGCAGATTGTTGATGCCCGCAACCCGCTCCGCTTCCGCTGTGAGGACCTGGAAAAGTACGTGCACAGCATGCCTGCCAACCCCGTCGATATGGCTGCGGTGGAAGACCGGGCCTCGTATGTCGGCCCACGCAAGACACTGCTGCTGATCAACAAAGCGGATCTGCTGGACGAGGGGCAGCGGAAAGCGTGGGCCGAGTACTTTGTGCGCCAGAATGTCACATATGCTTTTTTCAGTGCCACCGACGAAACGGCGCGGCAGCTGGCCAAGGCGCAGCGCGATGCGCAGTTTGAGGCGGCGCGACAGCAAGACGATCAAAGTGTGGCAGAGACACCGCGCGAACAGACGGACTTGCCCGACGACGCAGCAGACGCTGTGCGCGATACCCTGGTGCTCCACGATGACCCATCGCGCATCCTGAATGTGCTGGAGCTGGAGGAGCTGTTCCTGCAGTGCGCCCCGGACCTGTCCCTCTTCCGCCGCAACGATCCGGCGCTGCCAAACCAGGGCGTGCCCGAAAAGCTCACGGTCGGCTTTGTCGGCTACCCGAACGTCGGCAAGTCGTCAACGATCAACGCCCTGCTCGGCGAAAAGAAGGTGTCGGTGAGTGCGACACCCGGCAAAACGAAGCACTTCCAGACGATTCATCTGAGTCCCACGACCATCATTTGCGACTGCCCGGGTCTGGTGTTTCCCCAGTTCTCGACCTCAGCGGCCGACCTCGTGTGCGATGGCATTCTGCCGATCGACCAGATGCGCGAGTACACGGCGCCAGCGGAGCTGGTTGCCCAGAGAATTCCTAAAGATATTCTTATGCGCACGTATAACATGCCGCTGCCGACGCTCAGCCGCGAAGAAGGCGGAACGGGCGAGCCGACTGGTCTCGAGGTCCTGACGGCGTACGCGGTCGCGCGTGGACTCGTGCGCCAGGGTCAGGGAAACCCGGACGAGTCGCGCGCCGCGCGCTACGTGCTCAAAGACTACATCAACGCGCGGCTCCTGTTTGCGCATCCCCCGCCCGGCGTGGATGCCAACGAGTTTAACGCAGCACAGCGGGAGCACATGCGCGAGGTACTACCGGAGCACCACACACACGAGCAGGCCCTGCCATCCGACCCCCGTCGCCGCCCCGTCACGGCCGAGTCATCGAAGAGCTCGCACCTGGACCAAGCGTTCTTTGGCGCCGGCGCGAATGTCGGTGTGAGCACAAAGGGCCGCCGGCGCATGCCGCCCGTAGGCCGCCTCCTGGGAGACGGCATGCAGGCACCTTTGGAGGATATGCGCTCCAGCTCGAAAAAACACAACAAGGGCCACAAGCGCCACAAGCAGCGCTCCGGCCAGGGCTTTGCCTAGTCCATAGTGGAGCACCGCCACGGTACCCATAGGTTCTCCACTTGCATGTCTGTGGGGCGTGTATCGCGACTGACCCGCGTCTTCTCTGCTGCCCGATTGCCCTGTATGACTGCCTCTACACACACCTGGACGCCGAGTGCGTTCCCCTATCCGGCTGCGCGCCGCAGCGATGCGTCGACCACGTACGCGAGTGCTCAGCACGGTCAAGTGACCGTGCCAGAGCCGTACGACTGGCTCGAGGTCCCGCCCTCCCAGAGTGCCGAGACTGCGGCGTGGACGCGCGCGCAGGCCAACTATACGGCATCGTTTGTGTCTGAATGCCCCGACAAGTCTGAGCTTCAGCGCCGTCTGCAGCAAAATTGGGACTTTGAGCGCACTAGTGCGCCGTCGCTCAAACCGGATGGCCGCTACTACTACTCGTACAATGCGGGCCTTGCGCCCCAGAGCCAGATTTTCCGTGCGACGCCCGAGCAGATTGATGCCGCGCAGCGCGATCCTGCAACAAAGAAGCCGATCGGTGAATTGTTCTTTGACACCAACGTGCTGAGCGAGGATGGCACCGTGGCTCTCAAGTGGACCTCGTTCTCGCACACGGGGCGTTACGTCGCGTACGGTATCTCGCGCAGTGGCTCGGATTGGTTCAAGATCTTCCTCCGTTCAACCGATTCGCCCATGCTATCGTGCTCGCCGGGCAGCGAGGGCGGCGATGACCGACTGCCGGATGTCCTGGAGAACATTAAGTTCTCGGGTATCACCTGGACGCACGACGACCAGGGGTTTTTCTACCAGCGCTTCCCTGCAACGGTGCACGAGGACAAGGGCACGGAGATGGATGCGAACCAGGACGCAGAGCTGTACTACCACCGCCTGGGCACCCCCCAGTCCGAGGACATTCTGGTCGTGGGCAAGGATCCAGTGACGCGCAGTTCGATGTGGCATTGTGAGGTCACGGACGATGGTGCCTGGTGTATTCTGTCCAACTCGAAGGACACAGACAACAAGCAGCGCTACTACATTGCCTCGCTGCAGGAGGGCGTGTCGAGCCATATGAAGTGGCAGGCCATTTCGTCCAAGTTTGAGTACATGCTCGAGTACATTGCCAACGACGGCCCCCGCTTCTACATGCTGACCAACAAGGACGCGCCCAACTACCGCATTGTGTCATTTGACCTCGACTCGTCGGCGTGCGAGCCCGTGGAGCATGTGTCGCAGCTGACAGGTGGCGTGACACAGTACCGCGACCTGGTTCCGGAGGACAAAAGTGCGATTCTGACCACCGCGACGGTGATTGACAACAACAAGATGCTCGTCGTGTACTCGCGCGACGTGAAGGACGAACTGTGGGTGTACGATCTGACCTCGGGTGCGCAGGTCCAGCGTCTCATGCCGGAGCTCGTGGGCACCATTGGCCAGATCACGGGCCGTCGTGAGCACAAGGAGTCGTTTGTGTCGTCGGTGTCGTTCGCGAACCCCGGTCGCATCGATCGTGTGTCGTGGGAGGGCGTGGAGAGCGACCGAGCGGTGCCGCCCGCGTCGGTGGCGGAGTTTTCGACGACCCACGTCGCGGGTATCAAGGCGGACGACTACGTCTCCACGCAGACGTTCTTTGCGAGCAAGGATGGCACGCGGATCCCCATGTTCCTCACGTACCCCAAGGACCTGCCGCTGGATGGATCGGCGCCGGCGCTCGTGTATTTCTACGGCGGCTTCAATATCCCGATTACTCGTACGTTGCATGGCTAACCCAGCTACGTTCTCGCCGTCCATGATGACGTGGGTCGCGTCGTACCGTGGCGTTCTCGCCTTTGTCAATGCACGCGGCGGCGGTGAGTATGGTGACAAGTGGCACGACGCGGGCCGCCTGTTCCACAAGCAGAACGTGTTTGACGACGTGCTGGGTGCGTGCCGCTGGCTCCATGAGCACAAGTACGCAAAGAAAGGCCACATCACGATTGCAGGTGGCAGCAATGGCGGCATGGGCGTCGGTGCCGTGGTGAATCAGTGCACGAAGGAGCACGGCATCGGCGCGGCGCTCGCGGATGTCGGTGTGCATGACATGATCAAGTTCCCCCTGTGGACGATCGGCAAAGCGTGGACGGCCGACTACGGCAATCCGCAGGAAGACAGCAAGGCGTTCGATTACAACATGACCTACTCGCCGCTGCACACCGTTCGCGCGACCAAGACGTACCCGACCGTGGTGCTCGCGTGCGCCGACCACGACGACCGTGTCGTGCCTGCGCATTCGTTCAAGTTGGCCGCAGAGATGCAGCACACGCTCGCCAGCAATCCCAACCCGATTCTGCTGCGTGTGGACCTGCAGGCCGGTCATGGCGAGGGAAAGAGCACGCAGAAGCGCATCGAGGAGGCCGCCGAAAGTACGTACGATGCACTGACCAAAGAATATGCCATTGTGGCGCGCGTGTTGGGCCTGCACATGGCCGCCTAGGGTATCTACGAGAGCCCACCTTTCGAGCAGATCGACCACAGGTCGTCGCCGAGGTAGTGTACATTGTCCACAGCCACGCCCTTGCCCTGCGCGCGGATCTCCTCGGTATCGATGAGCAGCACGCCAATAGCCACTTCGTATTCTTTGCCCTGCGCGTGGATCGCCACTGGCGTCTCCTTCGCTAGAGGCGTCTCGCCCTGCGACGGGTCCGGCAGGTGGCCGCCCGCCGACGTAAGACCGGGCGCCATGACATTAGCGCCAGAGAGCAGGAATTTGATCGCACCCCGGTCAACGCGGATCGACGGCAGCAGGTCAGGGTACTGGTGCAGCAGATGCAGTGTCGGGAGGTACGGGCCATCGTACTGCTGGAAAAATATCGGCATGTTCTTCAGCAGCAAGATTTGGACATGCTCGCGCCTATCGTCAGTCGTGTCGCACGCACTTGAACTTGGCCGAGGTGATCGGCTCCTTCTTCGGCCAGATCTTCTCGAGCAACGCGCCATCATTGGCACCCAGGGTCGAGGCATATTGCTCCAGCAGCTTGGCGCGGATCCCGCGCTGCACAGACGACTTGAGCGAGCTCGGCGTGCCAAGGTCTGCCTTCGGATCCAGCTTCTTGAACAGCGACATGGGGGTGGGAGGATCGGGCGCGAGGTCTTCACGTGTGCCCGATCTGGCAGCAGTCGCCCTCCCCCAGTGCATACCATGGCCTGGCGCACGGCCATTCGCGCGGGCCGGCCCCTGCGTCTCCGCCCATACAGCACACAGAGCAATTCGACGTTCTCATATGCGGCGCGTGTGCTCAGTGACCCCGTCATCGAAACGATCGCCCTCGCCTCGCGCATCACACGAATCCTGCTAGGCTCGGCCCTGGTCGTCGGCGGCGTCACGCTGGCGTCGTGGGAGGGGATGCACCAGTACGTTGAGCGGGTATCCATGCCACAGGCGGCGTCCCAGGTTGCCGAAAGCCTGGGTGGCATGGACAATGACTTTGACTTTGCGGCGGACGACCGGCCGGAGGCCCTACTGCACATGCGGCACACAGACCCGCGCCTCGGCACGTTTGGTCGGCACATTGTGCGAGCGGCATGGATGGCGGAGCACTGGGGCGGCGGTATCGCCCCTGGCGTCCTCTTCAGCGGCTCGTCACGCCGCGTGCCCTCGGACGCGCTCAGCCACAATGGCCTCGCTATGGCCGAGGCGTTCCTTGCGAGCGCGGTCGACCTGGCCGAGAAGCGCCACATGTCTGTCCCCGACTTTGCGCAGCCGGGTACGACCGTCGATCCCACGGCCGTCTCACTTGAACTGTGGCTTGCGCATATCCGCGAGAAAATGGGCTCTCCCGTGTCGCTGACGCGCGCGGCCAATGCATGCGAAAAGCTGTTTGACGTGTCGTCGGACCCCGTCCTGCGCCGTGCCCTGGCCACACGCCTGGCCACGCAGTGCAGCCTTCTGGGCCAGTGGGACGAGAGCATCCGTTGGATGGACCGTGCGATGCAGGAGAGCGCGCACGATACCCTCCGTGCGACCGTCAACAAGCTACTCGCGCGCGAGTCGCTGGCGCTCACGCCGCTCGAGACGCGCCAGTCGATCGAGACGCTGCAGGCACTCTCGGCGCTGCATGTTCGCCAGGCCACCGACGCAGAGATGGAGCGTGCGCCGCTCGAGGAAGCATTGCGCTTGCAGCTGGCGGCGCTGCGCCTCGCACAGATGTCCACCGTCGCGGCTCAGGGCGTAGCTGGCACAGCTGAGCGACTACAGGAGCTATGGATCCAGCAGAGGCAAGCGGTTCTCGCGATGCATGTCGCAGAGACACTGTATGCGCTGCACAAGGAGGCCGCCGACTCCGCGGGGTGGTGGCCAAGGCTGTCCCACTGGCTGGGGCGTGATTCGAGGCGCCATGTGCGCCCCATCGACTACATGTCGATGGACGCCGCGCCTGTCCGCCACGGGCCCCATGCCGAGTCGCAAGAGTGGCTGTGGTGCGCGAGTCAGCGCGCCCAGCAGGTGTGCCGGGAGCTAGGCACGTCCGGCCCGGAGACGCTGCCCGTGTGGAAGGGCCCGTACCAGGCGACCAGTGCACGTGTCTTGGAACAGGCACAGTGTACGCAGCGGGAAGCCGAGCTTCTTCTTCGTGCGCTCCAGAAATAGGCACTTAGACAGCGGGGCCCAGGGCGATCAAATTGAAGTGCACAGCGTCAGGGTGGCGGGCCATGTAGTGCGTCTGCACAAAGTGCGCCGTCGCGGAGAGAAGGCCCCCTTCAGGCACATGCGCAGCACGCACGATCGGACCCAGGCGCCGGCCATCCAGCTCGATGAGCGACCCGGACGCGCTGCGCACAAACGCAACAAAGTGCAAATCCACGTCCTCGTCGGCTGCAGGTGCCTCTGACTGGCCCTGCGCGGCAAGGCTCGCGTGCGTCTGCTGCAGCGCATGGCTCTCGGCAATGAGGCGCGTGCGCGCCTCCGGCGCCAACGACTGCGCTTTGTCGAGCAGGGTCGCGAGGGGCGAGCCAGTAGAGAGCGTCGCACGCGCACGCGAATTGGCAACCGCATGCAGGAGGCCGATGGTTCCACACGCGTTCCCAATGGTCTGCTTGAACCAGAGCAGGTCCGCGTCCGGCGCTACGTCCTCGTGTCCACGCTCCGCCTCGGTCGCAGGCGTGAGTGGGTACAGGAAAAGCACAGCCTCAACCGGGGCTGGTACCATCGCCAAAAGCTCTTCATCTAGGCCAAAGACGTCGTGGAATGCATATTTCGTCCGGTCCAGGCCTAGTGCGGCGCACCACTCGCTAAACAGCTCAGGGTTCGCCTCCAGCGGGACCCACGGCGACATGAGCGACGCTCGAGCCCGCCCCGCCACGTGGAGGCCGCGACCAGCTACGCGCGACGCGTCTCGCCCGCATGCGCCTTACGTGGGTGTGCTTGACACGCCACGCAGCACGCAGAATGGGGTCGCCACCAGTCAAGCGGGCACTTTCTCCCGCTTCTGACGAGTTTGATGAGTTTGATACGAGTGCCGATGACCTGATTCGCGCCGTCGAGGAGTCGGAGAGCGTCAAAAAGACGCGCCTGTCGTCGCCGCCCAAGGCGCGTCCCCCCCAGGCCAAGGCGCCTGCGGCAGCCACCAAGGAGGCGCCGCCCATGTACAACCATCCTTACGCAGGCACAAAAGAGGATCCACTCCTTCTGGAGCGGACCACCATGGGCAAGGCGTGGTTCGACCGACTCGAGCCGGCCATGCGTCAGGACTCGTTCGTGCGACTCAAGACGTTCCTCGATGCGGAGAAAAAGGCCGGGAAGACGATTTACCCGCCGCCCCATTTGATTTACAGCTGGTCTCGCACGACACCGCTCGAAAAGGTCAAGGTAGTGATTGTGGGCCAGGACCCCTACCACCAGCCAGGACAGGCATGCGGCCACTCGTTCTCCGTGCCGATGGGCAAAGCAGTGCCCGCTAGCCTACAGAACATCTACAAAGAGCTCAAGGCAGAGTTTCCCGACTTTCAGCGCCCTTCGCATGGGTACGTACGGTGAGCTGATGAGAGATGCCTAGACGGATGGGCACGCCAGGGCGTGCTGATGCTCAATGCCTGCCTGGTGCGTAGAGGGCGCTGACAGCAGACCGTGAATGCAGGCGCGGCAGGATCGCACCACAACCGGGGCTGGGAGCCGTTCACGCGCGAGATCCTCAGGGTCGTGCTGAAAGCAGCCACAGGCGGCGGCAGTGGGCCCTTGGCGTCCATGTTTGCCAGTCAGGGGCACGCAGGCGGGGGKAGTGGCCCTAGCAAGGGCGTCGTCTTCCTTGCGTGGGGCCTGCCAGCTGCCAAGACCCTGGCAGAAGCAGGTGTGACCGAGGTACGTGCGTGTCGCGCTCACGCAGAAAACGCCAAATGTGCTGCTGCTCAAGTCGCCGCATCCCTCGCCATTGAGCGCGCACCGCGGCTTTTTGGGCAACGGGCACTTTGCCAAGGCCAATGAGTGGCTCGAGGATCCGACGCGGCACGGCAGAGGAGGCGGCATTCGCTGGGGAGATCTATAGCTCTAATTTACAGTGTCCTCAAGAGGCGGGGGATCCACAGTGATGTTCAGGTCGAGCAGGCGGCCGGTGTGTATGTTGTGGATCCACCCGTGGATCTTAACACGGGGGTTGACTTGGCCGTTCAGTGGCGACACTTTGCCTCGCCAGTTATCCTGGATCACAGGATGGTCAACAATGTTTTGGATTTGCTTGCGCACACTGGCTTCGGTCAGGAGAGGGACCAGGCGCTCCTGCATCTCCGGAACAGGAATTGTATGGCGCTCACGCACGCGCGAGCGCAGATAGCGGGCAAGCTCCGTCAGCGGCGTCAGGTGCCTGGTCAGGGCCGACGCGGGCAGAGGCTCAAAATCGTCTTCCTGCTCATGGAGCACCTGTTTGACAGCCGCAGCAACGCCACCGCAGCTCGTATGTCCCACCACAATGACATGCTCTACGCCAAGAGCCTGTACAGCGAATGTGAGTGCACTCACGGCACTGTCGTCGTAGGTATGGAACTGGTTGGCGACATTGCGCAACACAAAGAGCTCGCCGGGCCGCGCATTGCACACCACGCTTTCGGGCACACGAGAATCGCTGCAACCAATCCAGAAGACTTTAGGATGCTGGCCGCCGCGCAGGGCCTCGGCCAGCTCAGGCTGCTGCGTAATAAATTCCTGCGACCAGGAGGCATTGCGGTCCAGCAGCGTATCGGTCGTCGTACGAATGGGTTGCATCTCAAAGAGGCCGATCGAAACGGGATGCTGTCAGAACTGAAGTATGGGAGTGCAACAGCGGTGCAGCAAGAGGACTGTGGCTGTATGCAGACGATGAAGCGACGCCCACCAGCAGCTTAACAACCTGTGAGTGTATTGATAAATTAAAATTGTCCCCGTCCGCAAACGGACAATTACTGTCGCATTTCTCCGTCGGCCCACAGGGCAGGGGAGCCTCCCCATTATGGAATGTATGCAACACGACCGTAGCTATGTGCACAGACTGGATCGTTGTATGTATGTACGTCCTATCCAGTTTAGAAGGGCTTGTCGCTGTCGGGCGTCTTGTCTGGACGGTGAATGACCAAATACGTACCCTCGTAGAACGAAGCCTAAAAAAGGAAGCGCAACGCGCGCGCATTGTGTCAGGACCTGTCCATGCAGCTGCGAGAATACGTACCACAGGCGTGTTCAGCAGAACGTCCTTCTTGAACAGAGGAACACCGCTGAGCGCCAGCGTCACCAGCACACCGGACGTGGCACCCCAAAAGAACAGCGAGGGGACCCACCTGTGGTTAGTATGTTTTCTCAGAGGATAAAACGCACTTGAAGGCGTACTGCGCGTTACTGCATAGTTAGCATCTGAAACCATGGCGATGGCGATACGTACATCGTACCGACGTGGGGCTGGAACGACGGCTTGAGGAAAGCAGCGCGCGAAGTAGCGCGGAAGGCACCCATAGCAGCAGGCGAGGGACGGAACATGATGATCGTGTCGCACACAGGCGAGGAATAGCGGGCTCCCAGCGATGGCCTCGCCGCGACTCATTCTCGGCCGAAGAAGCCGGTGAAGTCCGACAGCCATGTGGCTCTACGACTGACTAATCGACACTCTCAAGCCAGGTCCTGCTTGAGCACGAAGCGGTAGCGGACTGCCGCGTTAGTACACCATGTAATACATACTGTCACCCTTCGAGACACGCTCGATCGCCTTGGAGCAGTCCTTCATATCCACGAGTTCGATCCAGGGCTCAACATTCTTCTCCGCCGCCAGCTTGAGCATGCTCAGCGCCTCGACCTTGTTGCCAATGTGGCTGCTGCACAGATGTGCGCTGCGCATCGCCAGGTCCTGCACACGAAGCTTGATCTGGTCCTCGGGCATACCCACGCAGATTAGGCGACCGTCTGTCTTTAGCGACGAGATCATGCCAGGCACGTCGACCGCCGACGACGACGCCGTATTGATAATCAGGTCGAACGGCTCGTTCTTGAACTTCTCTGCCCATTTGGGGTCCTCCTTTGTCGAGACGAACATACTCGCACCCATCTTCAGTGCGTCCTTCTCCTTCGACGCCGAGTGAGAGATCGCAACGACATCAGCACCCATGGCCTTGGCGAACATGACACCAAAGTGGCCGAGACCGCCGATGCCCACAATGGCCACGCGCATGCCAGGGCCGACCTTGTTGCGGTAGAGAGGGCTGTACACAGTAAGACCAGCGCAAAGCATGGGCGCAGCGTGCTCCGACTTGAGACCCTCAGGGATCGGGAATACGAACTGCTGGTGCGCGCGGATCGCTGTCGAGTACCCGCCTTGCGCGATGCTGCCGTCAGGCCAGTGCGAGTTGTAGGTGTCCACCATGTGGCCTTTGCCATCGCCAATGCAGTAGTTCTCGTTGTCGTGCTTGCATGGGTAGCAGTTCATGCAGGAACCGACCTGAGCGCCAATACCCACACGGTCGCCGACCTTGATATCCTTGACATTCTTACCGACCTCTGCACAAGTTAGAGCTCCCATCTTGGATACGCACGAGTCACATGGCCGACGATCTCGTGGCCAGGAATGCAGGCAGGCACGCTAAGAGGTCCCCTGGAGTATGAGTCACCTGATGTCATACGTACCAGCCGCCAGACACAGTGTGCAAGTCAGAGCCACAGATACCGCAGTGGGTGATGGAGACCTCGACATCGTCGTCCTCAGGAGTCTTGTGACGGTCAGCACCTGCATATATCCCGCTCGCAACGTACCTTGAGCTCGAAATCGATGACCTTGAAGTCGGTCCAGTTCTTCGTGTCGTGAATGGCGTATCCCTTGGGCATTGTCCTCGTAGATCTGGATATGGCGTGCTGCACCGCAACATACGCTTAAGTACTTTCGCTATCACGTCACTCTCCACATGGCCCGCGCCACGTATCTGCACACGACACGTGTGGTGTCGTGTGTCTTCCAGGGAGATCATGTGATGCTTACGAGCTATGAAGCACGCCATCCATACACAGCCTGGGATCGTGTCTGGAACGCGTCGATCATACTTGACGACAGCTTTTGGAACACCTGTCCCGCAATCGCCGCATACATGGGGCTGGAGAATGCAAAGGCAAGTGTGAAAGTAACCTCCGTTTGGGGCATGCGCATGTGAGGCGCCTTTGGTAGGGACCGGAAATACCATGCTGTTTCCAGGCCCTTGAAGAGAGGCGACGGCTTGGCTTTCGCCTGTATGTCAGATCAGTTCATGCCACCCACCTTGACCCATTCATGCGGCCGCATAGATACTTCGCTGACGTAGCTTTCACGTAGCGCGGAAAACCCAATCACGAGCTCTGCATCGACGAAATGGGTAGCTTCGGGGTCATTCTGCTTGGCACGGGGGCCAGAAGGGCCTAGCACGCGTGAGTCTAGGCAGTACGGCAAGAAATTCTTGTATGAATCAACGTCGGCCACAATGGCATAGAGCTGCTCTGGGGTATATCTGCGTAGTTAGTGTCATCCAAGACGGTATACATACGAAAGCACCACCCTCTCCTTGAACCTTTGGGTTCCATCATCGCCGGGCGGCCCGCCGCCCAGCACATGATGCAGGTTGAAAAGGCCCCGACACGGCACCCATGAAGACCGGTATAGCGTCACCCCTTTGCTGGGTCGCACAGTGTGTGCATTGCTCCTCCCGAGTATACATGGGAAGCGCAGCGCATCGATGCGGCAAACGGGGGGCACCTGTTTCAGTCCTTTCATGGCCACTGCGACCGGGATCCGCTAGGTGGAGGGGGGCAAATTCGGCCAAATTGTTTCTGTCATTCAAACGGTGTGCCTCCATTTTTTCGGGTTACCTGCACGGACGCCATACAGGCAGCCATGCCACTCAACACATCCCACTATCTCACCAAGCAGGGATGGAAAGGACACGGAACACCGCTGGATGGTGAGAAAGGGCGCGGACTAAGGAAACCGCTCATCATACCGCAGAAACGCAACCTTGGAGGCATAGGCCAAAACCGTGATCGTGCGGTGGAGTGGTGGGATGACATTTTTGCGGTGGGTACATGCTATGCTTACTAGACAGGCTGGTGCAAAGGCCCTTGCTCTCGGTGCGTCTGCCAAGAAGGATGCGAGCGTCCCGGCTGGACCGAGGCGAGCACTCTCTACGCTGGCCAAGCAAGAGCACGCGCGCCGCATGCTCATGAGCAACTTTGTGCGAGGGGAGGTCGTGGGAACTCTTTCTATTTCGACGGAAGAGACCGACGTGAACATAGTTCAAATGCAAGGCCCGCCTACGGAAACCTTTTCCCAGGATACCCATGATGCAAACTCGCCGGGCAGCAGCAACAAAGATGGTGTGCAAATCGACAGGAAAAAGAAACGCAAGCGCGAATCTGAGGACACAAACTCACGCAGCATGGAGAAGAAGCGCAATAAGCGCGACAAGAGCACCAAGAAAGAGAAGAAGAAAGAGAAAAGCGACAAGAAGGAGAAGAATGACAAGAAAGGGAAGCGCGACAAGAAGGAAAAGCTAGTCAGAGAAGAGAAGCGAGACAAGAAGAAGCGAGACAAGAAGAAGCAAGACAAGAAGAAAAAGGGCGCCAGTCAAGAGAAGCGCAATTAGGTGAAAAGCTCGACAAGAAGGACGAACATAATCAGGGATCCGGGACAGCGATCCACAACGTCGGTAACCCTCTCCAAGGCAAAGCGAGATACCCCACCCCCCGCTCATATTATCCAGCGGGTTTTCCGCGTCCGCCCTTGCTGGAGGGCGCGTCAAATAGCTGGTTAGCTACCCATTGAGAGACACACCTCCACCTCGTTGCTCTTGCGTCATTCTGATCCGACAGGGCGCCAGGGAGGGATGGACACTGGCGTTCCTCGGAACTCTGTGCCGATGGAACCACCGACAGATGCACCTGAACCCACCAAGGACCGACAAAACACGAATGATATGCAGGCGGAGCTGTCTCCCATGCCAAGCACATGTGAATCCTGGTGGTACCGGTGCTTTGATGGACTGCTCCGTTTTGCTCTCCAGTCGCTGTCCCTAGGGCCTCTTCCAAGGCACATGGCCTTTATTATGGATGGAAATCGCCGCTGGTCGCGAATGACGGGGATTGAGGTCCACCAAGGGCACCGTATGGGATTCGAGGCGCTCAAGCGCGTGCTGGACTTGTGCTTGTCGCTTCGTCGAATTGAAATGGTGACTGTATATGCATTTGCGCTCGACAACTTCAGACGGGACCAAGCTGAGGTGGATGCATTGATGGAGCTTGCAAGGACACGGCTCCTAGAGCTCTCCCGCCACAGGTGCGTGCTGGCTACTAACTCCAGCGATCTGGTGCGCAAATTTTCGGTCCGCATCCGCGTCGTGGGACGGCGGGCCTTGCTGCCACCAGCTGTACAAGAGACGGCTCGGAGCGTGGAAGAGGCGACCAGGGATCACACTGGGTGTGTAGCTCGCATGCTAACCGACAGGCCGACCCTGAACATTTGCATGCCGTATGCGGCGCAGGATGAGATATGCTTCGCTGCGACACAAGCGGCGCAGCAGGGGCCCCTGACCGAGGCATTTCTGAGGGAGCATCTCATGGTGCCGTGCGATATACCGATCGACGTGCTTGTGCGCACGTCGCACGTCCCACGCCTCAGCGACTTTTTGCTATGGCAATGCAACGAGCATACCCAACTGCACTTTGTGGACCAGTACTGGCCCCGGTTTGGCGCGCGCGATTTGATTCCCATTCTACTTGCGTACCAGCGCGCACACTCGCATACTGACTGACGGTGCGGGTTGTGGGAGGCTCTATGGCCAGCAGTTCCTCGCAGGGCTCCTGCCAGCAAAGTGACGCCGTCCGTTTCTCTGGGCCATGCATGAAGATGCGACAGTGTGGCATAGCACTGTTACACCGATGAATAGGCCGGTTCCATCATGTCTGACCTGACAACGCAAATAGGTGGCAACGTATTGTATCGTACAAAATCATATCATTCGCATTCTTCCTGGAGGGTGAGTTGGTGGGGGTGTCGGAGCCTCTCGACCATAATTGCACGGAACGCATCCAGTGTGCACAGCTCTGGATGCCCTGGGTATTGCTGGCCACTGGCACGACAGCCAGGCAAGCGCAGTTCCTCGTCGCCGTACCGGCACCGCACGTAGTAGCCCGGCTGGTGCTGCTCGGTCGCCGGCGCCGTTTCTCGACGATCGTAGAAGAGTTCCATGGCCAGCCCAGCGTGAAAGGCAGGCCAGCGGTCATTGAACACATCGAGAATATGGCACAGCCCGACCAGCGTGGCATCGTGCCCGAGGAACACCGACAGTCGCAACGGCTCTGCGTCGCCTCGCACCGCGCGGCGCTCCATCGACCGGTACAGGCTTTCCACGAACGGCCCGAGGGCCAGGCGGCGGTACTGCCGGCGTTCCTCGAGATCGGGTGCGCGGTAGCCGCCGAACCATTCGTGCAGCACAGCGCGCTCCATGAGATCCAGCAGCGAGGAATCTTGGAACGGCGTGGGTATAGGCAGGTCATGTGCCTCCATGGCCCGGATGGTATCGACGAGGCCGCTCACGGCGGGACTCGCATTGACACGAGGCAGGTGGCCACAATCGCTTGGCGATACTAGATGGTCGTAGCGTGCAAGCACAGGGTTATACAGCTCTGCAGCTTCGGCAGCGTACTTTTGCATGAGTATGTGCAGTCGATGGCAGCCGCGGGGGTATGGGAGCATATCCTCATCAAGCGGGTTTCGGATGTACTCGTGCGGCACAAATTTGCGGTTTTGCGGCCCAAGGAGTCCAGCAATAACCTGGTCGAGACTCTGGATGGTGCGGCCCATGGCGGTGCTGCGCAGGTACAGCTTGTCTTGGTCACTCGGTGCCAGTTTCTCGGGAAGCAGGTGCTCTAGCTTCACATACCGCTCGCGCAAGGCCTGACCGAGGCGGAGCATCGAGACTCGCCCCACATCAGTCAGTTCGCCCAGGAAGCATGCGCCCTGCTCGCCAATCTCGGGGCCTTCGCCAGGCCGCCCCGCGACCTCGATGCGGCGCTGAATCTGCGTCATGGTCGGAAGATGTTCTTCTCCCACGATGTGCAGCACGGAGCGCTCAAAATCTCTCGATGTATGGCATAAATTCCATGTTGACGGCAGGGGCGGTTCGGCCGTCGTGAGTCGGCGCCGAACTGGCGTGCGCTCGCCGTGCCGTAGCACGTATGCCACCTGAAGCAGCTCCATGTATGGTGGTGGATCACGCCAGCCCAGTGTACTGGAGAACTGCCCCCGCCCCGTGGGCATAGAGGCCGCGCCCTCCGCCACCGTCGGGTTGGGCGACATGGAAAAGGAACATGCCTTCCTTCGTGTGCAGCGCCGCCGCAACGATGACTAAGCAACTCGACAGGCCCCAGCTATGGTCGGTCTACGACGAGCTGAGAGATACGCTTGCTAGCGTACCAGGGAGCTCTTTCTGGCCTTCGCTGTAGAGAAGTGCAATGCTGGCGACGGTGGCAACATACAGCGCCGCAATTGTGCCGATAATGAGGAGGGTCTGCGACGAATAGTCGTCCTTCTCGCACGCTGCGCCTGCAAAGAAGCGTGTGCGGCCGCCCTCGCGCACCGGCTTGCACTTGCACCGCCAGCACAACTTGCCACCCTTGGTCGTCTGAATGGGTGTGCCGCGCAGGCTGCATGTGTTTGTCGCGGCCTCGAGCTGCTCGCGCTGTGCGTAGCAGGTCTTGGGACCTTGGTCCATGGCCGTGAAGGCAGCCCACTCACGCATCCGCCCCGGGGCGGCCTGCAGCGGGAGGGGCGACTGCGTACGTCGGTGCAAGGCCGAGTTCTTCGCCTCGGACGTATGAACCAGGGCGACGCGGGCACCGGCCAGCTGCTCAGCGCGGTGCACAAGCGAGGTGAGGACTTGCTTCACCTGCGCCTTGGCATCTTGGAACGTCTTACTGTGTGCGCCAAATTCGCGCTGGACATCTGCAAGCGCAGAGATGCGCGCACGAGCAAACGCCTCAAGGTCTGTGTGCGCACCTTGAACGAGCTGCTCGATGCTAGTCAGCTCGTGCGTCAGGCGCTCGAGGGCAGTAGCAGTGGGCGGTGGCGCTGCCAAGATGCGCTGTGTGCCGGTTGCTGCCTCCTCGTACAGGGAGACAAGGTGGTCTAGCGCCTCGTCGGAAGGCGCCTGATGGATCGACACCTCGTGCGTCGGCACGAGCGAGGCGGGGAATAGGTCTGTACAGGTCAGTGTGGTGGACGTACCGTGCTCGTCATCGAGGCCGTGGAACGTCACGAGGACGCCGCTGCGGGGCGCCTGTGGCTCAAAGAGATCCTTGAGGCTATACTTGGCACAGTCGTGCGGCAGGTGATGCCACATATTGGGCGAATCACCGGCCGTGCGAGGCAGGCTTGGGACGTTGATGCCCAAGTGGTGCGCAAGCACTTGGTGGACATCGGCGCTGTGGATGACCACAGGGTCACGCACATTGCCAGCAGGCGAGTTAAGAAACAGGGTCGTGCGCGCGAGCGCCATAGCGGGTGCAGCCAGTGCCGCTACCGCATACACCAGGGACGGCATGGCGCTGGATCGCTGGCGGGACGTCGCGGCTGAGAGGCGGAGGTGCCGCCCGGGCCCACTCGGCCGAGCCCACTCCTCCACCGGTAGAACGCACGCAGAACAGTGAAAGGATCGACGCGTGGCATGAGTGTGGCGATAGGGCCTGAGCCCGCGCCGGCGCTCTCGCCTCCGAGCCCAGAGAAGCTTGGTCGGGCGACGAAGGATATTTTGTTTGGCTCGGTATGTGTGGCGGCGTCCTTACTCCAGATCGCTGGCATGATCAGCAAGGTATTTGAGCACCCCTTGTACGTGACTGCGTCGCTGACGCAGCGACCTGGTGAAAGTGCGGCTGCAGACGCAGCCGCATGACGCTCCCTACTATACAGGGGCCTGGGACTGTTTTCGAAAGACATTTGTACATGAAGGTGTGCGGGGCCTGTTTCGAGTGCGTTGCAATGGCTGACGCATCAGGGTGTGACGATGCCTATATTGGGCGCGACGATGGAGGATGCCGCGCTCTTTCTTACATACAACCAGGTGCAGCGCGTACTGCGGAATGTGCGCGGCGTGAGCGAGACAGCTACGCTCCCGCTGACGGACCTGGCGGTCGCTGCGGCCGCATCGGGTGCGATGGCCGCGGTCGTGCTCACACCTGTCGAGCTGATCAAATGCCGCATGCAGGTGCAGCAGATGGGGCGCACGTCACGGGCGCCGGCGCCGAACGCTCTCCCCCTGATTTGGGAGACGGTACAAAAGTCGGGCATGACGGGCCTGTGGCACGGACTGTCCGGCACGCTGATCCGCGAGGTAGGCGGAGGCATTGCATGGTTCCTCTCATTTGAGCTTGCTACGCGTGAGTTTGTGCGCTGGCGCGCCAAGGCGCGGCCTGCGGATGCCCCGCCGACCAGGGCCGACCTGGGCAGTGTGGAGCTGGCGGTGAGTGGCGCGCTCGCTGGCGTGAGCTACAATGTAAGCCTGTTCCCAGCCGACAGTGTCAAGTCAGCGATGCAGACGCAGCGCGAGCTGCGCGCGCACACGCGCGAGGCGGCGGGGTCCCCGCTTGGTTTCATGGCGATGCTGATGCGCCTCTACCGGACGCGCGGGCTGTCGGGTCTCTATGCGGGTGTCGGTGTGACGTGCCTACGGAGTGCGCCAAGCAGTGGTACGTATATGCATCTGACGGCAGCGCTGGTCTTGTACGTTGTGTGGCTGACCCAGTCTCGTGTACCACAAATTGGAGCAACTGGCTGCTAGGTCTGGGTGGTAGATAGACGCACGTGCCAAGGTGTCACATGGGTATGAGCTGGCGCCCGGGACGCTGACCCGTGCAGCTGGGTGGGCGTTGGTGTTTCGCGAATGTTCACTCGCTGGGGCTTGCGCAACCCATTTAGTGTCCGTGCCAGCGCCCTATTGCCTTCTGTATCCCGTGCCTCTTTCTCTACTAGTGTCATGACCGGTATGTAGTTGGCTGTGTGCGCTTACAACAGCTTCGAAGATCCAGGTTGCCAACCCTGTGGTTGAGCTTGACGGTGATGAGATGACTGTATGTACTGGTAGGCTGATGGCAGCGTATCATCTGGAAGAAGATCCGTGAGGATGTAGGTCCAGACGACTGACGCAGCTTATCCTTCCCTTCCTGGACGTGGATCTGAAGTACTATGACCTGGGCATCGAGCACCGTGATGCGACCGATGACCAGGTCACTGTGGATGCCGCGGAGGCGATCAAGAAGTACAAGGTCGGTGTCAAGTGTGCCACCATTACGCCCGACGAGGCTCGTGTGAAGGAGTACAACCTGAAGAAGATGTGGCTCTCGCCCAACGGCACGATCCGCAACATTCTCGGTGGTACTGTGTTCCGTGAGCCGATCGTCCTCGAGAAGGTGCCGCGTCCCGTGCCCGGCTGGACGAAGCCGATCTGCATTGGCCGCCACGCGTTCGGTGACCAGTACCGCTGCCAGAACATTGTGGTGCCCGGCAAGGGTCAGCTGCGCCTTACCTTTACGCCCGACGACCCGAACGGCGAGAAGATCGACGTGCACGTCTACGACTTCCCGTCGGACGGCGGTGTGGCGATGGCCATGTACAACACCACCGAGTCCATCCGCGGCTTTGCGCACTCGTGCTTCCGGGTGGCGCTCGACAAGAAGATGCCGCTGTACATGAGCACCAAGAACACCATCCTCAAGGCGTACGATGGCAAGTTCAAGGACATTTTCCAGGAGCTATACGACTCGCAGTACAAGCCTGAGTTTGAGAAGCTGGGCCTGTGGTACGAGCACCGCCTCATCGACGACATGGTCGCCCAGGCGATCAAGGGCAACGGTGGCTTTGTGTGGGCTTGCAAGAACTACGACGGTGACGTTCAGTCGGACGTGCTGGCGCAGGGCTTTGGCTCTCTGGGTATGATGACCTCGGAGCTCATCACGCCCGACGGCGACATGATCGAGAGTGAGGCTGCGCACGGTACCGTGACGCGCCACTACCGCGAGCACCAGAAGGGCAACGAGACGAGCACGAACTCGGTCGCCTCGATCTACGCGTGGACCCGTGGCCTGCTCTTCCGTGGCAAGCTCGACGGCAACGAGGACCTCCAGAAGTTCGCGCGTGCCCTCGAGGAGGCTTGCGTGTACAGCATCGATGTCGACAACGTCATGACTAAGGACCTGGCCCTGTCGATCCACGGCAAGGCCATGACCCGCGAGCACTACGTCAACACGTTCGAGTTTATCGACCATGTGAAGAAGGTGCTTGTCGACAAGCTGCGTGCGGCTGGTCTTGCTTAATAGTCTATAGCGGGGCAAATACGAGCACTAGTGTGGTAGCCGCTACTGCTACCATCAACGGCAATGCGGCGTCAGGCCGTGCCGCACCGCTCTGGGTATCTGGCGCTGGCTGCGGCCCCGGTGCGCCGGGCGCCCCAGTGACGTTGCCTGCATAATAGTCGCGCCGCGCTGCCGACATGAGAATCATAAAGGAAAGGCTCTCCGTGGACGTGGGGCCAGGCGCATTCGTATTCAGCTCGTTGACCGTGAGGAGCCCATTCGTAAACGAACTCGCAGGGGTCAGTCCCGCCGCCAGCGTTTGGTACGCGCGCTCCGCGTGGTCCACATACTGCTGCCGCGACGCATCCATACTGCCCAAGCGGAACGCCGCATACGTCACGAGCGCTGTGCCTGCCGCGTCTCGAAACGACGACGTGTTGTTCGCATTGTTCGGCAGCAGACCCGTCTTGTCATCCACATGCTGGTACACGGCATTCAGCAGCTCGGCCGTCCAATGCAGCAGGTTGTCGTGCGGCACTTGCATCGCCTCCGCCCACGGACTCGCACTGATCATCGCCGCCACACGTAGCATACCGGCGGCAGCCCACCCCAAGCCCGTAAGCCACGCACGCGGATCTATCGGCTGGGGCGTCTTGTTCTTGCCGTTGAACTGCACAATGTGCCGCCACAGACCAGTGCCCGGGCCGCTGGCTATGCGCAGCGCCGCGCGCTGCAGCTGCAGCTGCTCGTATGCCATGCGCACGAGCGTCTCGTTGCCCGTTATCACACCGTACGCGGCGAGGAACGGCGGGCCCATGTACGCCGAATCGGACCACAGCTGCACCGTCGCCCGCGACGCGCGCTGGCTCAGCGCGCCCGTTGGCGAGCGCGTCACATTGTACAGCAAATAGCGGAGCTGGCGCTGCGCGGCGCCACCGTACGTGCTGTGTGGCGCAGGCGCATGGTTCGGAAACCCCTCGTTGACCCACGCACCAATGAGCACGCCCTCGCCACAGCTCGCAGAGTCCATCGTTGCGCCTTCGCCGATGCGCTCGTCGCCCGTCACCTTGCTGGCCAGGCGCCCCGAGGCATCCTGGCTGCTCACGCTCTTCTCTGCGAGGCGCAAGAGTCCAGTCGGCTGCGCTTCCGAGCCCGGTGGAAAGAGCTGCGAGCCCGGCTTCTTAAAAAAGGTCCACTCGGGGTACAGGTACTCGGTCACCGCCGACTGCAACACGCCCTGCTCCCACGACGCGCGCTGCGACGACAGCACACCCTCCAGGGCCACATTCACCATGGTCGTGTTCAGCGCCGGCACAGTCGCAGCGCGTGGCACCAGCGACACGCCGCGCCGCTGCGGCGTCATGTGCCGGGCCTCGGCACCACTCACGCACGCTAGTGCGCAGCCCAGGAGCAACGCAGGCGCGGCGACCGCAGCTGCGCCGCGCCGCGCCACGCGCGCCGGGGCCGCCAGACGCTCGCTCATGTCCATCGACGACACTGTGCTGGGCAGCATGCCCGCCTCGGTCGCGCCGCGCGGCGCGATGACCACGAGCGTGCCGTTCGTGCGCATGAGCGCCACATCGCCCGTCGCATGCCATGGCGAGATGGTCGTAGTGTCGTAGTCCCCCGCTGTGAGCGTGTAGCCCCGCACATACACCTCACCGATCGGATCCACAGCATGGCCGCCGGTGCGCAGGTGTTCCAGGGCCGCCGCGTAGCGGGCCACAGCCGGCGTGTGCAGTACGAGCTTGCATTCGAGCGCGACGGACGGCGGGCCGACAGGCGCCGCGAGGCAGCGCGCCGACTCATCGTCCACCGACTCGGGCGCAAACGCCTGCAGATCGTACAGGTTCGATGTGCTGGCCGGCGCGGTGATCAGTGCCGTGTGTGTATCGTAGCTCAGCTGGGCCGGCACGTATGCATGCATCACTGGCACACCGAGGTACAGACGCAGCGCATCGAGCAGCGTTTGGTCCGCAGCCGTACCGCTGCCGACCAGCACGGCCGCCCGCACGCCGCTGATGCCAATAGCCGCACGAAGTGGCGCCATGATCCAGCTGTCCAGGAGGCGGCCGCGCGGAAAGAGGCCGTTGCGCAAGAGGTTCATGTTGATGCGCCGGAAGAGGGGATACAGCAACGCCCCTGTCGCGGGCACCCACAGGCGGTGCTCGATCAGCTGCGCACCGCGCGTGCTGATGAATAGGAGCGTCGGACGCAGTATCGCCGTCGTGGACACGAGCTCGGTCGGCGGCTCGCACGCAATGCCCGCGCCGGTGGCCAGGCACGTCAGCACCAGCGTCCAGTGCACCAGGGCAGGGACCGCGCGCGCGTACAGCAGATCCGTCAGCACAACATCGTTCATGCCCGGCACATCGTCGGCGGGAAACTCGCTCAGCCACGCCGTCACCGCCGCGGTCATGGACGTGTGCGTCGTATCGAGCCAGGCGCCGTGGCCATCCCATACCGTAGCGTAGATACCCGTGCCGAGGCGGTCGAGTTCCGCACTCGACGAGCGCGACACGTCGGGTGGCGGCGGCACTGTGCTGTCGGGCGCGGCGCCCAGCACGTCGTCCCACTCGATGGGGCTATGCTTGGGCTGGGTGCCCTCGAGAGCGTCGGTGTTGCGCACGACGACGAGGCGCGCACCCGCCCACAGAGGGAGCAGGGGCGCGCCGATACACACGACCGCGGTCGTCGCGAGGTCCACGCCAGTGGGGAGCGTCGTAGGCGCGAGGCCCGGCGGCACCAGTATCGTTCGTGCACGCTCGTTGGCGACGGCGCCGGCCAGCGCGGCAATGACCGCGGCCGCCGTGTCCAGGAAGCCACACACGACAATGGTTGGTGCATCCGACTTGACCAACGTCTCGACACCGCGCGCAAAGGCCGTGGCCTGTGTGCGCAGCTCGTCGTTGCTGAGCGACGCGTCCATGACACGCCGCGCATGCGAGCCCTCCGTGCCTGTGAGGCCGTGCGCGAGGAGCGTCGCGACGGTGGGCGTGCGCCGCTGTGGACGCATCGCCAGGTCACGACCCAGGGGCGCATTCACGTTGCGATACGTGGGCGACTCGCCCGCGAGATGCACCGAGGACACCTCCGACTGTTTATGCAAGATCAGCGGGTGCAGCAAGGGCTGATCGCGGTACTGGATGATGCGCGCATAGAGTAGACATGCAGCTAATACGACGAGCAGGCCGACCGAGTATGCGTCGACGCGAATCCAAGACGGCTCGCTCATCGTAGTCGCTGGGGGAGGCCGTGGGGCCGCCGACCCAACCTTTCGCGTCGTCCTCCGGATGCAGGCGCATCGGGCCGCATGCGGCGCCCCTGCATGGATCGGGCAACTTCCACCATGGACGACACTCGCCACGTGCTCAAGGCCCTGCGCCGTGAGCAGCGCGACTTGTGGAGCCGCCTCGCGAGCATTGCGCACGTACGTGCGGGCTACTCACGCAGGATGCGCGCTACGTGGATGACGTGTGTGCAGCGTGCTTTCCACTCCCACTTATAGGTATGTGCATTCGCTTACGCAGCCAACCTCCGCTGCGGCGCATGGTACACGGACCCAGCGCGCCTGCACGGCACAGCGTACTTCAAATCGACCGACGGGCACATGTATGCGTGGGACCTGAGCCTGAAACGCGCCAACCTGCATCTCGCCCAGCTGATCGAGGAGAGCATCGCGCACAACGAGCTCACTGGGTGCATCCTCGTGGATTCGACACGGCGCGGCAAGCGCTTCCCGGACGCGCTCGCCAAGACCGTGCCGATCTGGTGCGCTGTTCTGAACCGCGCGTCGGCGCGCGTACATGGAACGCCCGCGTGTCCACCGCTCATGACGCCGCCAGACGCAGTCACACGCAGCGAGCACGCACAAATCGAGATGCGCCTGGATGCGTGGACCGACCGCCTGTGCCGCTCGGACCTGCGCGTGCCGCGCCTGTCCAAGCCGCTCGTGCCCGTGTTTGCCCATGCGCCCGATGTACCGAGTCTGCAGACGGCCTCGCACCAGCACCACGTCGTGCTTGCGAGCGTCTCGCCAGCCGTCATCGACACAGCATCCGTGCCGCCGCCGGCGCCCGGTGCCATGTACGTGCAGGGTGCTGGTGACGATCACGAGGCGTGGGCTGAAGGCCTCACACCCGGGCTCTTTTGGCAGCACCGCACCGCGCTCCTCAACGCAGACCTCACGCGTGACGCGCGCGTGGCGCTCGTTCATACCCTAGTGACCAACGAGCGCGCACGTACCGGACGCGTCCTGTGGTTGCCGGGCGAGGCGGACGCGCCGCCTATCACAATCCCCGGCACTGGTCTCGCAGTGCAAGCGCGTGCGCGTGAGCAAGGGTTTAGTGCCGCGGAGCGCGCGCAGTTTGCGCTCCTTGTTCACTGCGATCAATCACCACCTAGCGCTGACGAGTGCACGTCGCGCGTACTGGCGCTCGGCCTCGATGCATCCAAGCGCGGCCTCGCGGCGTTTTCACAGGCGCTGCCGACCGCTGTCGATGCTATCACCGAGGCGCTGCACGTGGCTGCGCTTGATCAGGGCACCACAGCCGAGACACCGCGCATTCTTGTCTGCTGCGAGACAGGCTTCCAGCTCAGTGGTGCGCTCGTTATCGCTGTGCTCGCAGCCTCGTTTGACGAGAAACGCCGTGGCTTGTTTGGTAGCGCTGATGCACAAGCGCGACTTACGGCGCACCGCCTACGCATTACCAAGGACACGACGCAGCGCCGCCTGCAGTGGTTCACCAGCGCGGTGAGCGCAGGCGCGCCCAGTCGTGCACACCTGCAGCGTGTCAATGCCTATCTGATGGGGCCGCAGCGCCAGGTGCGTGTGTGGCACCCCGACGAGCTACAAAGCTAACGCCTGCTGGAGCCGCACGGGGAAGTAGGTATTAACATCCAGCCTTGCATCCAGATATCACAGCAAGATGGAGAGGGAGTTATCGCATCCTGGGAGACCTGGGTCTGAGCATAGGTAGGATGCGATTGGTATGTACCTGCGCGGGTGCTGCGGCGTTATCGCTGCCTCCACCCTGGGGTGGACCATCGCTTATTCAGCGTGCATATCTCCCCGCTCGCGCCACGCAGGCTTGCGCCATGTCGCACGCTTGGGAAGTCCGCTTCAGCAACTCGCGCCAACTCCCCTACTTTTTCAACGCGGAAACGCGTGTATCGATGTGGGAACTGCCAGATGGCATGTCGGAAGAACAGGCCCGGAAGCTTCCTGGCGGCCATCTGCTCGGCGAGGCGTCGCAGGCGAATCCTGCGCAGGTGCGCGCGAGTCACCTGCTCGTGAAGCACAAGGACAGCCGCCGGCCCAGCAGCTGGCGTGAGGTATGCATCTCCTCTAACATGCAGGCACAAATCACCCGCACGAAGGACGAAGCCATTGCGCAGCTGCGCTCGTACCAAGCGCAGCTGGGCGCTCAGCCTAGCGTCACTGCGTTTGCCGAGCTGGCCAGCCAGTTTTCGTATGTATTTGCTACTAACACTAGCGACTGCTCGTCCGCGCGCTCGGGCGGTGACCTCGGCTCGTTTGGCCGTGGCCAGATGCAGCGCCCGTTCGAGGACGCGGCGTTTGCGCTGCCGGTGGGCCAAATGAGCGATGTTGTCGAGACAGATAGCGGCGTCCATCTCATCCTGCGCACGGCCTAGTCGCGCGCAGGAGCATAGCACTTGCATGGTCGCCACTGCTGCTCCGCTGCCAGGGACGGCGGCCGCAGCACCCGACATCTACTCACGTGACCGCGATGCAACGCACATGCCCGTGCCGCAAGCGAGTGTATGTCCTTCGTGAGACACTTTGTGGCATCATGGCCTCTGCCACAATGGCGACGCCGCCCAAAGTCCGACATGAATCTCAGGCGACAATTACGATGGGCCATAGTGCCGTCAGCTTTGTGCCGACGGAACACATCCAGACAGCCGTCAGTGACTTTGGTGATCATATCGTGATCGATACGATCATCCCGCCCGCCCGCTACTTGCCGCCGACGCTCTCTGTCACCAAGCTGGCCGGGCAGATTCAAGACGACCTCGTCCGTGAGCTCGAGCGCCTCGGCCTCGGCTTTGGCTCGCGCGTCGCCTCTGTGGCACATCCCCGCAGCAAGGACGCCGAGGCCGAGCAGTTTGTCCGCACACCCAAGGGCCAACTCGTCGACCCCGCACTGCAGCCCAAGAACGAACAATATACGCGCGCCTGTCTCGGTATCCGCAGCTTGCGCGGCGAGCCCCTGCTTACCTACTTCCCCGATCCCAAGGGCGCTGAGCCTGTGCTTGTCCAGGGCGCGCCCACGACCTGCCCGTGTGTTTGCTGCCGCAGCGGCTGTGCCGGTGCGGATCCTACGACGGGCAGACTTGCGCTGCTTCCCGAAGCCCTGGCGAAGGATGCCGCGGGAAATATTCTTGTGGATGTGCCGCCCCAGCCGTCCTCATCACAGGTTGCGTCCAGTACGACGCTAGGCGAGCCATTCAACGAGGCCAAGAAGGCTACAGCGCCGGTGTCCGCGACTGTACCTACTCCTGCACCCGCTCCTGCACCCGCTCCTGCGCCCGAGCCCACCACTACGCCTGCACCTGCTATCCGGACGCGGGTTATGCCTGTACCACCGAGCGCGGCGGTACCGCCATCGAGTGCAGCTGTGCAAGCAGCGGCCTCGCGGATTCAGCCCGTGGGTGCGACGGCGATCAAGCCCGTCAAGTCGCTCGGCGACCTGCGTGGCCGCGCTGCGCCGCCCATGTTCCCTACGCCTGCATCGCTGCCGCCGGTGAGCGAGCGGCCATTGCCGCCAGGACCACCTACGTCCGCGCAAGCGCTCGCATCGACGCAATCCCGCATTACTGTGCGGCCGCCTGGCGGGCTGCAAGCCGGTGTGTCGCCGGTGACTGTGCGCGAGGAAGTGCCTTCGCAACGCGCCGAGAAGGGCATGAGCGTGTTTGCACCGTTGCAAATGTCGGAAGAGCTACGACACGCGCTCACTTTGAACGACCTCTCTTCGCTCTCGCTCTCGCCTGACGGGGGCCGCCGGACGCCGCCGCTGTCTAGTCCTTCGTCGATGGGCTCGACGCCGCGCTACCAGGGATCGCACACGCGACCCGATGTATCGCCGATCCCGATGCTGGATACGTCTGCGACGCCGATTGCTGCGCGCTACTGCCGGTCTGTGGGTAACCTGCGGCAAAAGGCGCGCGAGGATCTACCGCCGCTGCCGCCGCTGCCGAAGGATGCTTCGGTGCCGGGCCCGACCCGAGTACGCATTGTCTCGGGCCACGCACGTTAATTGGCCCTGCATCATAGACCACTGTGACGACCATTTCATAGTTCTACTTGTACACACTCGTGTACGGCTTGCCCGGGAAGGGGCGCGGCAGAAGGTTGCCATGCGAGAAGACGCCCTCGATGCGGTGCGTAGCGTTCAGATTCTTGGTCACGGTGATCTGGAACAGACTCGAACCGCCCTCGCGCGCAATAATGATCGAGCTCGCTAGGAAAAAGTGCCAGATGCGGTACAGCTTCTCGCCGTACTTGGCCTTGACCTTGGCCTCGTTCTTCTTCCAGTTCTTCAGCCAGCGGTCGATTGTGGCCGAGTAGTGGATGCCAGCGACATCGCACGAGCGCACCTCGAAGCCCGCACGCTCGAGCTGGCCAATGACCCAGTTCAGGGGGCACGAGGCATCCGCGCCGGGGAAGATGTACTTGTTCATGAACAGGCCCCAGATCAGGTCCCAGTACTGCCAGCGCGGGCGCAGACCAGCGACCTGGAACACCATCACACCATCGTCGTCGAGCAGCTCGTACACATTCTGCAGGAACTTGGCATAGTGGCGGATACCCACGTGCTCCGCCATCTCCAGCGTGACAATCTTGTTGTAGTGGCCCGGCTGCACGGGAATGTCGCGGTAGTCCATGCACAGGATCCGCGCCTGGTCGGGCGTAAGACCGTTCCTCTCGATGCGCTCGTTGCCGAAGGCCGCCTGCTCCCGCGCGAGCGTAACACCGGTGACATCCGCGCCGTAGTTCTTGGCCGCAAACGCAGCGAGCGTGCCCCAACCACAGCCAATGTCCAGCACACGGTCGCCCGGTTGCAGCGCCAGCTTTGAGCAAACAAGGTTCAACTTGTTGTCCTGCAGTTCCTCGAGCGTCTCCTCGCGGTTCGGGTCAGAAATGATACCTGTCGTGTACACCATCTGGGGGCCCAAGAACCACTCATGGAAGTCGTTGCCCCGGTCATAGTTGTCCCGGATCTGCTCCTCGTCCTGGCGCGAACTGTGCAGCAGCACATCTGGCAGCATCTTGAACAGCACATAACGAAAGAGCTCGGGCGTAAAGTGCATAGCCGCCCAGTCCCAGCGGTATTCGAGCACATCCAGCAGCTCGCCCTTCACCTCAATCTTGCCGTCAAAGTACGCCTCCCAAAACACCTGCATCGGGATCTTGTGCGGCCCGTGGTATTGGCGGCGCAGCGCGTCATCCTTGATGTCCAGGTAGTACTCAAGTGGCCGGTTCGGCAGAGTAACCTTTTCGTTGATGCGTGCACCGTACATGCTCATCACCGTCCAGTACAGGATCGCCACAGGCACACCACACAGAGCCACAAGCACCATGTACGAGGTCCAACCGAACCAGCGGGCCTTGACGAAGGGCAGCAGACGCAGGAGCACGGCCGGTGCAAAGAAAATCAATAGAGCCAGGTGCACATTGTTAAAGCTCCCATTGCCCTCTGCAGGCAGCACCGCATTCTTGATCGCGGGATAGTGCGTCAGGCGTACCTTGCCGCCAGGCGCCATCGTCGGCGCCGACGATGGCGCCGATCCCAGCGTCAGCGGGCTCGTAGCCACCGTAGCGTGCGGACGCTCGGGCACCGCCGCATCAGCAGCATCGGCCACAGGCTTCGTCGTGCCCTGGTCCGCTGAGGCCGCCGGAACGCGGCGGTTCGGCACCGGCGGCGGCCCCGGGCGGACAGACTCGGCCGTCTCGCTCAGCTTCTGCGAGATCTGCTCACCCGCCTCACTGGCAGTGTGGGAAAGCTGCTCAGCCACCTCAGCAGCTTTGGTACGAAGGTTGTTCGAGTCCATGGTGGAGAACAAAGCAGGCCCAGCTGGGCGCGACCGCTCGGGCCCAGGCGTGCGTGACCTTCCACGGCCGAGTCGCGTGTCCTCCACCACCGCCGTCGATGGCCGGTGCGTCCTTCTGGGCGCACGCGCACGGGCCGTTGGTGACGCTTGTATTTGGCTCACCAGCTGCGCAACATGCGGCGCTCGCGCGTGTTGAGTCATTCTACGAATCTGTGAACCATGCCGGCACCTACCTGACGTGGGACGAAGCGCGGCGCGCCCGCCTGTGCCAAGGCTACGAGGCGTACAACTTGCCGCTTACCTCCGTGCGCGAATGGCTCGGTGCCATGCGTGCTGCGGTTGGCAAGGAGGAGGCCACGGATGATTCAGAGGAGGAAGTGCCGTGGTGGCATGCGCACTGCTCACCGGAAGAGCAGGACCTGCTCGCGTACTTGGCGGAGCAAGGGGTCCTCGCGCCTAAGGCCGGCGCGGCCTACCTCATTTCTGCGCTTGCCAAGCGCGCAGATGAGGCGCTGGATCACGAGCGCCTGCATGCGCTATATTATCTATCGCCATCGTACCGGGCGCTCCTCGACGAACTGTGGACGTCGATGCCCAGGGCTATTGTGTCGGCAATCCAGTACGATCTCCAGTTGCGTGGCTACAAAGAGGATGTATGGCGCGACGAGCTGGGGGCCTACCTTGGCGTGCGTGGGCCGCACACCCGCCGGAATGACCCGTGTCAGGAGTTTGGGAACAAGAGTGCGGCGATTTGTGCGGAACTGCGGCGTACGCTTCTCGAGCGCATACCCACGTGCTGGCAGGCCGACGTGGGTATAGAAGAGGCGGCGCTGCAGTTACCTGCCTCATTTATAGAGGATGCACGTCGGGCCCTAGTTGCCCCGCCGCGTCCGACCTTACCGGCGCGCGGCCGCGGGCGCCGCGACCGTCGGTAGCACGTGGCCTCCACCGATGCTTTCCCCCTCCCACGATGAAGCGTAAGGTAGGTCGGTGGCGAGCTGACCCAGATTCTTCTCATGGGCAAGTCCGGCACGGGCAAGACGTCCATGCGTTCGTTAATCTTTTCTTCATACCGCTCGGAGGACACGCAGCGCCTGGGAAGTACGATTGAAGTGGAACATTCGCATGTGCGTTTCCCGGGCAACCTCGTGCTCAATCTCTGGGACTGTGGCGGCCAAAAGTCGTACATGGAGAGCTATATGAACTCGCAGCGCAACCAGGTATTTAGCGCAGTGGCTGCTCTGATATATGTCGTTGACGTCGTCAGCACCGACGAGGAGGCTGGCGACGGGCGCGAGTGGGAGACGGATCTGCGCTACTTTCGGTGCGTACGCGCCACTGACGTCAGTGACTGTGTGTCTGCGCTGCAATCGCATTCGCCGAATGCCGAGGTGTTCTGTCTACTGCATAAGATGGACCTGATCGAGTCGTCGCGCCGCCGCGACCTTTACCGCAGCCGCGTCGCAGACCTGCGCAAGAAGACGCGCGAGGTGTTGCAAGAGCATGCGTCGTCGCCGCAGGCGCGTGATGTGATCCATCTGCAATGCTTCGCGACGAGCATCTGGGATGCGACGCTGTACAAGGCTTGGTCGAGCATCGTCCATGCGATTGTGCCGGACGTGGAGCGCTTTGACGAGCACCTGACACAGCTGGGGGAGCAATGCTCGGCCGCCGAGGTCATTCTCTTTGAAAAGGCGACCTTCCTGGTCATGTCCCACTACAGTCGCTTTGAAGCTGACAATGCGTCGGCGCATTCGAACTTACCGGATGTGCACATGGTGCAGGCGCAGAGCACCCACGACTCGGAGGAAGCGCTACTCGATGGGCTCTCGCAGAGTATGCTGCCGCCGTCCTCCGATACCCCTGCGCCTGTGCGCATGCTGGCCGACGACCGCTTTGAGCGTGTGAGCGAGCTGGTCAAGCATTTCAAAATTAGCTGCCTGTGCGTTGCTATCACTGACCGCAGCGAGTCGCAGTACCAAGTCAAGGCGCTTGAGATGCGCACGCCCACGTTCCTTGCGTACATGGATGCGCTCACGTCGAGCACCTATATCCTGATTGTGGTCTCGGACCCTCGTATTCGTACGTGCATATGACTCACGCAGAAATGAGCACGATCAAGGCGCATGTCGACGCCAGCCGCCGCCAGCTAGAGGGAGCGGCCCCGGGCGCCACGCCGTAGCGACGATACCCTTCTTGTAGGCTGCTGCACGAGGACCCTGACTGGGCCTACTGGGCCCTGCTTACGTAGGCGGTCGTCGCCGCCCCGCCGCGGTGCCCTTGCCTCTAGCGTGATGGCCCTGTTGGCATCAGCAGCGCGTGTCCCGCGCCGTGCGCCCCTGCCATGGTGCACACTGGTGCGCCACGCCCATTTTGACTCGAATGCCTTTGTACAGCGCCTCGAGAAGGCCGGCATCACTCGCCAGCAGGCGGATGTCCTCGTCACTGCCCTCACAGACGTGATCAACGAGAGCGCTGAGAACATTGCGCGCGGCCTCGTGCGTCGTGACGAAGCCGAACGGCTCAACTATACGCAAAAGGTTGATTTTGCCAAGCTCAAGTCGGAGATCCAGCTCCTCGAGCGCAGCGATTTTGTACTGATGAAGTCGGAGAACGAACGGCTGATGGCCGACGTCGAAAAGCTCAAGCAGCGTTTGCGCGAGGAGATTGCGCGTACTACGGCAGGCGTGCGCCTCGACCTCAACCTAGAGAAAGGTCGCATCCGCGATGAGTCGTCCGTGCACGCGCTCAAAATCAAGGAGGTCGACACGCGCATCGAGTCGGAAATCGCCGGCGTGCGCACCAGCATCCAGAGCGCCAAGTTCAATGTGCTCCAGGTACGTCGCGCACACTTACCCAGTACCTCGTCGGTGTCGCTACCGGTGCGGGCGCTCTGCTCCTCGCGTACCTGCGCATGTTCCGCTAGTGCCCCCCTCTCTGTATATGGATAGTTACGATACGGACGGCTCTCACTGCGGGTCCCGCCGACGCCACTTCCCGTGGAGGCGCGCTCCTTCCACCATGCTTGTGGCGCCTGGCGGGACGAGCATCACTACACATCCCCAATACATCACCGATGGGCTGGACGAGTCGGCGCTCCTACCGCGGCCCATGGACCTCTTCCAAAAGTGGTTCCGCGAGGTACAGGCAGCGGGCGTGCCTGAGCCGGAGGCGATGACGCTGTCGACGACGGCGCTGCCAGACGCCCCGCCCCCGGCGGCCAGCGCCGACAAGGCTGCATGGCGCGTGCAGGCGCCGCGGCCCAGCTCGCGCACGGTGCTGCTCAAGGGCGCAGACGAGCACGGCTTTTACTTTTACACAAACTACTCGTCGCGCAAGGGTAGCGAGCTCGCAGCGAATCCGTGGTGCGCGCTCTCCTTCTACTGGCCGGCTATGCACCGCGCTGTGCGCGTATTGGGCCGCGCGGAGCGCCTTCCGCGTGAGGTGTCACAGACCTATTACAGCACGCGCCCCATTGGCAGCCAAATCGGCGCTTGGGCCAGCCCCCAGAGCAGCGTGCTGCCATCACGCGCTGCCTTGGAAGAGCGCGTCGAGGCGTGCGAACATGATCTGAAGGCGGCGCACGGCGATGCGGCGTTCCCAGTACCGCCGTTCTGGGGCGGCTACCGCGTCGTGCCGGACGAGATCGAGTTCTGGATCGGCCGCGAGAGCCGGCTGCATGATCGCTATCGGTACGTGCGGTCGCCCCACACGGACGCACCCGTATCGGATGCAGCATCATGGTCGATCGAACGCCTCGCGCCCTAGCTACGTATGGATCACGCGATGCAGCACGGCACACACGGCCGACTGGCCGCGCTCGCCACCGACCGTCTCCACGGCATGCCAGAACGTGTAGGCCCGGTGCACTGCGATCCAATGGAGCCACGCGCCAAGCAGCACACACACATGGAAGAGCTGGTGCGATGCGCCGAGCAGGTCGAACGTGCGGGGGGACCAGCGCTCGGGAATGTGCGCGACATAGAGACAGGCCCCGAATATGTAGGTCGCACCACTGAACATAACGTACTTGGCGCCCAGGACCTCGGCGACAAAGTGCCAGCTCTTGGAGATGTACAGGCCATGCATGAGCGGCACAATGCCACTCAGACCGAGTGCCACAAACACAGCCGTGCGCAGGCCTTTGTACTGCGGCAGCAGGTACCTGGGCTGCGTCACAATGTAAAACGCAATCACGCCCCAGAAGGACTCATGCACAAGATATACGGTGCGCAGAGTCGGGTGGCAATGGAAGCCATAGTGCAGGAGCGGAAAGTGGCTGCCGACAATTAGGACGACAATGCCGATACTGCATGTTAGTACAGCGACGTACTAGTCGAGGCGGTTGCTCCAGCGCGCCACCTCGCGCGAATGGCACGACACTGTGTGGTACGTCGCACTGCACCCGAGGCACACCATCGTGGCCACAAGGAACACACTCAGCATCGCCACATCCACCCCCATGGGTTGGCTGATCTCGCGCTCGCGGCTCATGCGCAGGGGCAGTTGCGTGTATTGCACAAGCAGGTCCGGCTCAGGGGCCTGCTGCATCGACAGGATCGGCCATGGGCCGGGCGGTAGTAACCCCAGTACATCTGCCAGCTGCAGCGCCAGAACGAACATCGCCGTGACAGCACCCCACAGGTGCGTATGGATATTGATTGTCTCGTTGTGCCAGTAGCACCATACACTGCGCCAGCACTTGAAAAGTGTATCGTGCCGGTAGTAGGAGTGCGGCGCCTTGCCAGGTGCGCGGTACCCACTCACCACATAGGGGACACCTTTCGCTTTTGTCAGTGGCTCGACGTACCCCAAGACGGCAATTCGTCATAGTCCATCAGGTAGCGTGGCTCGTGCGACATGGCGTGGTCGAAGCTGGACGAGGCGCTGGAGGGGCCCCACTTAGCCACGTGCCGCTCCACCTCATGCCGCAGCGCCCGGCGCAGCGGACGGCTCCGCGGCGCGGAAGCGCCTGGCTACTCAGCTTCTGTGTGGCGCTTGTGGGTGTGGTGCTGTTCTTGAGTTTCCAGGCACCTGAACTAGATGCATCAGGACCAGTTGCGCCAGCGGTTCCCACGCCAAGCATGTCCGTGGCCCACACTCCCAGAGCATCGACTGGGTCTGCGCGCGTGGTCTCGAGTGCATTCCAGCTGCGGCACGGTGTGCCGCCGCCCTGGGACACACACGCCGGCGAGGACCACTGGCGCATCGGCACGCGATTCGCTGCGAGCGTGCCGCGAGCATCGCTGGCAGCGCGGTGCGTGTGGGCGCCGATCCACGTACTGCTCGTGCGCCCCGTACTATGGATCACCCATCTTGTGGGCACGCTCGCGGCATGCATCGAGGCCATGGCGCACGTGGTGCTGGCGCCTGTGCGCAGCTTGTGTATGGCTGTCTACACGGGCGCTGTTGTGTGGCCATGGGGGGCACTCAAGGCCATGGCACCGATTCTGTATCAACTCTATGTGCTGGGAGGTGTCGCTGTGCTCCTGGGCCTGGGTCTCGGTGCGCTCAGCGTCGTGCTTTTGCGGGGCGAGCACGGCCTGTATGTGATGCGCGCGCGGCGTCGTGGCTTGTGACATCACGTGCATTACCGCGCCGCGCCGCGCTGCGCCGCGGCGCAGCGAGGGACCGGCATGTCTGTGGCACAGGGTGCGCATGGGTACCAGCTGCCATGGTGCGTATACGCTGGCTCATAGCAGGGTCGAAAAGTACCGGCCGCGGCGCCTTGTGGATGTAGTCGGCAATACAGCTACGATTGAGCGGCTCCAGGCCATTGAGGCGAACGGCAACTGCCCCCACCTGCTCGTGTCGGTACGTACTGAGGCGCTGACGCCAGGGCCTGCCAGGTATCGGTAAGACAACAAGCGTGCACTGTCTCGCGCATGCGTTGCTGGGCGACGCTTACAAGGAGGCAGTGCTTGAGCTGAATGCCTCAGATGACCGGTATGTCCTCGCGCTCACACCAGTGGCATTGACGTTGTGCGCAACAAAATCAAAGTATTTGCGCAGAAAAAGGTGTCACTTCCGCCGAATCGGCACAAGATCATTATTCTCGATGAGGCGGACAGCATGACGCCGGGTGCGCAGCAGGCGCTGCGTCGCACCATGGAGATCTACGCGCCCACGACGCGCTTCTGCTTCGCGTGCAACCAATCGAACAAGATCATCGAGCCGATCCAAAGCCGCTGTGCGATCCTCCGATTTGGCCGCGTGTCGGATGAAGAGGTGCTGCGCCGCCTGCTTGAGATCTGTGAGGCGGAAAAGGTGCAGTACTCGGACGAGGGCCTGGCGGCCATTGTGTTCACCGCCGAGGGCGACATGCGGCAGGCAATCAACAACCTGCAGTCGACGTGGACGGGCCTTGGCTTCGTGAGCCCCGACCATGTGTTCCAGGTGTGCGACCAGCCGCACCCCCTCGTCGTGCGTGAGATTCTGGAGCACTGCCACGCGGGCCGCGTCGATGCGGCGCTCGACAAGCTCGACGAGGTGTGGGAGCTCGGCTACTCGTGCCTCGATATTGTCACGACACTCTTCCGTGTCGTCAAGACGATGGACTCGCTGCCCGAGTCGGTCCAGCTCGACTTTATTCGCGTACGTCGCGTGCACTCACCGCAGGCGATCGGCTGGACGCACATGCGCACGCTCGAGGGTGTCGCTACACATCTGCAGCTGAGCGGCCTCGTGGCGCGCCTCAGCCAAACGGTACGTGGCACATGCTTACCTAGGCCATGGACCCCGCCCATTTGTCGCTATGATATTACGGACTACGATACGCCGAGGGCGACACCGGGCCTGCCACGCGCGCGCGCAACTCGGCATTGTCTTGCCGCATCTTGAGGTGCTCGTCCTTGAGCCGCCGCAGCATGTTTTCCGTGTTGCGCACAAACTGCACCGCCGATAGGTAGTCGTTCTCCAGTTGGCCTGTACGCTGCTCGTGCGCCTCGGTGGCCTCGATGAGGCGCCTCTCCGCCTCCTCGGCGCGCTGCCGGAGCAGCGCAAGCTCCTCCTGCGAGGCGCCACTGGCTTGCCGCTGATGCAGCTCCCACTCCTGGCCCATACGGTGCAGTTGGTCCTGCGCGCGCTGCAGATCGAATGCATTGCGCTGCGCTGCACGCTTGTACGACTCGAGCTCGCGCTGCAGCTGCGCCATGCGCCGCGTCTGCAGGAACTCGGGCATGGCAAGCGTCTCGTCATCGGGCACCTCGACCTGATGCTCGCTGAGCAGCTGTCGCAGCGCGAGCGTGCGCACCTGCGCTGCCTCGAGCTCGCGCGCAGTGTGCTGGTCGCCAACGCGCGTCGACTGCGACTCGTCGCGCAGCGTGGACAGGTCGTGCAAGGCGGCCGCGAGCTGCTTGCGCTGCGACGTCACCTCGGCAAACAGCTTGTTGTTCGTGCGCTGCAGCTGGTGGCTCCGGTCGGTTGCCTGCTGCAGCGCACCGGCCATCTGGCTGAGCGAGGCCTTGGCCTCGTCGTGCAGCGCCCGTAGCGCATTCGCCTCCTCCTGCACGGCCTGCAGGTGCGAGTGCTGCGATACATTCGCCACCTCCTCGGGCGGAGGGCCGCTCACCGACTGCATCGCGAGCAGCTGCGCCAGGCCACCCGTCGCTGCTTCGCGGTGCGTTGTCGCTTCGCGCTGCAGATTGCCCACAATCGTCTCGAGCTCTGCGACAAGCGCGGCCTGCTGCTCAATCTGCTGGCTCTTGGTCTCGACCTCGGCGGCCTTGGCCTGCACCTCCGTGCGAAGCTGCAGGATGAGCGCATTCTGCGTGTCTGTCTGGCGCTGGTGCTCGATGCGCTGCCGCTCGTACTCGCTCGTACGCGCGTGCGCAGCGGTGAGTGCCTCCTGGAATTGCGCCATCATCGCGCGGTTCGTGTCGACAGACCGCGTCGTCGACGTCATCTTGTCCTCGAGCGTATCGCGCTCCACCTGCTGCGCGGCCAGCCGCGACGTGAGCGTCGAGATCTGCGCAGCATGGTCGCGCAACATCGACTCGGTCTCGTACGAATGCTTCTGCAACGCCGAGTACTGCTCATACACTTGAAGGTGCGACTCCTCCGCGGCCAGCGCGCGCTTTGTCGTCTCGCTCAGCCGGTCCTCCGCCAGCTGCCGCAGCCGTGCCTCCAGCTTTGCCTGGTCCACCAGCATCGCCACCTTGCGCTCCAGCTCGCCATGCTCGCGCGTCACGTGGCTAAGTAACTTCTCCAGCTGCGCGATCCGCTGTCGCTCGAGCCGGTGCCGCTCGTCCGCGGGACCACTCTCGTTCGCAGCGAGCTTGGCGCGGTAGAATGCAGCCTCTTGCAGCGCCGCCACCCGAGCACGCTCCTGCGCTGTAACACGCTCTTCCTCTTGCCGTAGCTGCCGCTGCAGATCAGCACGCAGCATCGACGCTTGCGCTTTGAGCGTGAGCATCGTCTTGACCATGACCTCCTTCTCCGACTGCTCCGACCCCGTGTCCAGGCGCTCCACCTCCAGCGCCTCGTTGCCTCCGGCCGGCCGCGCAGGCGGTACAAACCCTTGCTTCACCGCGAGGCTCAGCATCGAGAGCAGCCACAGCTCCCGCGGCGAGGCCGTTGTCGCTGGCATCGGCTGCGCCAGTGGTCCCGCACCGCTGTCATCCGAGAAGAGCTGCCGCGGCTGCATACCGCCGGCCGGGTCCACCGGTAGCTCACTCGCGTCCATCGGGATGCGCGAGCGCCCTGCCCCGTCACTACTAGGCATGATCGGCGCACTCGCCGGCGTACGTGCAGGAGCGTCACTGGGCGTACGCACGACCGTTGCACCCGTGGGCGTACGCGTCCATGGGCTCCGCGGCGCCTGCGCCTCGGCGCTGCGCACACTCGTGGGCGTGTCAGGCGCGGGCGGGGCAGGTGCCGCAATCGGTGCACCGAGCATGCTCGGCGCGCCCTGCGACATGGGCGCTGTGGCAGGGGTCGGCGCTGCGTCTGCGACCGTCGCAGCGGGCTCTGCATCCGCGACATGCTCCCGCACCGACTCAGGCGGCTCGGACGGCTCAGGCGTTACCGTAGGTGGCACGGGCGATACTGCGGGGGCCGCCGACGCCGCTGCCAGCTCCTGCACGGGAACGGCAGGGTCAGTGGCCAGGTCAGCTGGCGTGTCCGGTGCCACCGATGCCGGGACGGACGCATTGACCAAGGGCGTGGCATGTGTCTCGCTCATAGGTGCAGGCACGGGCGTGGTGCGTGTGCCGCTCGTAGATGCAGGCACGGGCGTGGTGCGTGTCTCGTTCGTGGGCATAGGTACGGGCGTGGTGTGTGTCTCGCTGGGAGCCGGACTCTCAGCAGGCAAGGACGCAGTGGGCGGCGGACGGTCCGTCTTGACGGGGTACTTGATCTTGGCTGTGTCAAGCACATGGAGCGCGTTGGGTTCGTCGTGGACATCGCCTGCGAACGCCTCGCCACCCACGACAAAGACGCGGTTTTGGACGCTGACCATCGTGTGGCCCGAGCGCCCAAACGGCGCAGGGCCCATATGCGCAAACATGAACCAGCGGTAACTCGAGATCTTGAAGCTGGCCAGGTCGCCGAGGTCGTTGCCGTCGACGCCACGCCCACCAAAGATGTACATGATATCGTCGACCATGCACGCAGCATGGCCTTCACGCGGCGCGGGAATGTAGCCCACACACTTGAGCTCTGACCACGACTGCGTCGCCCAGTCGAAGCACCACGTGTCATTGTAGTGATAGTTGCCGTCCGTGCCGCCAAAGATGTAGAGGCGGTCCTTGTACACGACTGCCGAGTGCCCTGTTCGCCGCGGCGGGCCGCCCGTGCTGGAGCGCACGAGCTGCCAGGTCGGCGTCTCTTTGAGCCCATTCAGGTCAAAGCGCCACAGCTCATCAAAAAAGTCGTCATCGAGCTGGCCGCCAAACACGAACAGGTTTGAGCCGAGAATGGACAGCGAGTGGCCATAGCGGCCTACTGGGCCGGGGCCGCCCTGCGCATTGGGAGCCACGACGCGCGTCCACTCGCGGTTGTTCAGATTGAGCAGGTACAGTGCGTCGTCCTGCACATCCTCCGCACGGATCTTGGTGTCACCACCCCACAAAATAAATACGTTGGACACGAGCACCGCGGCATGGCCCACACGGGGCAGCGGCGCATGCCCCGACGTCTGCACGAGCGTCGCATACAGCGACACGTCCATCTTGATGCCGCTTGGGCGCTGGATCTGCACGGGCTCTGCACGCAGAATGTACATGTCGTTCTTCACGCTGTCGCGAACAAGGCCGCCAAAGATGTACACCTCGTTGTTGCTGCCCGTTACCTGGTTTGTCGCGTGTCCGTAGCGTGGGAATGGCGGTGGACTCAGCACACCCGGCGGCGCACGCCGCGTCTCGTCCAAAAAGCGGGGCGGGTTCATAGTAATGTATTTTCTGCCCCAGGGGTACACGACATTGGCACCCCGCCGGTCTGTACCGGGCACCGGCTGCGTGGGCGGCGCTCCCGGAGCATTCTCGGCACCCGTGGGCGCAGGGGCCAGCGGCGGCCCTGACGCGGGCACGGGCGCTGGCCGGCTCGGCGGTGGTATGCTGCTGAGGCTAGGTGGACCCGGCTCAGGTAGGGACATGGACGACAGCGCCGGCGCATTCGGCCGTCCCTCGTCGCGCGATGGGCGCGTGGGCGATGGCGAGGGCGCATTGGGCCGTCCCTCGTCGCGCGATGGGCGCATGGGCGACCGTAGCATACCCGCTGCACCCTCTTCATAGGGCGTCTCATTCTCCATGCGCGCCGGCGACACGATGCGCGACACGAGCCCGGGCCGGCCAGGTGCGCGAGCGCTCAGCGACCCGTTGGCCTGCATCAGCGCTGGATCGGGCGTGTCGCCTGCGCTATCGGCAGGCGCCTGCTTAGCTGGACGTTCCTTGTCGGTCCGCTTCTTACCAAAGATCGCCATGGTCTAATGTGCACACGGGGCGCACAGACGACGCTCGCTCGTCGTCGTGCCGATCGGTGGGGCGGAGCGGATACGCTGCGCGGAGCGGCGCGACGGCGTTTTCTTTCGTGGCTCGCCGAGGCCACGCGATATGCACGCTACTGCAGATGGGATGTACCGTAGACAAATCGCGGCACACCTTGCAGCTCGTGCATAAAGTGCGCACGTGGCGGTGCGCCGCCCTTGCCATGCTGCTCCGAGGCCTCGGTGCGGGGCTTGTCGCGGTCGTGGTCGCGGCGGCAGGTCCGACGCCGACGCCGACGCCGACGCCTACACAAGCCCGACGTGCTGATGACGATGCGCAGCGGCCGGCTGGCGGCGTTACGATCACGGAGCCGGCTATCAATGCCGCATCCTCGTACTACAAGATTGGGCCACACGAGAGCGTCACCTTCGGCTGGTCGTTCACTTCGCTCACTGCTACTCCATCACGCCTGTTTGTCGCTGCGTCGTGCTCCCAAAATGGCGTCACGTATCCCATCGCTGCGTCGCCCACCGGGCTCCCCGGCGACGCGACGAACGTCACGTGGTACCCGTACGACTACCATCTCCAGGCGCTCAAGCTGGGCCATCCGGATCTGCTTGCGGCCAAGTACCGTCTCCTTGTGTACGACGAAAAAGGTCCGGATGCGGGCGCCAAAGGCGGCGAGTTCCAGCCCAACAACCAGGCCGAGTTTGCTCTCTACTTTCCCCAGCGTTATACCCCCCTCGCCGGTACGTACTTCCTACTTACCCAGACTGGACGTGCGGCTCATGCAACGATGCGGCGCCGCTGCGCGACACATCCGTGCTGCTGCGCCTGGGCGGGCTCGCGGGCGCCGCGGTGCTAGGCGCCCTGCTTTTATAGTCACGTGATATCACAAGTGTTGTTGTTGATCGGCCCCAGTGTTGTTTTGAGGCTGCGAGCGCCGCCAATCTTAGTTGTGCGCTGTACGCCTCATGATGACCACGCCCACACTGGAGGCGGCACCTCCCTCTGTCGGGCGAGATACGCCGACATGGATGTGGTCGTCCTCTGCCCCACCACAGAACCATCCATCTTCGGCCGCTGCTGCGCCAAGCGCGCCGGCCGGCGGTGGCACTCCCTACTGGGACATGGGTCTGCCGACAGGCCAGTCGCCCCATCGTTACATGATGTACCGCACAGAGTCTGCTGAGCCTGGTGCCATGCCTATGGCGAACCTCATGCCGCCCACCGCCATGTACCCCTTTCCTGTGGCTATGCACACCGACCCCTCGGGCGTGTCGCGCATGGCGAACCCCGCGGCGATGGGCGGCTATGCGATGGTGCCGCTCCCTGGCGCATTCCCCATGGTCGACGGCTCGTCGTTCCCAATGCTGATGCAGGTCCCTCCCGTCCCGCCCSTCCCACCCTATACCATGCCCGGCAGCGATCGCGCGCCTGACGCTGAGCACCGCTTCACAGAAGTATGGGCGCCTCTCGCGCCCGCCGAGGGCCCGGAGCCCCCTGTGCACATCCCCAATATGGAGGAACTACTCGCGCTCTCTCGACAGGCGCAGGTCGAAGCGGACGGCAGCCCCAATGAGAATGTGTTTATATGCCCCCATTGCGAGAAGCGGTACTCTGGCAAACATGCCCGCAGTATCTGGCGGCGCCACTTGCAAGACAAGCACTCTATTCCCCTCAGTCTGCAGCCGCGCCGCACGCGTTGGGACCGCGATGCGAACCGGCCCCGCAACGCTGCCGAGCGCCGCGAGCGCATGCTCGAGAGCAAGCGCCGCTGGGCACGCAAGAAACGTGAGCAGGAGCGCCGCCAGGCTGCGGCAGAACGCGCCTCGGTCTGCGTTACAGTGGACGTGCCTGTGTCGGAGGTCGACCAAGCCTCTGTGCATGAGGAGGCACACGATGGGCAACGGGCGCCGGCGCCCGTACGCACCACGTCCCCCGAGGCTGCGCGCATGCGCGCACCGATGGAAATCGCGCGGCCACCGGCCGCCTGTGCGGGCACGGGCGGCATCGCGCCTGGGGCGGCCTTGCTGCACCCGACGCCGCGCCGTGCCGCCCTGGCACCTCGCGACATGAACGTAATGCGGCGCACCGACTCCAAGTCGCCGAGCATGCTCGACACAAAAATGTTTATGCCATCGCCGATGCAGTCGACGCCACTGCGCCAGGCGTTTGCGCATATGACCACGTTTCCGATGCCGAGTCCGAGCGACACGCGTATTCTGCCCGACTCGGCGCGGCGCGCGCCGCCTGGAATGCCACACTCGGCGAAGCGGTCTGTGTCGAAAGGGCGTGCGGATCAGTTTTCTAGCCCGCAGCACCTGAACCTCACGCAGAGCTTGGGGTTGGCGCCGCACTCGGCCGCCAAGGGTGCGAGCTCCTATGGCAGTCTCTATGGTGCGCACGGCGCCATGACGCCGGTGGGCTCTACGGGCACGCCGTTCAGCCGTCTGCCGCTGGGCCTTACGCCGTCGATCGGTGGCCTGCTGCGTGGCAGCACGGGCCTCGGCGATGTGTCCGGCAGCGGGTTCCTGAACACGGGCGACCTGAGCGGCCTGATGGGCCTGCCCTCGCTCGACTCGCCGCGGCGCTCGATGCGCCGCGGTGGGTTGCGTGCCAATGCCTCCTTCCACTCGAGCTCAGAGCGCGACGACGACGACGACCCCGATGACGACGGCGAGCTGCGCATCGTCTCCCCCTCCCTGCGGCAACGCGTGCGGGGCGCCTCCAAGGCCCTGCAGCCCACACCATCCAAAGTCGGCTCGCCCCTCCGTCATGCAACCGATGCGCCGCGGCCCCGCACGCCGCGCAGTGCCACACGACTCCGATAATGTTGTAGCAGTGCCAACTCCTCCACTTGCATGGCGACGCCCCGCTGGTGGGACGCGTACTGCGCGCTGGAGCGCCCGCTGTGCCTCGATGTGCGGCCGCGCGCCTCGTTTGCGCAGGGACATTTGCGCCATGCCGTATCTATGGACGGGCTCGATGCCCTAAGCACGCGTTTTAGCACGCTGCCCCCCCGCGGCGTGCCGTTCCTCGTCGTGGGCGCCGATGCGGGTCTCGTCCAGACGTTTGTGCCACGCGAGCGCTGGGCGATCATCGCCATCGTCCTTGTAGACACGGACGTGCCTGCGAGCCTGCTAGAGCATGCGACACACCCCGTGTACGTCGTCCATGCCGCCGCCCTGCAGCGCCTCGCAGGAGAGCGCTGGACCTGCGACGACGACGCGGCACTCCTGTTCGAGCCAGCGCCCGTCGTGGCGCGTGCGTTAGCGCACTGTTCCTCGTCCTCGTCGCTGACTATACTGGATCTCGGGTGCGGCGCAGGCCGCGACCTCGCGTATGCGCTGACCGAGGCGCGGCGCCAGCAGCGGGTGTGCCGTGCGACGGGCGTCGACCGCTGGCGCGCGGCGCTGCGGCGCGCGGCGCTCCTGATGGAGGACCTGCATGTCGATGTGGGTGCCCAGGTGTGCGAGGCGCTCCTCGCGTACGACATACTCGACGACGGAGGCATCCGGCCTGTACGCGAAGCCGGCGCGGCGGACCCCGCGGCGTACGCGCTCGACGCGTGGGCCGCGCACCTGCCGCATGCACGCTACGACGTGGTGTGGGTTGTGCGCTTCTGGCCGCGCGCGCTCCTGCGTGCACTGCCCCAGCTCGTGCGCGCGGGTGGGCTTCTCGTGCTGAGCCACTTTGCGCATGCGCCGGCCGACGACGTGCCGCGTCGCGGCGCGCCCCTCACCGAGTATACGTCGCCACCCGTGGACCACCGCGTACATGCATGGGAGATACCCGCGCTGCTCGCGCACTGGCGCGCGCACTATGGGGCGTGTGAGGTGCTCGAGCAGTGCATTGAGCCGATCGAGGACGGGCGGCCCGTGCAAAGCATTCTTGTGCGCCTCGGCGCTGGCCGGGCTGCCTCCACCCACCATCATGAGCCGGCTGTAGGTCCTCGTGGCTAATGTAGCACCGTGTCCACCTGTTCGCTGAACCAGTGGGCGCTGGACTTTGACGGGAACCGCGACCGCATCGTGCGCTCGATTGAGCTGGCCAAGGCGGCTGGCAGCACGCTGCGCATCGGACCGGAGCTCGAAATTCCGTACGTGGGCCGCACTGACCGCAGGGGCTATGGCGTACGTCGCCGCGACTCACGTGCAGTGTTACGACCACTTTCTCGAGCGCGATACGGAGCAGCACTCGTGGGAGGTGCTCGCGGAGCTCCTTTGTACAGACCTGACCGACGGCATCCTGTGCGATGTAGGCATGCCGGTGACGCACAACACCGTGCTGTACAACTGCCGTGTCGCGCTGCTGGACCGCCGCATCCTGCATGTGCGCCCGAAAATGTGGCTCGCCAATGACGGCAACTACCGCGAGATGCGCTATTTTACGCCGTGGATGCGCCCCCACGCGATCGAGACGCTGACCTTACCGGCGTGCATCACCGCCTGCACTGGCCAGACGCAGGTACCGATCGGCGATGCACTCCTCGCGGCGCCCGACACGGTCGTCGGCGTGGAGCTGTGTGAAGAGCTTTTCACCGCTGCCTCGCCGCACATTGCTCATGCGCTGCAGGGCGCCGAAATTTTGATCAACTCGAGTGGGAGCCACCACGAGCTGCGCAAGTTGCACCGCCGCATCGAGCTCATCCGCGAGGCCACCCTCAAGCTTGGCGGCGTGTACCTCTATGCGAACCAGCGTGGGTGCGATGGCGACCGTCTGTACTACGATGGGTGCGCGCTCATCGCCGTGAATGGCGAAATTGTCGCGCAGGGCGCACAGTTCGGCCTCGACGATGTTGAGGTCGTGAGCGCGACCGTCGACCTGGCGGACGTGCGCGCGCACCGCACATCGAAGAGCCGCGGCATGCAGGCGGCGTGGCTCGCGGCCGGGCATGGCGGCCTCCCGCCTGGTGGCCCGCCGCGCATCGACGTACCGCGGCGCCTCACGCGCATCGCCCAGCTCACCGAACCGCTTACCATGCCGCAGCCTGTGCACTACCACACGCCCCCGGAGGAGATCGCGCTCGGACCCGCCTGCTGGCTGTGGGACTATCTTCGCCGCTCGCGCACGCAGGGCTTCCTCCTGCCCCTCTCAGGCGGCCTCGACTCGTGTGCGACGGCCGTGATTGTACACAGCATGTGCCGCCTCGTACACGCCTCGTGCGCAGCTGGCAACGAGCAGGTGCTCACGGATGCGCGACACATCGTCGGCGAGCCGGCGGACTCGGACTGGGTGCCTGCTTCACCCCAGGCGCTTGCCGAGCGCCTGTTTGTGACGTGCTACATGGGCACGGCCAACTCTAGCAAGGCCACGCGCGAGCGTGCACGCTCGCTTGCCGCGGCGATCGGCTCGTGCCACTATGCATTTGACATTGACACGGCCGTCAGTGCCGTGCTCCACGTGTTCCAGCTGGTTACGCGCTGCATGCCCCAGTTCCGCGTGCACGGCGGCTCGCCCGCCGAGAACCTCGCGCTGCAAAACATCCAGGCGCGTCTGCGCATGGTCTTTGCGTACCTATTTGCCCAGCTCGCGCCATGGGTGCATGGGCGCACCGGCGGCCTACTCGTGCTGGGCAGTGCCAATGTCGACGAGACGCTGCGCGGCTACCTGACCAAGTACGACAATTCGGCGGCCGACTTGAACCCGATCGGGGGCATCGCCAAGGCGGACCTGCGGCGCTTTGTGTCGTACGCGGAGACGGCGTTTGCGCTGCCCGAGCTGGGCGCGTTCCTCGCAGCGCCGCCGACCGCGGAGCTGGAGCCGATCACCGCCGAGTACGTGCAGAGCGACGAGGCGGACATGGGCATGACGTACGACGAGCTGACCGTCTTTGGACGGCTGCGCAAGGTCGGTAAGTGCGGCCCGTACACCCTCTTTGTCAAGCTGCTGCCGCTCTGGATGCCGCGCCTCACGCCCGAGGCGATTGCGGCCAAGGTCAAGACGTTCTTCTTTGAGTATGCGCGCAACCGTCACAAGACCACCACGCTAACGCCCGCCTACCACGCCGAGTCGTACAGCCCCGAGGACAACCGCTTCGACTTGCGCCCCTTCTTGTACCCGGTGCACTTTCCGTACCAGTTCCGGCGCATCTACGAGTTGATTGCGCAGCTACGTGGGTCTACTAGCTAGCTACTGCGCCTTGGCAATCCGCTCCGCTTTGCGCAGCGCGCGGCGGCGCACCGATAGGTTTACCTCATACGCCTTGCGCAGCAGGAGCGCTGCAGGCACCACATGCGCCGTCACCCAGTCGAGCCACGCATGCGCAGGCACCGGGGTCAACGTGAACGCGCGGCCCAGCGCGCCCGACGCACGGCCGATGCGCGAAAGCACCGCGGCGACGTACGTCGACGGCGATGGCACGAGCAACGAGGCGCGGCGCACTTTGGACATGTTGCTCACCACAAAGTACGTGTTGAGCAGCTGCACATCCACATTCGCGCGGCGCAGCTCCTCACCGAGCGCCTGCGTGTAGGCAATGAGGAAGCCCTTCGAGCCCGCGTACGTCGCCATGAGCGGCGTCGCCCACTGGCCACTGAACGAGCCGAGGTTCAGGATCAGGCCGCGGCCACGGCGCACGAGCCGCGGCGCCACCAGGCGCGTCATGCGCTGCGTTCCCATAATGTTTACCTCGCAGATCGCCTCCATCTCTGCCTCGTCCATCTCGAGGAACGGCACAGGCATCGTGTGCGACATACCCACATTGTTCACAAGTACTGCCACGTCGAGGTGGCTGATCAACTGCGCGAGACCCTCGTACTCCGCGGCGCCCGCGCGCGTAAAGTCCATCGCGTAGTAGCACGTCTTGGTGCCGGGGTACTTTTGCTCGATCTCGCGGCCCAGTGTCGCAAGCTTCTCGGCCGTGCGGCTCACCGACACGATGTTGAAGCCCTTCGCGGCGAGCTGCATGGCAAACTCGCGGCCAATGCCGTCTGTCGCGCCCGTCACAAGCGCCCAGCTACCGGCGCCGCGCAGCTTGGCATTTGCGCCGTAGGTCGTGAGCTGCATTAGTCGCACCAACGTACCGGACGTCCAGGCAAAACATGAATCTCAAGGAAAAGGTACACAAGGTACAGCGCCCAGCCCACAAGGACAACAAGGCCGACCGTGCCCAGGACACACTCCCACTGCATCATCGTAGTCGGAGGAAAGCGGGCGGGGCCCGCGCTTCTCCACACGCTGACTAACATCCTAAGCACCGCCGGCGGCTGCTGCCACTTGGCGAGCAGGCCATGGCCGCCAGCACGTCGCCAGCCGGCCCGGCACACGGGTCGCCCGCGAGCGTTGAGGCGCTCGCTGCGGACATGTCGCGCATGCCCGAGGTACTTATCATGTGCCTCGTGCACGATAGCCCACGCCTGCGCGAGGGCTGGGAGCAGCTCGTGGCGCACACCCTCGATCCCCTGTGCGGCGCCCTCGCTCAGCTGCAGAGCCACACGCGCCTACTTGTCGGCGGCATCGTGTACCGACCTGAGCCGCGGTCAGAGCTCACATCGACCCTGCGGCCCGACGAGTCGCTCATGCGCGTTGCCTTCGCGCCGGCGCCGCGCTTCTTGGAGGACGTGCGTCAGGTGCTGCGCACCACGCCCATGTACGGGCTTGCGCACCTCGAGGCGGCGAGCGAACCGGTGCGTGCGCCGAGCACGCTGGAGTGTGCGCTCGCCGATCCGCTTGCGGCCGCGCTCGAGATGATCGATGCGCGACGAACTGCACCTCCCATTGCGCCGTTCGCGCGTAGCGTGCTCCGCACGCATCACTCGCCCGTCGTCGCATGCCATCTCGTGCACGTACTCGCCCTTGATACGGGTGAGGGCATGAGCCACGGCCCGGGGCGCCTGGCCCCGTTCATCCAAACCTTGCCGCCCCTGCTGCATACCCAGACGTGCCTCGATGCATGTACGACGCAGGAACTCCTGGACCTCCTTGACGAGCGCACCACTTCACTCGCTACGGTACTCCTAGGCACGTCAAATGACGGCAGCGCGCGGCAGCGCGCCTCGCTCGCGCACACGGCGCATGGGCTACTGCGCAGCACGCACCGCGCCGACGAGTCTGTACCGATCGACGAGCTGCTCGCGCCGCCGTGGAAGGCGCCTGAGCACGTCCACGTTTTGCTGTCTAGCGTCGAGCTCGCACGCACGCTCCGCAAGCGCCCGCGGCGCGCGCCCGCGACAGAGTCGCCGTCCAAGCGTGCGCGCGGCCCAGAGACACCGCCCATGCCCTCGCACAAAGTCGATGCAGCCCTACTGAACAAGGTCGTGCTGCTCCAGCAGCAGCAAGCGGTCATGCTCAAGAACCTCTCGCGCTGGGCCGTCGCGTCGCAAGCGTCCGGCGCGACAGGCACTATGCAGTCCCAAATGATCGAACAGTTCCGGCAGCGCCTCGCAGCACAACAGCATGCCATCAAGCAGCAGTCTGATCGTCTGCGCACAGGGAAGAGCACGGACCTGAATCTCCTCTGGCAGGCGCTCGTCACGATCGACAAGGAGGCCAAAGAGGCCGGTCTCCATCTCGGTGGGCCGAGCTCGCACGGCACGGGCGCGTCGATGGAACGCTCGCGCTCGCGCTCGTCGGCCGCACCTGCCTCCGTCCCAGCAGCGTCTGCGCGCGCGGCACCAGGTGCGCCGCCGTCGCGCTCGAGTGTCGTGTGGCAGGGCATCCTCAGGTGGTCTACGGGCGACGTGAACCCCCTATTTACTCTGCTGGTCGCCATGTGTGGCAGTTCCACAGCGCAGGCGCTGCTGGGACTGCCGTGGCCCAATGTGCTGACGATCCGTGCGCTGGTGCCGGTGCATCCGCCACACCTGCAGCATCTGATTGCGTCGCACCGTGTGCCATGTGTACTGCTGGCCGTGCGCCCGTTCCCGCCGTCGCTTGCCGTTCGCGGAGCCGAAAACAACGAATCCAACTACCAGGCCCTGTGCACGATGCTCGAGCAGCACCAGCGTGCCGCGTACGTGGCGCACGGCGAGCCGGGCTGTGGCCTGCTCATCGTGACTCTCACGAACGCACAGTTGGGCTCGTCGAATGCGCCGCATGCGCCGCGCCTGATCGCCATGGTGTTCCGCACGCCGATCCCATTCGCGCAGCTCAGTGGCGCGGACACGGGCGCCGCCAGTGCGCCGAACACGCGCGGCATGATTTCGGTACCGCCGGCGCCTGGCTCTGTGGCCCCGTTTGTGCCGCAGGCGCATCCGACGGCCGCGGCGCCTATGGGCGCGATGAATGGCATGCTCGCCGGCCCACCGGGCCTCGCAGGCGGCGTCATGGGCATTGGCATGCCGCTCCTGCCAGCATCCGTGGACCCCGTGCAGCAGCTCTTGCATAGCACGTCGCTGGCGTCGAGCTGGGTGCCCTCTTCTGCGCCAGGGACAGCGCCAGTACCAAGTGCGCCGGCCGCGCCGGACATGAGCATGGACGTACTTTCGCCCGAGCAGCTGCGGGCACTAGGCCTGTAGGCCGAGATAGATACCCTCACGATCCTCCACTTTCGCCATGACCTCGGTCCTGTCGCGGCACGCACGGCGCAGCCGCATGTCGCTCTTTGCGAACGAGCGGTCGCACCATGACGAAGTGTGGAAGGGATACGAGCGCATTGTGGGTTTTGATACGATGCCTGATGCCGAGGACTCGGTGAGCGGCAATGCGTCGTACACGCTGCAGGTGAAGGCCAAGGGTTATGCACGTACCAAGCATACGCGCACATTCATGTGTGCTGTCGATGCCACAGAGAGCAGGTATGTGTAGCTGGCTGATGCAGCGAACGCGCGCTCGAGTGGATCATGCATAACCTTGTTGATGATGGCGACGAAATCGTCGCCGTGCGTGTGCTCGACTGGGAGCATGACTGTACGTGCAGCAACTCACACAGCTGTCAACCAGGAAGATGCGCGCATTGGCGCCCGCAGCCTGCTCTCGTCGATCGTGGAGCTGAACAAGGCATCCGACGCGGACCGCAAAATCTCCGTCACGGTCGAGCTCCTGACGGGCCCCATTAAGTCGACGATCCTCGAGCTCGTGCGCATGTACCGTCCCGAGAGCCTCACAATCGGTACACGCGGTAAACAGGTATCGGCCCTCCAGAAGATGCTTGGTTCGACGCCGCTCGGCAACCTGAGCAAGTCGCTCATCTGGCAGTCGCCCGTGCCCGTCATTATCGTGCGGCCCGAGGACCGCATCCAGAAGCATCTATATAAACGACTCGCAGATCCGAGGCGCCACGAGTACATGCAGCTTGTCCACAACGACAAGCTGCCCCTCTCGCGGCCACCCGACTAGATAGCACACCCCTGTCCCACGGCCCGCCAAGCCCGCTCCCCGCGGCCTCCACACGTTACGGTACCGGACCACCACATGGGCGCGCGTCTGGTCGTCGTGTCGAACCGGCTGCCGGTGACCATCCAGCAGGATGACTCTGTGCCGGGGGGCTATGTATTCCACCACTCGGCTGGCGGCCTCGTATCGGCGCTGAAGGGCATCAAGGCCACCATGGACTTTACGTGGATTGGGTGGCCGGGAATCAGCGTGCCACCGAGCCGCGTCGCGTACATTGAAGAGACGCTCGCGACGCAGTACCACTGCAAGCCCGTATGGATCCCTAATGAGTTGGCAGAGCGCCATTACAATGGGTTCTCGAACTCGATTCTGTGGCCGCTTTTCCACTACCACCCTGGCGAGATGATCTTTGACGAGGACAACTGGCGTGCGTACCGCGAGGCGAACCTGCGCTTTGCCGAAGTGCTACACAAGGTCGTGCGCCCTGGTGATCGCGTCTGGGTACAGGACTACCATCTCATGCTGCTGCCACTCATGCTTACGGCTATCCTCGAGGCCGGCGACATTGACTCTCTCGTGCCGCCGGCGTGCTCGGACCTTGAGGTGGCCAACGCGCCGTCCCAGGACGAGCGCACATCCGGCTCACTGTTTGTGCGGCCGAATGCGCGACGTGGCCGCTTGCGCCGCAGCGACATCCAGCTCGGCTTCTTCCTGCACACCCCGTTCCCCAGCAGCGAAGTATACCGCATCTTGCCGGTACGCCGCGAGATTTTGCTGGGCATCTTGTACTGTGACCTCATCGGCTTCCACACGTACGACTATGTGCGCCACTTTCTCTCGTCATGCGCGCGCATCCTCGGCCTGCCGACCTTCCCGAACGGCACCGACTTTGGTGGGCGTCGCGTCCAGGTCCGCACATACCCCATCGGCATCGACCCAGGCAAGTTTGAGCATGCACTGGCACTACCGAGCGTCCAGGAGCGCATAAGCACGCTCGAGCGCCGTTTTGCCGGCGTGAAAATCATTGTCGGTATCGACCGACTCGACTATATTAAGGGTATGCCACAGAAGCTGCAGGGTATGGAGACGTTCCTCGAGGAGCATCCCGAATGGATCGGCAAGGCCATGCTCGTCCAGATTGCCGTGCCCTCACGCGAGGACGTCGAGGAGTACCAAAATCTGCGTTCCACGGTCAACGAGGCCGTCGGGCGCATCAATGGCCGCTTCGGCACGGTGGAGAGCATGCCAATTCACCTCCTGCACCGCTCCGTCGACTTTAATGAACTTTGCGCTCTATATGCAGTGAGTGACGTGTGCCTTGTTACGAGCACGCGCGACGGTATGAACCTCGTCTCGTACGAATATATTGCGTGCCAGCAGCAGCGCAATGGTGTCATGGTTCTCTCGGAGTTTGCAGGCGCCGCGCAGTACGTATACACCACTCACACAGATCCCTCAATGGTTCCCTCATTGTTAATCCGTGGGACCGCTTTGCCGTCGCCGATGCGATCCACACGGCCCTCACCATGGATGCTGAGACGCGCAAAACCAACTCGGACAAACTGCTTCGCTACGTGAAGAAGCACACTTCCGCGTGGTGGGGGCATAGCTTCATCGAAGAGTATGTATGTCCACTCACACAGTCTTGGACTCGCCGGCACATCAGCGCCGCCGACGGCGTTCCAACACGCGTAAACTATGTAGCTTTACTAGCGCACCCACACGGTGCTTTTTCCTTGGCCTCCTCCGCGGGCGTCTTGAGGCGCATACTCAGTGCATGCATCCCCAGATCGTACTCCGCGCTCAGCAGCGCGTTTACCGCGCGGTGGCGCGCAATTTGTGGCTTGCCAGCAAAGGACTCCGAGACCATCTCGACAAAAAAGTCTGAGTCAGCGATATGTACACACGAGTTTCCCCACTTCCGCCGCCTTGCGCGACCATCGCCGCATGATGGGCATGCTTGGACGAACTGAGGTGAGCGATCTCTACGCACTCGTTGCGGATAAATAGGTGCGACGGCGCAAAGTGTGCCGTCAGCTTAGATCGGATGCTCTCCTCCACGGACATTGGGCTAGTGACAAGCGTTCGAATCCCACTAGCACGGGCCAGGCGCGGGATGCTGCGTCGACTGAGCGCCAGTACCATCCACCTGGAAACGCGGGGCGTCAAGGAGCGGCGGCCTTCATCGGCTTTTAGTCATCTAGCATTCTACTTGGGGAGCGCGTACGCCTTGGCCTTGTCCACGCCCGCTAGGCCCTTGTGCGCCTGGCCCAGCCCAAAGCGTTTGAGGCGGATCGACTGCACGGCAATAAAACCGGACGTCTCCTCGGGCTCAAAGCCACCCAGCTCATCCATCGATGAGAACTTTTCGTCGTACAGCATCTCCTCCGAGCTGCGGCCCTCAATGACCACGTTGCCCTTGTACAGACTCAGCTTGACCGTGCCGTTCACCGTCAGCTGGCTGGGGGGAATGCAACCACGCACATACTGGCTCTCAGGGCTGAAGAAGAAGCCATAGTACAGAATTTCTGACAGCTTGGTCGTCACAATCTGGTCACGAATGCGGCGAACCTCACGGTCAAGAGTCAGACCCTCCAGGTCGATGTGCGCGGCACGGAGGATCGTCGCACCAGGCGACTCGTAGCAGCCACGCGACTTGACACCAATGAAACGGTTCTCCACAATGTCAACGCGACCAATGCCATGCTTCCGAGCGAGCGCATTCAGCTGCAGGAACACGTCCACTGAGTCGGTGAACGACTGGCCCGACGATGTGAGCGTCAGCTTGGTCGGAATACCCTTGGCGAACTCGAGAGTAATCTTCTCAGGTTCGTTCGGGGCATTCTGGGGCGACTGCGTCAGCTTCCACATGTCCTCAGGGGGCGTCGTGTTGGGGTCCTCAAGAATACCCGCCTCATACGAGATATGGAACAGGTTCTCGTCAGTAGACCATGGCTTAGCCTTGGTCTGCGTCACAGGGATGCCTTTTGAAGCTGCGTATTCCAGCAGGTCGCTGCGGCCGGCAAAGCGCTGGTAGAACTTAGGGATCCGCCACGGCGCAATCACCTTGATGTCGGGGTTCAAGCCATAGAACGCCAGCTCAAAGCGGACCTGGTCATTGCCCTTACCGGTGCAGCCATGCGAGACGTACGCGCACTGCGTCTTCGCGGCGGTCTCAATCATGCCACGCGCAATGACTGGGCGGGCCAGCGACGTGCCCAGCAGATACACGTCCTCGTAGATCGCATTCGCCTGGATGGCAGGGAAAATCAGCTCTTCGACAAATTCACGGCGCACATCGTCAAGAATAAAGTCCTTGGCACCGCACTTGAGAGCCTTCTCGCGCACGGCATCAAAGTCCTCCTCCTGACCGACGTTGGCCATGTAGGCAATGACCTCGTAGCCTTCGTCAATGAGCCAAGCAAGAATAGTAGATGTATCTTTCATAAGATATACTTTACATACCAAGACCACCTGAGTAGGCAAGAAGAACGCGTTCTGTGTTTGACATGGTGGAACGAAGATTGACCGCGTCAGTGCTGACGTCGTCGTCGCTCGGCCCTAACCGGTGAGTCAGACTGTCACGTGGTCTAAAAAGTGGACCTCCACACTACCGCCCTTCCTCTACGACGATGGGCAAGTCGGACCGCCGCCGCGCACCGAAACGTGCAAAGCAGTCTGCTGAAGTAGACGTGGAGGCCACAGAGGCCTATTCTAAGGGAGAAGATACCTCTTGGATCCGTGACCATGACGCAAATGCTCCTTTTGGACTCGTCCCTGCGCCCATGCAGTCGTACTTCAAAGAGGTGAATGCGCAGCTCTCGCAGATGATGCAAGACGAGAACGCTGAGGAACAAAGCGAGGAAAGACAAATGCTCCTGCATGCTGCCCTGGATGAAATGAATAACAACGAACTTATGCTGGCAACGGACCCTACGTGTTCTTTGGTCCTGGAAAACATGGCGTCCCAACTAGATGAGAAGGCACTGCGGATCCTTTTGGACCGCATGACCGGCAGGTACGCACACCTACCTGACCCCAGCTTCTGTACGCTAGCTTCGCACCGTTATGGATCACATGTTCTTCAGTCTCTGTTCACTGCGTGTCAATGGATGTTCAATACAGGCGTACGTTGCTTCCATTCACCACAGGCCACGACCCATGCTTCGAGCGATGCCCACGGCGTCTTGCGCTCACTACCTGAGATCGTCTCTGAAATGTATGAAGAAATGGAGCCGTCCCTACCGGACATGATGACAAATGCTTTTGCCAGCCACACGCTACGCTCTCTAGTTGCTTTATTGGCGGGTGTGCCTATGGCCGTATTCGAGGATCTTCGGTCGAAGAAAAGCGCTAAATATCGCTCCAAGGAGCGCCAAAGGTCGATGGTAAATGATTCGATATGGAACACAGCGGCCCAGCGTGTATCGGTGCCGGACGGGTTTTACGAGTTACTACACAGGCTATACAGTCACCTCCATTCTCACTTGAGTGAGCAGCGAGTCCATGCTATGATGCCTGATGCTGTGGCAGCTCCCACCCTCAGTCTGCTTCTCCGTCTCGAAGATGGCCTTGCCCGAGAGAACCAAAATTTGGCCTCTCTTCCAAACTCACTTACGTCACTAGTGCTGGGTCCGGCCCAAGAGCGAACAGACTTTATGGAAGCGTCCATCCGTGATGCTGTCGCTACTCATGTCCTTGAAACGGCGCTACAAGGGGCCTCTAGCTCTTCTCTCATTCACTTCTGGGAAACGTACATTCAAGGACGAGTGGCCAAACTAGGTGGTCACCCTTGTGCCAATTATCTTGTGGCTACCATGTTACGCCTATTGCCTGCTGAGCGTAGAGAAACCTCATCGCCATTTACATCAGCTCTACAGGAACTGACGCAAGCGGGTGACCAGCTGGTCAAACATCAGATGCTGGGTGCGCTCCAAGCTGCGGTGGAACGCAGTATAGCTCTCGGAGATTATGCAGACGAAGTTCTTCAAGCAATTGCATCTGCTTTCCGCTTCCCATCTAATCCTTCTCAGGATGATATGTCCATCTTTGTACCGATGGTGCTGAGCATTCACACTCGGAAAGCATACCTGCACAAATCCGAGGAAGATGCGTCTTCGTCTGGAAACAAACGCAAACGCAGAGACCGCGGAATGGATGAATATACCACACAAGGAAGTATTCTCTTGCAGCGCATGCTCCAACTGTCGGCGCCGCATCAGGACTGGGTATACAAGAGTTTGGCGAGTGATCGTCTTGTGTCCTTCTGTGAGTCGCCTAGTGCCGCACACGTGGTCATTGCAGCGCTAACCTCTCCATCCGCAACATATGCTCAGCGCCGGACACTCTTGCGCCCACTCCTAGCTAATTTGCTAGACCTATGTGACGATACTTGGGGTAGCCGCGTGGCAGACACTTGTTGGTTCGCAGCCGATGGCTTTACCAAAGAGAAAATTGCGCAACTAGCAGTCCAACACGAGAAACGCTTACTGGCTTCTTCGTTTGGGCGTTTCTTTGTCCGACGCCTGCGCCTGGGTGTCTACCGCAAAAACTTGGACGAATGGAAAGCCTGGGCCCTGACAGAAACGACGCCTTCAGCGCCGGAGCTCAAGGGCATGGCCGCGAACCCCTTCCTGTTTTTGCGCGACTATACACCCAATTCATCCAAGATACCACACAAACAAAGAAGCAAGAGCCGTGCAGAGCATGAGCTGGAGAATATCTTTTCGGCGATAGAATAACTATGTAGAATGCTTTTAAATAATCTTTGCCGCCTAGTCAGCGCACCAACTTAAAGAGTAGATGCAATTGAACTAAGCAGCACCAATCTCCGTCCCAACGAGCGCCCGCGATCCCCAGGGGTGTTGCATCAGCGCAAGGAGCGAGTGACTCTATAGCCAGGACGTCGTATTCAATGACATTGGAAGAAAAGGTTTCGGCCACTTGCATACTTATATCCGTGCTGCAATATATCACGTGGTCCAAATGTTTCGGTGCACGGACCCAACGTCACAATGTAGGTCGGTTCACATCCTTGGCCCCGCGCTAATTGAACACCATGAGTCCTATTCGAACGAAGGGCTCGCGAAAGTTCATCGCTGTGCGGTCCATAAAAAAAGAACCGTCCGAAATAGCAGCAAAATTCGGGAAAGAATATCCCAAGGAAATTGTCGTTCACGGCACACCATGGAATGCATCCTTTAGCAATTTGGAAAGCGACTCTCGCGTTGAGGTGTATGCGCTGGTGAATGATCGGTATCCAGGTGCGCCTGGTACTGCCCTGGCAAAGGCTGAGGAGGCTGGTATCCGGTCCAAGCAGGCTCAAAAGCGTGAACAATCCCGCCGCAATGCCAATAACGCAGAACTTGAACATATCGGCATCAAGAACTTGCCCAGACGGCGGCACAGCACGAGTCCATTCGCTACTAGTAGCAATGCTAGTACTGCTTCTAACAGCGACCCGGAAGATAAGTTGTCAGGACCCATGCGTGGACCTAGTCGTCACCGTCGCGTGTCATCACGCAGCAGTTCTCCTATGCCACTCACAGGGACGAACGAGTCTGACCCGCATCCTAGGTGGGTGCCCCATTTGCCGCTTCTCGTGACAAATGCTCCGGTAAACCCCAGTCCTCTAGCAACTCACGCGATTGGTGCTGCTGATATGCGTTAAGGTCTATGTACGGATCAGTTCCTCTGCAAAACAGCAAGTACAACGTTGAACAGATTCACCGATGGGCCACGGGCCTTGGTGAAGGACTCCCAACTCAATTGCACGCTCGAATACATGTTCAACAATCCCAGTGAGTTCTGGGCCTGACTGTTGGAAGTCAGGCTGGGCGTTAATTTCCAACAGCCAAGTTCTCAAAGACGATGGATCATGGATATCTCCCTCATTGTCACAGCCCACAAGAAGATCAACACCAAAGATTTCGAACGAATTGGGCCACATTTGCCAGTGCACCGAACCTTCGCGTGCCACAGCTTCGAACACGTCGCCGATGGTTTTTACGGCGCTACGATGAATTTCTTGGATATGTGCTTCCGTTAATTGTATCATTTCTTGGCCTGGAAGGCAAGCGTACTTTCCTAGAAGGTCACGCCAAGTAAATACATTCCCTTCTTCTGTTGTTGTGCTTGAAGAATGCCGCTTGCCAAAACATGTATTACTTAGATGGCCACGTAGATCTGCTACTTTGTTTGTTGGTTCAGTGTAGCCAATGCTTGAAAATAATGCTAGCATGTCGTCATGCAGATACACTTGCAGGCCACCTACGCAGATCACATATACGCGTAGATGAAACTTTCTTGGCAAACTGCTTGGATCACAAGGGGACACTAGCAATGGCTTGGACACGTACTCTTGAATGACGAAGAAGCGTAGCTGACTTGCCATACCTTGACCCGAATCTCTATTCTCGTTCTCGTCATCCAAATCTTCGAGCTCTTCAAAAATATGCACGAGTTCTTGCACGGATGAGAACAACCTGATTCCGTTGGCTTGATCTGCCATTCCAGGTTTCAAAATAAACCAGGATTTCTTTTCTGAAGTTTCATTACTTTCTAATTCTTCACGTAGGTCATATAGATCGTCGGCCAGCATTTCGTCCAACTCATCTGCAAACTGGATGTCCAGCATCCACGTTTTGGGTACTTTGGGCACATATTGTGGGTGCTTCACATGGAAGGAATGAAGAGAGTTGGCAAGGTAGTGCTTTCGAATCAATGCCTTGCGAATCATGTAGCTGCTGCAAATGGACGAAGAGTCCACAATGGCTTCGAATGGTAGCAGATCATAATCTGCAATATAGACATTCATGTCTCTTGGCGTAGAGTCTGAATCGACAGGCGGCTGAGTTTGAGCATCTTCGACACTCCATTCAGTCCCGAAAACTCGTTCAGCGGCTTTCAAAGCTGCTTTATGAGTATACGGTGCCCCTGGGAAGCACACCCAGGCTCGTGGCATGGTAGAAGTGGAGGGATGCGGTAAAGATACACGCCTCCAGCTCAAGGTGGGAGGAGGTGGGAGGGGGCGCTCAAGCATGGCGCGTGCTTTGCGCCACAACATGGTTTCCGTGTTCATTGAAGAAGTGCCCGATGGGGAATCCCTCTCTAGTATGTATGCGTACACTTACATTCAGTTACATCGATCCAGCCGTCCGATATCCTTGAGCGAGATGACCCTAGCTCCCTCCTGTACTTGCTTAATTCCGCCAGCGACGAGACAGAGGAGGACGAGCTCGACCAGTTGCTAGAGGATGACATGTTTGCATCAACTATGGGTCAGCGTATACTCGCAGTATCTGGACACGAAGTCGACGATGGTCTCTTGCATTTGCGACAACTATTGATTGGAGGATCGGACGACTCGACGTTGCGCGACTTCCGCGAACAGAACCCGCAGCGATTTTCTCTCTATCGCCATCAAGGTCATACATATGTCCTTCCTCAGTTAAGGGACTGGGAAATTGGCCCAGATTCGTCAGTTTCTTCGACAACGTACCATATCCTACCTGGTGGCTACGTTACGGTCGCCGAAGAACATCTGGTCGGTGACCTTGAGAATGGCGAAGAAGAAACGGAAGAAGGAGATGTTGTTATGCACATTGAGGGAGAGGATGAAGACGAGGATGATTTCGACGATTCCCCTCCTTTGGAAGATGACGACTACATGGACTGGCTTGGTGTGCAGCTGCTTAAGCGGAAACGTGGCGCCCCATTGTGGGTAATTGACGATGTCCACGAACGATCTGCAGGAAACGATTTGGATTATTCCCTTGTTGAAGCTAGTGAGTTTTGCCTATCGAGAGATGAACCAGCTAACCGGTAGATGAAGCTGTCGGATCACCTTTTTGGACGATGGATGACTCTCCCCTCGAACTGGCGCTGGGATCTTCGCCCAACCACCGACCAAAAAAGAGCGTGAGAGTTAGTGATAGATAATCTTAGGAATGATGAATCTGGTCTATGGTCCAAGTGGCTCCTACTTTCGCACCGTCGGGGAGGTACGACATGGCTCGTGCGTCTTCCACGTGGTTGGAATTTCAAAGTTCGCTGTATCCACCAAGCTACGGGCCTTCCCGCCGCTGCCTGGTAACGCGCCTGCAATGCAGCCTGCTGCTAACCACACGAACCTACACAGAAGGGGGTGCCTTTCTGCACCAGATATTATACCCAGTTTATCGGCTGATCAATCTCAGGAAGAATGGGAAAATGCGTCTATGTTTTTGGTTGAGCAGGACATGGCAACACATACCCAGCTCTTCAATCATGTGCCAGAAATGCCCGACAGTTTGCGGGAGTCTTTTTTCATGTATGGTGGCGAAAAGGTGTGCAATCACTTTGATTCTCCTGTGGACACGGAGCCATATCCCCTTTCAGAAAATTGTGCGAAAGACGTTTGTGCGTCGGACACGGTTGGCTTGACCTTTGCTGTACCGCCCACTGAATCAGCTCTACAGCTCAGCAGACATATTTATCAATATACCAAACAACACCAGGAATACGAAGGACAGACAACACGCATGTTGTCTGCCAATGGATCCCCATACTTGCAAGAGGCTCTCGCCTGCTATTTGGAACGCTTCCACTTTGAAAAATATCCTATCGACATGGCTCTGCGTCAGTTTTTATCCTTGGAGCATTTGCCCTTAGAGTCTCAACAAGTGGATCGCGTCCTAGTCGCATTTTCTCACAGATACCACGTATGCAACCCCGACATACTCGATGAAGAGAGTGTATATTTATTGGTATTCTCATTGTTGCTGTTACACACAGATGCCTTTCACAAGAGTGTCCGACCACGTATTTCCAAAGCGGAATTTGTTAGCATGACCGAGGCAAGCCATGTGCATCATGCAATTCTGGAATATTTGTACGACAATACATCTCTTGTTGAATTTGCGTACATGCGGAGTAACACTTCACTGACTATCACTCGCGATCAGGCTGCACTCTATAAACTCTTATCCCATGGCAATGTATTGAATTTACAACAGGACCCCAAAATTGTACAAGAGCGCGTCCACCTGCCGTTTTCCTTCGCAGGAATGCAGCCACCGCCGCAGACGCTTCACAAACAAGTCATGGACGCGCCCTTATTAGAGTATCATCCCAGACTTAAGTTTTCCAAAAAATGGGCTATGACGCAGAATAATCTGGAAATGGCGACTATGCTTGCCCGCCCGATCGGTGCTGGCATTGTCAAGCGCTGTGATTCTCCCGAAGGAGACAAGCGGAGCCTGGGTACTAAATGGAAACCATGGGGCATGATTATTACTGGCTCTGCTATACTTTGGTGTAAGAATCCAGAGGATGCATTGTCAATGGAATCCCTTCGCCAAACATACCAGCCGATCAGCGTCAGAGTGGATGAGATTACACCATTATCTCAGGCTCTCTGTGTGTATGATGCAGTACAGAGGAATGGCATTATCCGACTACGCGTAAATGAACGATGGTATTTAATTCAAGTCCCACACGACAAAATTGATGACTGGGTGAATCAAATCAACTATATCGCCAGTCTAGGGAGCTGCGCATTAGTATGGGACGATGCTTTGATGATACCCACTGGCGTCGTGCTCCAGATGCGGCCTACGTCTATCGTAGCATTGGGTCCATTGCGAACGGGCGCTCAGCCTGGGCATGTGCCACAACTGCGCCATATGTACTTGGAATGCATGAAAGCGACTTCCCTGGCGCTAGCACAATCTGTTCTCTCTATCAGTATGTACTTGGCATCGCGTCGACAACGACATCAAAGCTTGATGGAGCAGCAGCAGCGCCAAGTTCAGACGATTATTCACATGGGCATTTTAACGCCCCTACAGCGTTCAACTCGAGACAACCTCAAAAATGCTAGCACAGCCCTTTCACAAGCTTTGCGGCGGACTCAAGTTGAACTGACATTCCTATCTTGTCGTATTCATTTCCTGCATGCCGAGCAAAATGTCTTACAAGAGCGACTTCACCAAGAAGGATTAGGTATATATACCGCTGTATAATATTGTACATTCTATTCTTCGTGTCGGACTCGTTTCACAGCACGTGGCGAGGGCAAAAGAGCCAGCGTTGCTTGTGGTATGCACGTCTTCAGCTCCGCGTCAGACACATGGAGCCCATGAACGCTGGCGAGATGCCGTCGCATATCATAGAGCCTAGCAAACTTACGTGGACATGGTTCTAGCTCTTGCACTTCGCTCGAAGCCTGTCCACTTAGCATGAGCCATGGGCACGGAAGGACACGTTCTCGACGAGCTCGTTTGCGAGAAGAGCCCAAGAGGCTTGATAAGTGTGGATGCGGCTCTGGATCTGAAGATGGGGGTGATTCAACTTTGATAGAGCTTGATTGTTCGTGGAGTTGTTGGTGTCGTTCTAGCAGGTGCTTGTAGCCAAATTGTTTCCCACACACCTCACACAAGAACGGCTTGGTTCCTTCGTGCACGCGAGACACATGGACCTTTAAAGCATACTGCGACTGGAAGTCCTTGTCACAACCGTTCCATGGACAATGCCATTGTGACGATTGATACTCTGCATGCATTTTTTGGTGCCGCTTGAGGTTCTCGCGATTCGCAAAAATCTGTCCACACCTGTGACAAGTAGGAGGGTGATATAGCCGCATATGCCGCTGCAAATGTGTCCAAGTTGAGAAAGCCCATGCCTGGAGAGTCGGATCTATCGTATAGGGAGGATGGCCCGGTGGAGGTGAAGATGGGTGCGGCAGGACGCATTGATACCTTCCCTTCTCATGCACACGCATATGATGTTGTCTCTTTGAATAGGTAGCAAATCGCTTATCGCAACCCTCGTGTTCACAAGCATATGGAAGCTCCCCTGACAAAAAGTCAGCATGCGCTTCTCGGACATGCTGCCGCAGGTGTTTACGCTTGGAAAATAAATGACAGCATCCTCCATGTGTACATTTGTAAAGTCCTGAGAGCGAATTATCACCCAGTGTATCCTGTGCATCTGTGGCCAAGATCGAGGTGATTCCGTCCTGGGATGGCGTGTGACACGAAACAATGTGGCGGCGAAGATGTTGGTTGGTCCAAAATCGCTTTCCACAATCCGAATGCGTACACCAAAAGGGCTTCTCCGAATCATCCTTATGTGAACGCATATGGGCAGCCAAATGAGTGGCGCGCATGTATGTGGCGCCACAGCCTGAATGAGGGCACGCAAAGGGTCGCTAAGACGCATGAGTGACTAACAACGTACCTCGCCAGTATGCACACGCTGGTGTTCAATTAAGCGTGATTCCTTCGTATATACCTTTCCACATCCATCAATTGTACAAATCCATTGAGAGGGACGTGTTAGCACATGGTCCTCCGCCGCACTGGGCGCCTGCATGTCATGCTGTTGTCCGTCGTGGAATACCTCGTCCTCCACTCCGACCCAAGGGCGAAGAAGCCTCATCACGTGAAAATCATGGCATGTCTTCTACCAGCCGGCCTTGGCTTTGGCGAAAGCTACGGGAATGAAGTTCGCTTCAATCTGTTTTCCACCAAAGAAGCGACCTTGCAAGCTTCTGCGCGCAGATTGAGCCTGATTTTCATCGGCGAAGCAGACATAGACTTCGCCATCTACGCTGTCTTTGTCAACATGCACGAGGCGCACGTCGCCGTGACGGGTGCATTCATCGCGCACATCTTCCCGGAGGTCCACAGCCCAATTTGGATCTGTTTCCTCGGCAGGGTTAAACATGTACTTGAGTAGAATGGCCGATGATACGGCCTCAGGAATCGACGAAGGTCGAGCTGGAGCCTGGCTGTCCGTGTCACTTCGCGCAAGCTTTGCCATAAGGGCAAATCGTTTGTCCGTTTGACGCATGGGTTCACGGGAATATTCTTGTTGGGCAGATGTCGTCGAGCTGGAGTGGTCACCMCCMCCMCCCCGAGCGCCCGCCAGTCCTACTTTCATAGCACGTCCTGCAAGCTCGAATCCATTGAGTTGCTCGATTGCTTGTTGTGCCTCCTCGGGTCGCCGGAACTGAACAAATGCGAATCCTTTGTTCTTGCCAGTCATATGGTTGAAGTTCACTTCCACATCATCGATCTGACCGAAAGGCTCAAACACTGCGCGCACATGGGGTGCGGCAATATCAAAGTGCAGGTTACCCACATACAAACGCGCTTCTGGGTTGGCTGAAACAGGTGGACCACCTGGAGCGCCTGGAATGGCATGCGTTGGCGGCAGGATCGGGCCCGTTGGTGTAGACATGGACACAGACGCAGGCATCGACGGCCCCGCCAATCGAGGAGGCTCATAGAGCTGCACAGAATAGTTTTTCAACGCCGATTCCGCACGCTGGACGACGATAGGAGCGCCAAACATGCGCTTGCCAGTAAGATCGACGGCCTTGGGAACAAGATCCGCTCGCGCTAATTCCACGTATCCAATCCCTTTTGTAAGACCCGTCTTGAGATCCACATCAATCCGCACATCCAACACAGTATCGCGTCCCAGATACTCCTCGAAAAACTCGCCCAAGTCGCGTTGGGCCACATGCGAGTCCAGCTCGCTGCAGAACACGGAACGCTGTTCATATTCGGGTTGCGAAGCACCAAATCCATGACGAGACCACGGAGGACTGCGGCTGCGACGACGCGAGTGGCCACCTCCTGCATAATCATTCCGTCGACCAGTGCCACCGCGACGACGGTACGAAGGAGGCGCGTCATCGTAAGACTGTCGAACTGAATCCTCGCGCCAGCGAGGACGGTCTTCACCATAGCCTGTGTCATCACCACGGCGTCTCGAGGCGCGCCTGTCATCGTACTCAGATCCAGCATATCCGTGAGGGGAATGGTCGTCGCGTGTCTCACGACGGCGCGAGTCGACCGCACGACGACGGAGTTCTTCTTGCAAGTACCGCTCACGCTTGGCCGGATCCATTGTAGCTGGCGTAGTATCAGATGCTAGCGACTTTCGCAGAGCCTCCTCTCTATCAGCGTACATAAGAGATGGAGGGGAAAAGTAAGGTCAAGAGCCTTGGCCGAAGCTAGGAAGCAAGAAAGCTACGGGCTTGATGCACGTGACAAAAAGTGGACACGACGGGATTTGAACCCGCGACCTACCGCTATTCCTTGAATGCAAAGCGGACGTGGTAACCCCTCCACCACGCGCCCAATCATTAATATCCATGAAATTTTGGATACCTTAAGCTAAACTTGTGAACTGATTTGATTCGCAGAGATACCCTCGCGACCCTCAACAGTGCTGTCCTCTGCCGGTGCAGGTACTACGCAACAGAACGAGCGAGTATCCATCAAAACAAGGGTTTGTCCATCAGGTGACCAAGAAAGGTGCTGCGCCGAAAAAGAATCATTGGGGATGGCCACAGCTTCCGCCACTTGAAGCGCATGATCGCCCGCGCTGCCATGGAGCGTCCACAAAAACACAGCTTGTTGACCAGTAACGATAGCTAAACTCGCTGAATGACCAGGTTTCCACGATGCGCACATGATAGGATGAGTGAATACAAGCATGGCAAGAGGACGTAAGTATGCATCAATACCACGCTCCATCCAGCCCACAAATTCATGGATATAAAGAACTGTAGGTAAATTCTGGTTGGTACATGCCAATAACGTGCCGTCTTGATTCCACTGCAACCAGTTGATTCCATTTTGGAGAGGGGTTGCCGCATCCTCAGTGCGAATCGTTGGCACATCAATGGGGAATGTTGACGACTCCAACGGAACGATGCCCTGGCCTCGAGTCGCTTCGAACCAGCGATGCGGCTCCAGCCATACCTGAGGTACTTCGTTCATGGACCGTAATCCTGAGACACTAAAATCAAGCGAGTACACCAATGACCAGTCCATGTGGTGCAGAATATGTACTTGCTCATCAAATCCACCCAAGGCGAGGAATTCACTGGAAGGATGCCAGGTGACCTGCCGAATACCCAGGCCGCCCCCTGCGACACGATGTGTTGGCGCACTAACATGGTGAGATTGTCTGGGTGTTCGTGTTAGATTCTGAACAGTGATGCGACGCGCCCGACCTGTCGAGGTACTAGAAGTCAGTGCTCGCTGGACATCAGCCTTGGGAATAGGAGTTTCGGTACGAGGGATTCCCCATTCATTCAAAGTGAAAGTAGCCAAATGCATGCCTGCAAGTGTGTGAATGGAAAGTTTGTATTCCAAAGCCGTGTCCCAAGCGGCAAGGAAATTACCATCAGGACTCCATGCAACACCAGCAAGGGCATTGGTAGGTAAAGGGATCGTTTGTTCGGAATTCCAAACAACGGGGCTGTCCAAAGTAGGTGCATCAGGAAGAGAAGGTCGAAACACAATGAGTCGGTCTTTTTCTTGATCCCGTTGGGCAAGAATGAAATATTCTGGCCAGTTACTATTGGCATGGACTGAGTAAGTAGGACATGTACGTACCCTGAGGAAGAGTCGCACGAGGCAATATTGTAAAAGCTTGGTCAGAGAGAGAATAGATGATAGCACTTCCTTCATATCCGGAGAACTGAATAAAAGATGGGATTCGTTTTAATGGGATCCAAGCAGCATGGACAAGGCCTTGAATGCCAGTCGCGACACGCGCAACCCAGCCAAGATTATCGTCCGAACCATCTGTGACAGCAGTATCTGGGTCCAACGGTAAAACATAAGATACGCCTTCATTCGTGCCATCCTCCTTACTTTTTGAGCTTGCTAGGAGGAATAGGCCGTCGCTGGACCATGACAAACTGTCTAGCGACGCGTCCAAGTCCCAGGAACGCACAACTTGCATGGTGCCTGTCACACGCACCAGTACTTGGCGCCTATCACTTCCATCAATGTATGCGAGAAAGGTCGATCCAGGTGAGAACAGTACACTATCCCATATTGCATGGGTGTAGGTGGATGTGAAATCCATCCGATCTGCACGACGCGCCAAAAGTTGATGGAGTGGGCCTATCTTCTCCACTTGCCCCAACAGACGCAAGTCATCTGACTTCGGACACCGTGCCCCATCCCCCCTACACGTGCGCTATGGAACCGTGTGTGTTAGTAAGCACGCCTCACGGCGTGTGCACGTTCTTCGGCTATTAGGTACCTCGCAATTAGGCGCCCCCTTCCCAGAGATCTCCGTGTCTTTCTCATTGCCATCCTTGATTTAATCGCCACTGTCTAGGGAGCCGGTCATGATGGGCATTCAGGCTGATCCGATCCTGGACGCTGTGTCCTACCCATATCCTATCGATAGAAAGCGCCGCAAGTTGCGTGTGGCAATCGTGACGGGTAAGTCTAGTACGACTCACAATAGAAAACTTCCTTCCGAAGATTGATGGTGTTACACGAACACTTGGAAGGCTTCTGGAGCACATGCATAATGAGGGCCATGAGGCTATCGTTATGGGGCCCGATACAGGCCTGAAGGAGTATCTGGGTCACCCAGTAGTGGGCACGTTCGGCATTCCGCTTATCGTGTATCCTGGCTTGAAGCTCAATTTCGCGCGACTGCGCTTCATCCGCCGCCTACAACAATTCCGTCCGGATGTGGTGCACTTTGTTGATCCTATTTGGCTTGGTGCACAGATGATCCCACTGTGTAAGCTCTACTTGCCAAACGTGCCGCGTGTGTCCTCTTATCATACCAACCTTCCTACCTACGCATCTCTATTTGGATGTGGTTTCCTAGAACCCCCCATGTGGAAGCTCATTCGTATGCTTCATAATCAGTGTGATATGGTGTTCTGCCCGAGTGAAAGCACGCGACGGATGCTGCGTGAACGTGGATTTGAGAACGTCGAGATTTGGGGTCGCGGAGTAGATGTGGATATCTTCACACCTACTGCTCGCGATGAAAATCTGCGTGAGAGCTGGGGTTGCAAACCCAAGTCACAAGCGCTTCTGAATGCGCTCCATGATCAGGCCATTTCGTCTCTGGAGCGCAACAAGGGCTTGTCGCCCGAGGACGCCTTTATCCGCACACCTGATACGATTCCTATGTCGGAACTTAGCCCMCCMCCCGCCTATGAGAGTGTGTGCAATGTTCCGCCGTTGCCTGGCACGGCCTTTTCGCTTCCGCCTGCTCTGCTGGAGCAACCCCCCAACCAAGCCGTGCCTTCAACATCAAACGCTGTGGACAGTGACAGTAAAGCTGTGGTGCTGTTCGTGGGTCGTATCAGTTGGGAAAAGAACATCCGTCTGCTAGTGGAAGCATTCCACCTACTGCCTCAGAGCGTAAAGGACAACGCCAAGCTGGTGATTGTGGGTGATGGTCCTGCCCGTGCGGAGCTTACACGCCTGTGCCAAAAGTATGGCCTCGATGCCTCCTTCATGGGCCACCAAAAGGGCAAGCGACTCGCCTCCATGTACGCCAGCAGCAGCATTTTCGCCTTCCCTTCATTTACTGAGACATTTGGTCAGGTGGTCCTAGAAGCCTTGGCCTCAGGTCTGCCCGTTGTTGGTCTGCATGCAGAGGGCACCTCTGACCTAGTGTGCCATGGCACAACTGGTTTGCTCCTCGATATACAACGCGCTGTGAGCGGCGGCGATGTTCGTTCGGTGCCTGCCGCGGACTCCACGGTTTCGGCGCCGCAGCGCCAAAACTCGCTTAGTGAGCGCCTTGGTGAGTCTGATTTGCAGGGCGAACAGACACCCTTGTCGACTTCTAGTGGACGTGCTGTCCCTGTGGCTGCTTTGGGTAATCTGAAGCCAGGCCTTCCTTCCCCAATTCCGTCCGTCAAAGAGTTTGCTTCGATCGTTAGCCCCAACACACGTTCTTTTCAACAGTGTGCACAGGCCTACAGTATCCTCCTGGAACGCCTAATTAGAGACCGTACCCTGCGGGCGACCATGGGTCAGCGCGCTCAGGAATACGCTTCGAACAAGACGTGGTGGGATGCCATGGAAGCGCCCATTCGTGGCTACGAACAAGTGATTGTTAAGGCGGGTCAGACGAACCTCACTGACGCGGAATTGGAGGCACTGCGGAATGCGCAGCGCAAGGTTGCGCCCCTCTCTGGGCCGTTTATTACTGGGCTAGTTGTGCTATACCTAGCCCTCTTTATTGTTATGTGGACATATCTCTTATAGTTGGCACTTGATGTAAGGGAACGGATATGAAAGACAGGCTCGGCCTAGCTGCGTGGGCCCTTGACTCGAGCAAACACATCCAAGGCACTGGGCTCCTTTGGCGGCGCTGGCGGCGCTTGTTCCTGGCGACGCCGGGCCTTCTCGCGCTGGTACTTTTCACGCAGTGCAATTGTATTGGCATCCACCACGTTCTGGCGCTTCTTGCGCAGGTACTTCTTCATCGCACTGTTGCGGCCTCGAGCCTTGTTCTTCTCCTTCTTGACACCCTTTGCCGCCGTTGCAGGCGTGGTATCGTCATTTTCGTCTTCCTCAGGGAGTGCTGAAGCTTCGTCATCTAGAGTCCCATCGAGCTTCAGGCGTTGTGCTCGAGATAGACGCGAATATGGTGTGCCATCAGCGGCCCTTGGTACCGAGTTGGGGCGCGAAATAGATGCGGCAACTGCCTGGGCTTCGCGCGATGCACGTGTATCGAGCTGGCCCATCGAGTCGGGATCGAGGGTGATCATATCCGGCTGGATCTTGTCCAGCAAGCTGTGCACTTCGCGCTCGCGGCGCCGAGTCTTGGTCTCGTACGGATCGGCCTCACTCGTGTCAAAGTTGGGTTCACCTGCGCCCGGAACCAGTAAACTTGAGAAGCCATTGGCATGACCCACACCCAGTACGTCTTCAAATGGACAAAAGCGAAGCTGCAGTGGCGCACACTGTGGTATGCCATGCGTCAAGTACGGACCAGGAGGCGCATTGCCCAGCTCAGCCTCGGTGTTGTACAGGCTCACATGGTTGCCCCATGCCACACCCAACAGACCCCGCTGGGAATATTGGACATCCGAAGCAGCACGCCGCGACACCCATTCACGGCGTGGACCACGGCCTAACATGCGTGTGTCCCATACCTTGATGGTACCATCCAGACCACTAGTGACCATCTCTCTTCCGCCACGGTGGGCATCCACAGAAAGACCCGTCACAGGACCATGGTGAGCCAACATTTTCAAGGCAGGAGTAGACAAGTTGGGTGTCCACATGGTCACTGTGCCATTGGCATGGCCTAGGTTGATCACAGCTGTCAGCGGATTTTGTGCCATAGTGGCACACGAACCTAGGCCTGTCCGATGGGATGCCACCATCACACCTGTCGAGGTATCTTGATACTTCAGGTATCCTGGTTTACCAATGGTAGCCAGCAAAAAATGATACGGCAGAAACTCCATGCGTTGAACCTCAATATGGTCCTTAAGACGGTGGATTTCGATGCCGTTCTGGTCGTAAATGTAGGTATACTTTTTCTGCGCAGCTGCAAAGAAAGTATTATTGTGTAGCCAGCGTACATCACGGACCGTCTCGCGTACTTGGATTTCACAGGAGAGCTTACCACTCTGCCAGTCAAAAGCAGCAAGATGACCCTTACGCCCTCCCAGGAGCAGGTGACGACCATTCCGCGTGTAGTCGCAGCGGTAAGGACCAAGACTCGGTGTATCCTTGCCACCGAGCTTCAATTCAAACGACTTGCGGGCCGTGTCCACACCCACTTCGTCTTTGATTTGAGCCTGTGTCACACGTGCAGTGCGCTCCATATCATTTTCCACTTCAATCATACCGGCGTCTTCGCCTGGTACACCACCATGCAAGTATTCATTTGCAAGCTTTGCATGTTGTTCGGCGCGCTTGCGAGAGATATATTGCCGTGATAGCTCTGAGCGAAGCTTTTTGTCCTTGATTTTCGACAATGATTTGGGCGGACGCATACCCAACGTGTCAATAGGTGTTGATTGCTGTAAAGAGACGGGGATTCGCGTCGAGCGCGCTATACTTTCAGACTGACGCTGAAGCGCCTCCTCTGAATGTTTGCTAGACCGCTGGCGATTTGACATAGTGGCGGCTTGGGAACTAGGCTAGGTGCTACTGTGGAGCGTTTGAAAATGTTGCCGCACCGCTTCAATCCACCTGCATGCAGGGATTCAAAAAAATAAAAATGAAAAACAAATGACCGAGACCCGATTCGAACGGATAACCTTCTGGAGACTCCACTGAGGAAGCGTTGCATTCCACATGCTGGAATCAGACGCGCTACCGTTGCGCCACTCAGCCAGTCTAAATTTAAGGTTCTAGAATGTAGGTTCATGAAGTAAATATTCATGTTCGTGAGACACGCAAGATCGCTTGCTGTAATCTATGTCCGCTCAATAACCCAGTCAAAGAAGCGCTTGAACACGAAGTTCGATCTACAAGTTTATCTTCCACGAAAGAAAGAGTTGATAGATAAAAGAAAATATGACCGAGACCCGATTCGAACGGATAACCTTCTGGAGACTCCACTGAAGAAGTATTGCATTCCACATGCTGGAATCAGACGCGCTACCGTTGCGCCACTCAGCCAATCTGGTACGCAGGCGATGCGAATAGAGTCCTAAGTATAACCTACCCTGAGTACTCCTGTTTCTATGGTGCAAACTATCTTTAGGTGAAGAACGCTGCTAGGTATTGTAGTTTGAATAGTAGTCATATTGGCTGAAAAACTTCTTTGCATCAGTTGTTTCCTCTTGCGAAGCATGTCCAGCACGCCCTCGCTTCACGCCTCGTTGGTATTCGTACTGCTGACGCACGACACGATCTTCGCGCAACCAGGCAAGAGCAAGCGAAAGCAAGGAGATATTTTCCATGGATAGCGAGCCAGACGCATAATCATTTCTGAATGACTCAGGGAGACATTCAAGAGCCCATGCAGGTGTAGAACTGTCTAAGTGAATCGGCCATGACATGGGAGTGGGTGTAGTAGTACGGCCCAGCTGCATGTGTACAAGACAGGTGGGAAAGTTGTGAATGCCGTCAAAAATATGAGTGGCATCTGGCGTTAGTTATGTTACACGCACAGACAATTGTGGCACCCCTTGTCTCGCTTTCCTCACGTAGAAAGTCAAGCAAATCGCATCGGACTTGAACATCAAGATCGACTGTCACCTCATCAAGTAAGAGTAGTTTCCATGGCTCCATCAAACCCATACAAAGCTGTACGCGTCTTCGCTCGCCATCACTGATCATATGCATACGCCAAGACAAATCCACATCCAGCAAATCAAGCAGATGGTCGCGCCTCTCACTAAAGCGGAAGCCACCCACAGAATTAAGAAAATCACTCACAGTAATATCACTCCGGACGACAGGATTCATAGCCCATTCAGTTCCAAGATATGTGATACCACGAGGGGGTGTATGGAATACATCCTGACCAAAAACGCGAATGTTGGCTTCGCACAGACGTTTTCCGGCGAGAAGACGGAGAAGGGTACTTTTCCCGGCACCATTGGCGCCAATAAGCAGACAGCGCGCACCAGGCTCAAGCACGAGATCACAACCCTCTAGTGCAGGTGCTTGGGTACCGGCAAACCCATAACGCAAGTTATGCACTTCCACAGCAGGAACGGGTGCCATATTGGAACGTAGATCAGCATCACTCACGTGCACCGAGTGAATTAAGTCATGAGCCATTTAATTCAATACATCTATGAAAGGATTGGGAGAGGGCCAATGCGGGAGTCTGTGAGTCGAAGAATGGCTTCTAGGTTAGTTAATGTACGGCTTTGTTTTCTTGCTGTTCCAATTGTTGTTGTTGCAACAGACTTCGCCGCTTGTTCTTGGCCATCTCCCTCTTCAACGCAGGGCCGTCGAGCGGTTTGAGGAGCTCAAACGCACAGAGCAGATCCTCTGACACACTCATAACAGCACCAAAATTGTCAAACTCGCCACAGTAGTTGGGCGCACTGAAAATCGTGACCAATGTGCGTTCGTTCCAAAACTCGTAGCCGTCTTCCACGACCATGTGTGCTCGGCAAATGAGGTCGAAGTCATATTGAGCCAAAAACTGCTGGATTACCACCTTACCAAAACAATAGCTGACGCCACGTTCGTTATCTTCCCAGTCGAGGGCTGTATCGCTTGGATCGCTCCAAAGCAAATCATTTAATAGACCATAATCAGGAACACCTGTGGGCCGTTCAATCCGGCGAATGTCATCCATATTTGAAAGGGAAGGTGACAGGCCACCGTGGACGCAGAAAATTTTCGATGCCACGATGGCTGCGATCGGCAGTGTGTTAAATACATCAATGAAAGACTTCCAAACTTTAATATTCAGGCGGCGTTTGCATTCGTCGTAAAATCCATATACACGTGTGACGTTTGCACATTCATGGTTGCCACGGAGGAGGAAGAAGTTTTCAGGATATTTGATTTTGTAGCAGAGAAGCAGCAAGATGGTCTCAAGTGACTGCTTACCGCGATCAACATAGTCACCTAGGAACAGATAGTTTGCAGCTGGAGGAAAACCGCACATATCAAAGAGGCGCAGCAGGTCCTGGTATTGTCCGTGTGTGTCGCCCACGATTTTGACGGGAGGGCTCAGCTCGATGAGTGTTGGCTGACTGAGAAACACTTCGCGGGCGGCTTGACACACTGCCATGATCTCGGGTATTTTAAGTGCAGGCTTGGGCACCTTGGTGGAATATCCTGCTTCAATGAGACGACTGATCATATCATCAATGTCAAATGTCTTCACGCCGTCAGCGTTTGTGACGTTGGACGATAACGGCGATGTGCTTGGTAGGGCATTCGGTGCCGGTGATCCAGAATACCAGTTTCCTTTATGCTGGTGTCCCTCAGGTGATACCGAAAGGTGGGTGTGACGTGTCTGGGACGTATTGATAGGTTGCGATGTGGACGTCTGGGTCGTTGCCGTTGTCGCCAATGTGTGCCCTGGTGTCTCCAGCTTGGGAACCTTGGGGTCCCAGTTGTCTGCATTCATTTCAGCCAAAGATGGATTGTCACTGGCGGCAATCTCTTCGCTCGCGCTTGACACAGACAAAGATGTTTCAACCCCATCGTCACCATCTAGACCACGGCTTTTTCCGCGGCGAGATACACCACTCACCATTCGCCCAAAAGAGCGAAACATGGTTGATACGTTAGGGTATAGAAAGAAAGCTTATGTGCACGACAGGGACCTGACCGTCGTGAGCAACAAGTCGTTGTGCCACGTCTGTGCAAAACGAGACGACAGCCCTGGGGGGCGCGGCCACATCGGCACGTTCCGTGCGTGTGGAGCCAATCAGGGCAGTCGATCCTTGTGAAAAGCTCGTCTTTAAATCGTTGCTCCACAAACCAGCGGAGGCCAAGACATTCTGACTATGTACCCCAGAACCGATCGCCCATTTGGCCACAGCCGGGAATGATGGCATAGGCGACACGCTCATGAGAAGGGTCTTCTTTAGGAGATTCTTCCACAGTTCCATGGTTGTCTGTCGTTGGCGGCTTGCTCGGCGAGGTTGGCCATGAACAGCGGCGCAAACCTGGGTCGACACTAGCCGTAATAATACGCACTTTGGGGAAAGCATGGTGGATTGACCAAAGACCGCCTTGCGCCGATGCCAGCAGAGTCAGTAGTAATATTTGGTGTTCAGGGATGCCGTGGTCGAGCAGGACTCGAATGCCCATAAAAGCAGCCGCGCCCGTGCCGATCTGTGCATCGGTGAGTAAGGCCCAAGTGCGCTTGGCCCGCTCGCGGTCGCGAACAAAGGAGGGTAGAGAGACGGAATAAAGAAGGGGGCGGTAATTGGTGTCGGAGCTCTGGATCAACACAGAGCCCAGAGATAAGGCTGGAAGAGCGCGCCGCAGAGGCTAGGTCAGTGACAGAAACGTACATGTTCTAGAATAGCACCAGAGCGAAGAATGGAGACACCGCAAATAAAGTCGACATTGAGTTTCAGACCCGCATAGGTACCACCAGTGTGCAGGGGTACGGATAGCTCCTCATAGGGCAACTGCTTCATGGCCTCCTCAACGACAAAGGCGCCAACACGCTTGCAGGCCCATGCGAAGTCACCCGCAGGTGTGGCTGCATCATGCATGATTGTTAGGAGGGCACGCATTTGTGGGGTCTGGTGCAGCACATCCACGTTGGGTGGCAGTGGCAGGAGGGTCTGTGTCTTGGTCATGAAGGGTGAGGGAGCGTCGTCGTCAGGAAATGGCTCGTGTTCGACGCAGTGCATTGTCTGACCAGCGGTGTCGACACCCACACGGACGCGCGCACGTTCAAAGTTCCAAAACTGTGTGGACTCTAGATCTTCTGGTAGAATATGTGGTTCCGCGGACAAGACTAGGTTGCGTGTGTGTAGTAGATGCTTGGCGATGTGCTGGCTAATGACATCGATGGCCACGGCATTGTTCGCACCTGGTACGATGATATCGGCATGCCGGGCAGATGGTCCGACAAATGTCTCAAAGGATGGCTTCACAAAGCGCAGGTATTGATCCAGCACGCCATCGATGGAGCGACCACGGTCCACAATATCTCGACGGATGCGGCGTGCGAGCATAATATCAGGATCGGTCTGTACAAAAATCTTGAGGTCTAGCAGCTTTCGCAATTCAGGATCTTGTAATACAAAGAGGCCCTCGACTACAATGACAGCATGGCCGTAGAGGTAGGTGGATGCGGATGTGCGTTGGTGCTGTGTGAAGCTGTACACGGGAATCTGGACAGCACGCGAAGCTTTTAGGTCGCGGATGCATTGCACCAGGAGCTCCTGGTCGATGGCATTGGGGTGGTCAAAGTCAAAATTTTGATTGAAGGCCAACTTAATTTGGTCGGGCGAGAGGGGACGGTAAAAGGCGTCCTGGCTGACAATGGCAACCCACGGCACTTTGGGGAGCCGATGTATGACCTCTTTTGCGATCGAAGTCTTTCCACTAGCGCTACCACCAGCCACGCCAACGATATAAGGTGGGAATGGGTGCCCGTCGGCATCGTACCAAGGATTCCGGCCAGCCTCGGTCATGACAGTGCTGCATATCAGTGTATCCTATACGTACGTGCGGCTGTACATGCGGCCAGGTCGCCGCTTCGACGTAGTCATATCGCTTGTTATATGTCGATGTATCTGTGCGGCACCCCGTAGCTCGGCCACCGGCGTGCTAACACGCTGCGGAGTCGTCGGCATGACCGCGGTGGGATCACAGCACGAGGCGTAATGCGTGGAGGCGACTGTTCAAAACCGTCCGATTTAGTGGTCGTGACAACTACAAACTACCAAACTTCCTGGATGTGCACGCTTCTCCCCCAGCAAGCTGGGACGCTTCAAGCTCCATGCGCTGTTTACGTTTCCGTTCCATACGTTCAATAGCACGCTGTTCTAGAGCCAACTTGACGCGTCGCTTGACGACTTCTGTTTTTCGCGTATGCTTCCCCCCCTGCCATATAAGAATACCGGCAATCGCATTGCAAGACAGCGAGCAACTAATAATTGTTGAAGTAAGAACTGTAGGCCGGTGTTCATAACGAATGCCCCAAGTTGTACCAGCCAGACAAGCTTGCAAACATGAATATATATCGAGTAGAATCACAATCGTCATCATGAGCCAAAGTGGGAAGGGTTGGTGTGTCGATGTTTCGCGGTATCGATAAAAGGTATGCGATGCATGGAACTTGCGCTGGTGATGCTGCAGGAGAGCCTGCTCGCTCGGCGTAAGAACACTGACCTCTGGGGTATCTTTCTCAATCATCGACTGGATCGATGGTACTCGTTCCAAGCGCTGCAACTGGACCTGCTCTCGTGACAATCGATGCGCGCCAGGCTGGCCCGGGATCGGCTGCAGAAGATCGTCCAGATGATATCCTTCGGAGCGAATATGGTCTGTATTTCGAACGCCAATTGCTTCCAGATCCCTGCTAGGGTCGTCCAGCTCCTTGGGTCCCTCCTCTTCAGGGGGCTCTGGACGACTTTGGCCCGCTAGCCTGTAGAGACGCTCTTTGCTGTACCGTGGCAGCTCATTTTCGTTCTGAAGTTTGGGCAGATGGAGTAGCTTACGGCGCTTGTACGTCAAAAAGTGGAAATGAGCGATATGCACCATTCGATACGTGTCGACAGCCCGGAACGGTGCGAAGCCTACACCACGCAAAACAAAGAGAGCACACAATACCTGGTCACACACCTCTACCCATACTCGCCATTTGGTGTAGGGTTCCACATGGACCCAGTGGACAATGAATAAAAAGATAACCACACCCCAGGAGAAGATCAGAAAGATATACAATGTCAGAATGAAGCCCATAGGCGTGCAAACAAAGTTCCAGAACCCGCGTGCCATACGCTTAGTCTTGGATTTGTTCGTCAGGAGATGGCGGATATGACCCTCAAGCTCCTTGCGTTCGTCTTCATCCAGTTGGTACCAGCGCTCCGTGTGGGGGTCTTCATCCTTGTCCATCTCCCATGACGGTGCTTCGCCATCATACTCTCGAACATCCACAGAGTCTTCCGAGCTCTTCCGTGTATCCGCATTCAGTCGCAGTACCGAATCCACAGGTGACGGCTGCGGCATCTCATTAACGCCCGCCACTGAGAGCGAAGGCAAGTCCTTAGTACTCGGCTGTACAGCATCGGTTGCGGTTACCTGGGGTGAGGGGTGCTCGGGACTGTCAGGCGACAAGTTATTATCATGATTGTCGTCGCAGAGCTGGTCCATGCGCAGCATCGGTCGGCGATTATAGAGCCATGGAAGATTGGGCAGCATGGCACTGTTGCCGTAATCCTGCAGGGTATTAAAGACTGACACAGCTGGATCCAGCACGTCCAAATAATCGACCATGGTATCCGAGTGCAGATTTGGACCCGCTTGCGTTCCATTCGTAGGGTTTTGGGTCTGACTCTCATTCTCTTGGACTTGTACGGAAGGCTTTTCGCCATCATCCTCCCACTCATCCACCGCTTCTCCCGTGTTTCGGGTGGACACGCGTGAGGCTCCATCATCATCACTGGTTGAGCTGGGCCAAAATACACTTAGTCGGTGCAATGGAATCATTTGCCCTAGACGGGCCATGGTAGTTGCTTTTTGTTGTAATTCATTCCCGTTTTGCTGGCGAAAGCCCAGTTCAGCTGAGTTGATTGGGTCATATGCTTCCCGGGAGGGACCGGCCGGTGCACTTGCGCTGTCATTCTGCGCCTCATCATCAGCCAGATCCACGACGATGGGTGGCGGGATCAAATCTTCCCTATCTTTGCGGGAGTCCAGAAAAAGTATCTTCGATGCCTTCTTCTTACGTGCAGAAGCATGTTCCTGCGGGTCAGAGCGACTTGAAGATGCCCTATTCAGGCTAGAAGGACTGGATACACTGCGAGCATGCGAGCCAGGCAGAGGGCCGAGTTGGACGCTTTCCGACGCCGTTTGGTTCTTCGATCCTTGTTCAAGATCGTAACCTTCGCTTTTGGACCAAGGCAAAATCCTCTGCAGCCCAAAGTTTGTCCAGCTATTGCGCTCTGGGAAATCTTCCTCCCCGGTGCCAACAATGGTCGCTCCTCGCGGACGGGATTGTTGCTTCTGGTTCTTGGTGCGCTCGTTCATACTCTGCGACCGAGAGTGACCCATCGACGCTGGGCGTTCACCTACCACGGCAGGGCTGCCTCTCTGAATGCGCACGGTAGGCGGCGGCGCCTCCGTCCAACTACTCATGATGGGGCGCAGCCTGACGCTGTGAAATGGGTGTACGTGCGGAGATAATGAACCAAAAGACCCACCCACCGAGGGGCGAGTCCCATTGGCTTAAGTGCACATGCCATTAGTCATTCCCCCCTGCAGGGTGAACTCTATCTTGGCCGCTACGGGGTCGCCACCGAAGGCGCCGAAGCCTGCGCCCACTTCTCCTGGAACGACGGGGTTTTCAGGATAAATGACTGCACACACTTGGCCATAGTCGGTGAAGCGCGCGAGATCGGATCCGTCTGGTAGAAATTCCTGATCGGACGGTGCAGCGGCACACCATTCGCAGTCGCGGTCGAGGCAGCCAGCTGCTCGAGACCGAGCTCGGCGACCTCGGCGCTCGTGCGCTCGCAGCTGTCGTAGCGCACTAGCGCAGGCGAGATATCAAACATGCGGTCACGCACGTCTGTCACAGTGTCGTACGGAAGCGTGGCGCCGATCACCTCCGAGAGGGCACGCAACACCTTCCAGTCTTCACGCGCCGCACCCACACCGGTCACCGCCGCGCGAGTAATTTGCGTGCGGCCCTCGGTGTTCATATAGGTGGTGCTCTTCTCAGTGTATGCGAGGCCGGGAAGACACACGTCCGCGTACTGTGCACCAACGTCACCATGGTGACCTTGGTACACCACAAAGGCGTCCTTGGGGATCTTGCTCACAGGGAGATCGTCCGCACCAAGCAAGTACATAAACTTGGGCTTCGAGGAGGACAGACCGTGGTAGCCCATCTCACGCGCAGCCACACGCGAGGCCGCACGATGCAGGAAGTTGTAACCGTTCCACTCGGGTGTCAGGAACTTGTCCTTGTTCGACTGCACCAGCTTCGCCACATCGCGCAGGATCGCAGCGCCGTCAGGGTGGTCCACCACACCACTGCCCACAATCACGAGCGGCTTCTTCGCTTCCTTCAGGCGCTCTGCACCACGGCCCTTACCGGCGGCCAGATCAGCGACAGCCTTGGCATCCGCGCCCAGGTAGTCGTATTCATATGTCAGATCCACCTCCTCACCGATGAGCGCGAGGTCCAGGCCATTGCGGAGGTAGCCCTTGCGCAGACGGGCATTGATGATCGTGGCCTCATGCCGGGGGTTGGTGCCGATCAGGATCACATAGTCGGCCTCGTCGAGACCGGCGATGCCCGAGTTGAAAGTGTAGTTCGAGCGAATGTCAATGCCGTGTAGCGGGTCCGAGTCACCGTTTGGCTCGTCCGTAGCCAGGTTCTCCGAGCCCAGGCGGTGGATCATGTCGCGTAGAGCCACCATCGACTCAGCATCGGCCAGCGCACCAGCCACACCCTGAATCTCATCGCCCTTCGCACCGCTTGCCACCAGACCCTGGGCGACGGCCTCAAGTGCCTCAGGCCACGATGCAGGGACGAAACGGTCGCCCTGGCGGATCAGCGGGACTGTCAGGCGCTGGTACTTGAGACCGTCGCACGCGTAGCGAGTCTTGTCATTGATCCACTCCTCGTTCACATCGTCGTTGGTGCGCGGAAGCACACGGATCACCTGCAGGTCACGGGCATCCACGCGAATGTTGCTACCGACGGCATCAAGCACATCCACCGACTCGACCTTCTTCAGTTCCCAAGGGCGCGCCTGGAAGGCGTAGGGGCGCGATGTCAGCGCACCGACAGGGCACAGGTCCACAATGTTGCCCGACATTTCCGAGTCGAGCATCTTCTCGACGTACATGCCAATTTGCAGCTGGTTGCCGCGACCCGTCGTACCAAGGTCTTGCACGCCGGCCACTTCGTTGGCATAACGAACGCAGCGGGTACACTGAATGCAACGAGTCATCACAGTCTTGACCAGCGGGCCGAGGTACTTGTCCTCCACTGCGCGCTTACCAGCCATCTCGTGGAAGCGCGAGCGGTCCGAGCCGTAGCGCATGGTCTGGTCCTGTAGGTCACACTCACCACCCCAGTCGCAGATGGGGCAGTCCAGCGGATGGTTCATTAGCAGGAACTCCAGCACCGACTGACGCGAGCGGGCGACAGCGGGCGAGTCAGTGAAGATCTTCTGACCGGGCATCGCAGGGAACGAGCACGAAGCCAGCGGCTTGGGAGCACCCACACTCTCGACCAGACACATACGGCAGTTGCCAGCCACGTTCAGACGCTCGTGGTAACAGAAGCGAGGGATCTGCGCACCAGCTTTCTCACACGCCTGGATCAGAGCCGTACCCTGCTCCACCTCAATCTCCTTGCCGTTGATGGTAAGCTTGATCATCTTGGGCGGCGCTGGTGCCGGCGTCGCCTGGCGGCGAGCCGCCGAGGTCGACAGCGCTGCTGAGCTGCGCATAGCCACAGGCGCATTCGAAGATGGACCGGCACTAAGCCGCACACGCGGCAGATTCGTCGCTGCCCTCAACGAGCACAGCATCGTACAGTTTTCGGCGACCGACGTGGGACGAGGGAGCAGCGCCGACCGAGGCCAGCTTGCAAATACCCTCCCGTGTCCTTCCGACCAATGAGGGAAGGCGCATTGTCATTTAGACACGTGACAACAACGCGTGGCTCGCTCGCTCCGCGGCGTAGCCACCGCATGTACCACCTGGTGGCCGGCTTGTACGGTATGTGCAGTATGGCTCATGGCAGCGGAGTTCACCAAGAAACCTAGATACAATGCTGTGTTGATTGGTCTTAAGGGTTCAGGAAAGACATGGATTCTCGAGCGCGTACGCAGTGCTACTTATGCAGCTCCGGCATGACCACCTGCAGGGTCGTGCACCCTCCCAGCGCCTGCCGCCGACTATCGGCCAAAACGTGCTCGACATACCGTACTGCCGCACCACACTTCACCTCTGGGACCTCGGCGGCTCGGCGTCCATGCGCTCGCTGTGGGACCAGTATCTGCCCGATGCCCACGTGATTGTCTGGGTTGTCGACGCGCCGCGCTGGGCGTCCGATGCGGCCGTGACCGATGAGTCGGAGCCGGCGTACCGTGCGGCGGTAGCCGCGGCACTGTGCCCCATTGTCGCCGAGGCTTCCGTACGGGCGCAGCCTGTGTGTGTGGTCGTGACGCAGCTGGACGAGCTAGCCCCTGAGCGCGCCACGCCGCTCGTGCAGGAGGTCGAGGCCGGCCTCACTGCTGAGTGGACGCGCCGACTTGACAATACGAGCTTGGATGACACAATCGCCCCTCTATGGTCATTTCTGGGTGTGAGTGCTGCGACGGGGTACGTATATTCGACTTATACAGCGATGGCGTGGACGCGATGCTGGGCGCCATGTTCGTCCAAGCCCAGGTCTATGCCCACCGAGCCGGCGCGTAGCGCCACATCCATATACCCATTTCTATAGTACAAAAGGAACTACTCGTACATAACCGAGTCGTCCTTGCTCAGAAGGAGCTCCACGCCCCAGAGGCCGAGCGTGAAGGAGACAGCGAGCATGCGCCAGTAGCTTTGGTCGTTTTGGTCGAGCACTGTGTAAGTGGCGAGTACATACGCAGCAAATGACTGTAGACGGTAATCAGCACGAAGCGTGAATACCGCACGAGGACCATACCAAGGGCCGGTGCGCGCGACTCCTGCTTGGATTCGACACTCTCTTCTCGCTCCGGCTTTTCCTCGAGTCCCACGTCGGGGACGTTGGAACCGGTCACGTCAGGGACACTGGGTCCGGCCACGTCGTCCATCTCACTCTCGTCCTCGCAGCAGGGCTCCTTCGCGCTGAGCATGATCTCCGAGAGCTTCTGTGAATCGGCTTGCTCCTGAAGCGACGGCACACGGTGCAGTGTGTGCACGCCGCGCTCCTGGTATCGACTTTGCCATGCCAGCATGGCCAACACACGCGTCGCCAAGTAGAGCACCGTCATGCGATACACTAGGTTTACAATCACGGTGGGCGGCAGTGTATCGAGCGCCACCGACAGCACGCGCCACCCGCTCTCGAGTGTGCGGAGCAAACGCTTCACATTTGCACCAGCCGAGACATGCAAGTGCAGGGATAGCACATTTGACTGGCGGAACGCCTGCAGGAGGTGCAGCGGATCAGCGCCCAGCAGGAGCGACGTGCTCAGCTGGTACACATTGAACACCACATACGCAAACTGTGTGAGTAGCGGGACGTACCATGAGACACGTTTCCACAATGTTGGCTTTGCGGAACGCGAGCGCAAGGCCCGAAATCCACAACGTAGAGGCCACACACGCGCCGATCGCGGCCGCTGTGAGGGAGCGGCCCTGCGATGTCCCCTCAAAACTCAGGTACAGACCCACGGCCGACGTCACATACACGGTCGCAGAGAGCAGCAGAAATACGAGCTGCCATGCCTCACTAGCATCGAGACCGAGCTGCAGCAGCTTGCGGATCAACACGCTACTGCTCATTTTGCGCGTGCGGTTGCCGTGGGGGTCATAAATGCTGCGGTCAGTGTGCATTACATACAGCCACTGCGAAAATCGTGCGACAGCTTGGACGACCAGCAGGCTCGCCACACCCTCGAGCAACGAAAAGACTGGGCTCATGTGCAGTAGAAAGTGGTACCACCAACCGGGAACCCGAGAAACAAAGTAGTGCCCCGCGCGCAAGAACAGCGCCAGGATTTGATCAAATCCATCCAAGTGCACGCGTGGCTCGTATGCGCCCAGCCACGATATCGGCGAGTGCGACGCAAGCCACGCCTGTGCATTTGACACGGACTGCATCCACGGCACCGATTTGGCCGTCAGGGCGTTCGGCGTGTCTGGTGCGTACAGACGAGCACACAGAAACAGGGCCACCGGAATGAACAGGTTCTGTAGCACCATCAACACGCGCGCAATCCATGCGAGGCGGGTCTGGTACGTCGCCCAGCGCAGTGACGACAGGCCAAAGTAAAACGCTGACAGCAAGGCCGAAAAGGTCAAAAAGGTCTGTTGGCTATGCTCCAGAGACAGAGGAAGAAATATAAGCAGCTGAACCAGCGATAGAAGGATTGCCGCGAGCTTCAGCCCGTGCACGATGGACATGACGCCCACCCACAGCATCGTGTCGCGTTGCGGAGCGAGGAGTGCGCGTGGCTGCTACGCCGGTGACTCACGTGATGTACAAAAATTTGTCGGCGGCGCCGCGGCGGTGCTCCGCATCGTCACCATGGCAGCGGCGGTGACCACGGCCGTGGAACAGGGAGACACGCCTCTTCAATTGGATGTGGGCCTACTGGCCTCATTCGACTACAATCCTATTTCCTTGCGCGCATTCAAGAAGGACCCTGAGGGTGTTTTGCAGGCGCGTGCGCGGAACGCCACGCAGCACTTGGTGAACACCATCTTCCAGCTGCCGATTGAGCGCCACGCGACGTACGGGCCACTAGCTTCGCTACCCGCCTTTGACTCGGAACTTCCGCGCGAGAAGCCGGTACCGAAACCCAAACCATTGACCAAGTGGGAGAAGTTCGCCAAGGCCAAGGGCATTACGAAGCGCAAGAAGGACAAGATGATCTTTGACGAGGAGCGCCAGGAATGGGTGCCCCGCTGGGGTTACCAGGGCGCGAACAAAAAGCTCGAGGACCAGTGGCTCGTTGAGGTACCTACGAATGCGGACGACGACTACCGTCCCGACAGGGAGGCCGCGAAGGAGCGCAGGGCACGCCAGGCCAAAAACGAGGCGCAGCACCAGCGCAACCTCGCGCGCAATGCGACCGCCCCTACTGCGCCGAAGAGCGAACTCGGTTCAGGCGTGGCGCCCTCGCGCGCGCGCCGACGCGCCGAGCTCGAGGCAGACCTGTTGCGAGCGCGTGGAAGCACCGCGTCGCTTGGGCGCTTTGACAAGTCGCTTGAAGGCGAGTCCAAGCCTCGCGGCGTTAAGCGCACATTCCAGCCGAACGAGATCGATGCCGGCAAGGAGCGCGCCGCGCACCTCGAACTGCTGGCCAAGATGGGCAAGGGCGAGCCGCAAATGAACCTGCGCAAGGCCATCAAGTACGCGAGCAAGGCGCAAGGCTCTAAAGCCCTTGCCGAAAAAGCGGCCCGGCGCCGCAAGTAGTTGTATTATGTCTGGGATTAGCCATCGCTTACGCACCCATAGCTTGATCAGGCCGTCCCACGCGCCTGTGACGATTTTTGACTGTCATTAGCCTCACACACATACCGTCTCATGGGGCAGCCATTCGTGCGCAATCACCACATCCTTGTGCACCTCGAGCCGCTTGAGCTCCTGCCCCTTTTTCCAGTCCCAAAACACGAGGTGACCGCCACTGTCACCCGACGACAGGAAGCGACCATCCGGGCTAAAGCCCACCTGGCACGCAAAACCTGCGGTTGTATGCCCGCGGAACGCCTTCTTGCGCGGCTTAAAGTTTTCGGTCGAATACACACAGATGGAGTTGTTCATCGACTGGCACGCGAGCCAACGCAGCGAGGGATGCAGCGTGACAGATGGCATCGAATGCATCAGCGGGTCCGCCACGAGCTTGATGGGCACTGGGATATCATAGTCCCACGCTCGCAGGCTCTTGTCATCGCTCGTCGACACGAAACGCCGGTTTTGGTCCACAAATGTGATGGTATTCACAGGACCCATGTGCTCGTTGTACTCTTGCGTGGTTTGCTTCTCACGCATGTCGTACTGCACGATGCGCTTCCCATGAGTGCCCGTGAGGAAGATGTGCTGCTTGTCCGCATCAGGGTGGAAGCGCACACACACCGGCACATCATCAAAACCAACCGCAGTGAGACACTCGCCCGTCTCTGTGTCCCACAGCTTGACCTGGCCGTCGTAGCCCGCCGAGAGGAACTGCCGCCCATCGTTCGAAAAGGTAATATCGCGCACGGCATTCGAGTGGCCCAGGAATGTGCGCAGACAGTTGCCCTGATGGTACACATCCCACAATTTGATCTTGGTATCCATGCTCGCACTCAGCAGCAGGTGCCCACTTTCTGGGAACAGTCGGAGCGCCGTAATGCCCTTGGTATGCCCCGTAAACGTGTGGATGCAAAACTCGGGCAGAAAACACTCCTGACTGCCGGCCTCGCCACGCAAGTTCACGTCCGTATCCGTGGGAATATGCATGTACGTACGGCCCTGGTAGTCGTACATCGAGTCACCATGGAAGATACTCTTCTCGGAGCCATGCGCATCGTCGAGTAGGCGCCGCTTCTCGAGCTGCGCAGCCTCACGCTTGCGCTTCTCGGCAGCTTGACGTGCCGCGTTGAGCTCCTCGGGCGTCGGGCCGACCTTTTCATGCGGCGCCGGCACAAACTCGGTCGCAGGCGCCTCGTCGTCCCAGCCACCCCATGGGCCCATATATGCACCCTCACCGTCAAGCACGGAGGGGTCACCACCGCGTCCTTTGCGCTTGCGGCGCATCGCACGCGACTGACTCCGGGCACCGGGCGTGCCACCCCGCAGCTCTGCCATCGTAGCGCCGCCCATCTCGCGCGCAGCGACTCGGTCGCCCACGAATGCCTGCGAACTGGATGCCCCTGACGCAGCAGCGTACGCACTAGGGTTGCGTGCATATCCCAGCAGATCAAAGGTGCGCTGCTGGTTGCGAAAGTCAAAGTCAGACATGGACGTCTCTTCCACGGTGCCCGTCAGTGTCTTGGTTACACCGGGTATCAGCGCCGGCGCCGCTTCCGTCGTCGTCAACTCCTTGACTGGGACAGGTTGCACATCCGGCGCAGATGTCGTCACGGCTAGCGACGTCGTGGGCGCTGCTCGGGCTGACGCGGTCACCTGCTGCAGCCCAAAGGCGTCACCCATATCGAGCGGCTCATCGTCGCTGTCTGACCCGCTGCCGTCCGCATGGGCATGCGCCATTGCAGAATGGCCATCCGCCTGGATCTTAGGCGGCACATCCTCTTCATCGCTGTCGGACCGATAGGCAGCGAGCGCGTCCATCGTCGTGCTTGGTGGGCGACGAGCGCGTGAAGCGCCAGTGATATCACGTGCTGAGACTACCGTGCGAGCGAGCCTCGTTACCGTCGTGTGTCATAATGCCGGCGGTCAAGATCGCTCCAAGCGTGCTCGCCTCTGACCTCGGAAACCTGAACCATGAGTGCCAGCGAATGATGGACTGCGGTGCAGACTGGCTCCATATGGGTACGTGTCTTTGCTCACACAGACATTATGGATGGCCACTTTGTGCCAAACATTGTGATGGGCGCCCCTGTGATCCAGTCGGTCGCCAAGGCCGTGCCGAACATCTATATGGATTGCCATATGATGGTGGCGGAGCCCTTGAAAGTATGTACCTATCTCTCACCGCAGTGGATTGAAGATATCGCCGCTGCTGGTGGCAAGTCATACACGTTCCACCTCGAGGCCACAGGTACGTGCATTGCCCTAACGATAGACGACCCGCTCGAGGTCGTGCGCCAAATCAAGGCCGCTGGTATGCGGGCCTCTGTCGCGATCAACCCTGGTACACCCGCCACTGAGATCTCGGACGCGCTGGGGCGCGCCGTTGACATGATCCTCGTTATGACCGTTTGGCCTGGCGCGGGTGGCCAAAAGTTTATTGCCGAGTGCATGCCCAAGGTGGCGGAGCTGCGCGCACGCTTTGCTGATCTAGATGTTGAAGTCGATGGTGGTGTTGGTCCCAAGACCATTGCTGCGTGTGCGGACGCTGGCGCAAACGTCATCGTCGCAGGCACCGCCGTGTTTAATGATCCCCAGCCGTCGACGGTCATCCAATACCTGCGCACGCAGTGCGAGCAAGCGCAAGCACAAATACGTGAAGAGCGCGAGCGTATCCTGCGTGGCGAACACGTCGACGGTGCTAGTATCGCGCACCAATGCACATACCTCTCTGGTGACGCCGCGTTATGGGGCCGTCCGCGTGCGTACCTCGCTCCTCCATAGCAGCACACCTCCATTTCACACACTGGCCGCACTGACGTGGAGGGTCTTGTTCCCTTGTGCCATGTCCGTGTCGGCGTACGTGGCGTCAGGTACGTGCCAGCTGCTTATTTAGCGCTTCTTCTCGTTGCTGCTTCTTCAACGGTGTATCTTGGCTCATTTGCGTCGTTGAGCACGCCAGAGTCTACCAAGGAGTTGCGCAAACAGAAGGGTCTTGACGTGGATGACGAGAAGGACAACGCCCAAGGTCTGAACTCGAGCGATGCCTGGCTCTTGCCCGTGTTTGGCAGCGCCGCGCTTCTTTCCTTGTATCTTGCATTCAAGTACCTCGACCGCGATATGATTCTGCTGCTGATCCAGGTGTATTTTGGCGTGGCCAGCGTGCTGGTAATTCCTTCCGTGTTGCTTCGCCTCTCGCGCATGGTGCTGGGCGAGAATTTGCTAACACGCTGGGAGAAGCATGCACTTGTGTGTTCATGGAAGGCAGACTGGTCGAGTTCCGACTCGACGCGCTCTCTGGCCAAAACGGGCTTCCGCCTCGACCGCGCATCGATGGTGCTGGGCGCCGCGGTGGTCGGTCTCATGGGCCTATACGCTGTGACGCGCCACTGGATGCTATCAAATGTGATTGCTGTGTGCTTTGCTATCCAGGGCATGATGCTCATCCAGCTCGATTCGTTTGCAACTGGTTTTATCCTATTGGGCGGTCTCTTTTTGTACGACATTTTCTGGGTGTTTGGCAGCTCCAAGTTCGCCGGCGAGTCTGTCATGGTCAAGGTCGCTACGAACTTTGATGGGCCGATCAAGCTAGTTGTCCCCCGCAACCTGTGCGATGCCTTTGTGGCACTGCGTGAGCACGGATGGAGCGCCCTCCCTGCGTGGAAGTTCTCGCTCCTGGGCCTGGGTGACATTGTCGTGCCGGGCGTGTTTGTCGCTCTTGCGCTCCAATTCGACCAGCACATGGCGTCGAGTCGGCATCCGTCTGTCTCGTTCGACCGCTTTTACTACCAATTTACCAAGCCGTACTTTACCTTCTGCATGGTCGGCTATGTCGTCGGCTTGGTCATAACGATGATTGTGATGCATGTGTTCCAAGCTGGTCAGCCTGCGCTGCTGTACCTCTCGCCGTCCTGCTCGTTCTCTGTCCTCCTCGTTGCCTTGGTGCGCGGCGAGGTCCATGCTCTATGGAACTGGGTCAATCCCGCAACAAAAGAGGCGTCCAAGGATGCCAAGCAGGTCGCTGCGGCCGACAAAAAAGCGTAGCGTATATACACCACAACTGCCTCTACCATATTAGTCACGGCGAAGGGTATGCTTCTTTTACACCTAGACCGCCCATAACAGTGTCAAGAGTCACTCGTGCCATGCCTGATTGACTTGTACTATGTTGGTGTCAGCGTACGCAGGTCAGGTCCGTGAAGTGCTCGCTGCCATGCCTCTACTTGGAGGTATTTCTTTGATTATATACATTGCATCGTTTGCGTACCTCCAGAGGCCTCAAGGGATGCCAAGCCCATCGGTGAGGCGGACAAGCAGCCATAGTAGTGTCGTTTCGCTACTGCCGCTAGGCACAGTGCGTCGCTCACCGCCTCCACATTTTTTTGCCGCTACGATGGGCGGCGGGCGCGATCGTGCACGTAAGACAACTCGGCTCCCTGCAGCACTGCGTGAGGAGCTTGGAATTGAAGATATTGCGGATCGATCTCGGCATTCAAAGAAACCGCGCCAATTTTCTGTAAGTGCGCGCAAAGCCGCACGAAAAGAGCAGCGGCGGGCGAAGCATGCGGCGCGTTCGCCATCCGCACCTAATGCGGAGCGAAAGGCGACACGCGCACCTGCGCCAACGTCTGCGCCAGCACCCATGCCACGTCCAGCCGCCAAAAAACCGAAGCTTATGCCTAATGCAGAGCATTCGACCACGAAGCAGGTCCTGGATCCGATCTCTGGCGTTATGAAGACGGTGCAGGCACCAAAGCGGCGAGAGCCAACCAAGCTGGAACGCATGTCCGGAGAACCGACTGCAGCACCACATATGAGCCACACCAAAGTACCACGGGCCAAGTCACAGGTCGAGCGTGATGAAGACGATGAAATTGCATGGCTCGAGTACCAGCTCTCTCGGTCCAAGAACCACAGCGAAGGCGACGATGTGGATGGTACGTTATACTTGCTCACACAGACCTATTGGATGATTTGGATCAGTTTCATTCTGAGCAGACGGAGGAAGGGCCAGACGAAGAAGAGGGTGAAGAGGCCTTGGTCGAAGATCCAGATGCACTTGAGAATGAAGATCTGGAAAACGCATTCGACGACTTGGAAGCCGGCGATATGGACGACAACGACGTCGATGAAGAACAGTTTGACCTAGAAGTCGACGACGACAACCTGGATGAGGAAGAAGCTGCGGAGGAAGAAGCTGCGGAGGAAGAAGCTGAGGGTGAAGCGGAGGAACAGGATAATGCCAAAGATGTGGAACCAAAGCCCTCGACCCGTGGTATACCGTCCGATTCCGACGTATCCGCAGCACGTTCCCCATCCGAGTCGGGTGGCAGCCGTTATGTGCCCCCTGCGCTACGGCAAACCGAGTCCGGTGCATCTGTATCGCAGCAAAAGTTGCAGCGACATATCAATGGCCAGCTAAACCGTCTGGGTGAGGGCAATGTTGACTCAATTGTATCGGAGCTCGATGCGCTCTACCGGTCCTATGCGCGTGGCGATGTGACGTCTACAATCGCGCGCCTCGTCCTTGATACCATCTCGGCCGGCACGAACTTGAGCGAGACGGTGATTGTGCTGTATGCGACGCTCCTGGCTGCATTGCACCGGCTGGTTGGCCCCGAGTTTGGTGCCTTTGTTCTGCAGGATGTGGTGACTCGGCTTCTCGATGCCTATGGCGCATGGCTCGCACAGGCAGCGACAAGCGCAATGGACGACGACGCGCAAAACGCTCGCAGCCGCGTATGTGTCAACCTCGCGACACTCCTGGCGCATCTTTTCAATCTGCGGATGCTGTCGGCCGGTATTATGCTTGACTGGGTGCGTCTGTGGCTGGGTCAGGGATTCACCACACTTGTGCCGGGCATCCAAGGCCCCAAACCCATTATGGAGCTGGACATTGAACTAATTCTGCGTCTCGTGCAAAGCAGCGGTACACAGCTGCGCCATGTGGATGCCGAATCGCTCAAGGCGATTGTCGACGTGACCAAGCAAAGTCTCGACGAAGCCGCGGGTGACTCGCCTGTGGCGCACTCGAGTCGCGCACGATTCATGCTCGAGGCGCTCATGCACCTGCGACAGAAAGGCAAGCAGCTCACGCGTGACCTATCGGCGACCACCGAGCGGGTGCAAAAGATGAACAAGTACTTATCCACGATGGAGAGGCGGCATACGCTGCGCACGCAGTCTGCGCTGCAGGTGGGCCTGCACGACCTCGAGGCGGCCGGGCACCGCGGCCGCTGGTGGCTCGTGGGCGCAGCTTGGGCGGGGCACGAGACACCTGCGCCCCGTGCGGCGCCGGCGCCCGAAGTGCCTGCCGACTCGGCGGTCATGTCGGACGACGACGACGTCGACATGCCACATCTGGCTCGCGCGCAGGGTATGAACACGGACGCGCGACGCATGATCTTTTCTGCGCTCATGTCGAGTCTGGACTACCAGGACGCCGTGCGCAATATCATGCAGCTCAAGCTCAACGAGGTACAGCGCCGCGAGGTCATCCGTGTACTCATCCACTGCCTCGCGAACGAGCCCACGTTCAATCCGTACTATGTGCTGATTGGGCAGCAGCTCGCGCAGGAGCAGCCAGGGATGCGTGTCACGCTCCAATACGTGCTATGGGATTATTTTCGTGACTTGGGCGAGGCACGCGTGGGTGGGGCGCATGTGGTGCAGGATGACGAGGAGAGCGACGTCGATGAGTCACTCGTTGACGATCCAGTGCGCTTGCGCAAGCTCGTGCACCTCGCGCGAGCGTACGGCTACTGGGTCGCGACCGAGAGTCTGAGCCTGGGCGTGCTCAAGCCAGTCGACTTTACGACGCTACACGGCCCTGCGACGCTGTTTCTGCAGCACCTGCTCCTGCAGCTGCTACTCGTTACGCAGACGCACGCGCCGATACTCACGCCACGCCTGCGAACGCGCCTTGCGCGCATGCCTGCAGCGCGCGACCGCGAACGCCTCGAGCGCATCGTGGTCAAGGGCACTGTGGGGCACCCTGGTCTTGCGCAAGGCTTGCTCGTTTTCTTGCGGTTGCACATGGCACCTGCACAGCTGGAGCGCCTGCTTGGTGGCGAGGATACCGCCGTGCTCACACGGCTTGAGTGGGCGGTGCGCATGGCCATCGAGACACTGAGTGTGGGCGCTACGGCGGGTGCGTAGCCTTGGCAGCCTCGCGCTGCCGGCGCTTGCTTGCTTGGACCATATCACGCTGCTTGTTCGCGAGGCGGCGGCCGAGCGAGCTGCTGCCGGACGCTGCACGCACGTCCTTGCGCTCAACGGGCTTGCGGCGCAGCTGCTTCTTGAGCAGCTTGGACGGCTTGGGCAGCTTGAGCATCCATTCCGGCACGTCGCAGCCCGACTGCCGCATCACATTAACGACCGACTTGAGGTACGGCGCGTCGTCCTTGGTAAAGAACGTGAGCGCCCGGCCACGCTGGCCCGCACGACCCGTGCGGCCAATGCGATGGATATAGCTCTGCACGGTTTGCGGAAAGTCGTAGTTGATCACCAAGTTGACGCCGCGAAAGTCGATACCACGCGCCATGAGCTCGGTACAGATGAGCACCCAGATATCGCCGCGGCGGAATGCACGCACGACCGCTTCACGCTGCGCCTTGGGGCGCTCACTGTGAATCACATCCACATGGAGTCCATCGTACACGAGCTCGTGGAATAGCTCGCGCGCCCGCTGAATCGACTGCACGAATAGCAGCACGGGCGGCTTCAGACCACCCGACTGGATGAGCGAGCGCAGCGCATGCAGCTTGCCGTCCTCGGAGCCGCAAAACTCGAGGCGTTGTTCAATCGTATCCGTCGCGCTGTCCTTCGCACCGACTAGCACGCGGCAGTCATCGACCATGAATGTCTTGGCCAGCTCCTCAACGCCAGCTGGCAGTGTCGCACTGAACAGTGCCTTGCGCAGGTTCGGATGCGTGCATGCCGCGAGAATTTCGTCGGTCTGCGTGAGGAAGCCCTCTTCGAGTAGGCGGTCCGCCTCATCGAGCACCAGCAGTTCCACATGCGTCAGATCGAGCTCTCTGTGCCGGACTGAATGCACTAGGCGCAGCGGTGTGGTAATAAGCAGGTCCGACGGGCGCGAAGGCGCCTTGGTTCCCTGTGCGAGCAGACACGTCCGGAGCGCCTGCCCCTGTGTGAGCCGCTGTACCTGCTCGTAGATCTGGCGCGCGAGCTCACGCGTTGGGCTCACGACTATAGCACGTATGCCCTGCCTGGACGGACGCCGCAGCAACTGGAGGATGGGCAGCACAAACGCCAATGTCTTACCTGAACCCGTGGGCGCGCCTGCGAGCAAGTCGCGTCGCTCGAGCATGACGCTGATGGCGCCGCGCTGGATAGGCGTCGGCTCTGCCCACGGTCCCGCGCGTAAGTTCTCGAGGAGCCATGATTCGACACTCCACCGCGTCTCGAGGTCGTCCCACGACGCCAGTGGCAGCGGCACGTCCGTGCCGGTCAGCTTAAGCTGGTGCGTGCGCAGGAACGCAGGAAGATCAGAACGCGTGAGCGGAGCACGCACGTCACGCCTGGGTTCAGGTGCCCGCGGCGCTTGAGCCTCACGCTGGACACGTTCCGCCTTGTGACTCCCGAAAAAGTCCAGGGCGGCCGGCAGCGCCGCCGATGCAGGCGCTGCGGGCGCTTCCTGCGCTGCCTCTTCGCGCGCCTTTCCCTCCCGGAAGAGAGACATATCATTCCCAAACCGCTTTTTATCGAAGCGCGCACCGCCTGCTGTTAGCGCACCAAATAGGTCCATCTCGGCGGTGGTGCTGCGCGATCGTCGCCGGAGCGATGGCCATTTTTTTTTGGCTGACTCAGCTACGTCCTACCAGGGCCGCCTCAGCCGCCTGCACGGCACGGACCAGGGCGCCGGGCGCCTTGCCACTGCGCGCGAGGCCCTCCTCAATGGCGCTTGCCAATGTCGTCGTTCTGCGGTGAGTAGGTCGTACGTACGGAATCATGCCATACACGGCCTGCACACGCACGCGCCCTGCGGCTACCGGCGCCTCGTCGGCCAAGTCGATGTCAATGTGTACCTCGGCCTTGGCTGCACACGCCTCGAGCAGGAGCGTCGCCACCAGCTCCATACGCGTCTCTGCGTCATCCACTGGCGCCATTGATACGGGTACCCAGCTACGCAGCTGCTCAATCTCTGCACGCACCGCCAGGTGCGCGCGCCACAGCGCCGTGATGTTTCGCAGCACAGCCGGGACCTGCGCCGGCGCATGCGCATCCATGTGCGCACGGATCACCGCCAGCGCGGCCATGTGCAGGGGAGACATGGCCATGGTGTGCACAGGCGATACCGCGACGCGCCGCACCGTGCCGCGACGCTCGTCCCACTCCACGGCCACCTGCAGCCTGTGGGCGTAAGTGAGCTGCAGCAGTGTCGGCGTCTTGCTCGTGAGCGACCAATGAAACAGCGTCTCCATGTGCTGGATACGCCGCGCCAGACGCTCGGCCTCGCCTGGCGTACACCCGCGGATCTGATCCGTGACGGCGCGCGCCGCGCGAATCCCCTCTTCGGTCTGTGCGCGGCGTCCGGCGGCCTCCTCGATACGTGCGCGCACGCGTGCGAGCTGCTCCTGTGCATCGCGGTGCTTGGTGCGCATACCCTGCAGCACCTGGTCCTGCTCCTCCATCGACGCATGCAGCTGCCGGAGCTCGTCGGCATCGCACGCGCGAATTTCGCGCTGCCGCGCATGGGCCTCGTCGACGCGGCGCCGTAGCTCGGCATGGTGCGCACGTAGCACCGGTAGAAGCTCCTCCTCAAGCGTGGATTGGCGATGCTGGATCCGCGCGCCCTCGGCACGCAGCACATCGCGGTGCTGTGCGAGCATTCGGGCCATATCATCGTCGTATTGCATGTCCGTGCGCCATCCATAGTAGTCGTGCATAGCAGCCGCACGCGCCGCCTGCTTGTGCACATTCAGCTGGCCTTTCATGCTGCGCCGCATGTCCTCGTCGTCCAGCTGGCCCCATTCCTGCACAAACGCGGGCGGCCGTGCATAAAAGTCCTGCTCCATCGTCTGCAGCCGCTCACGGCCCACCTCCACATGTTGCTTCAGCTCCTGGCAGGCGCTGCGCAGCGCCTGGAGCATCGGCGCGGCGGCTGCGGCCATCTTGGCATGCTGCACACATGTGGCTGGTGTCGCTCCCGCATCAATCGGGCGGTCTGTGCGTGTGCGCGACGCCGTCATGTCCTCGTGGAACTTGAGGCCGATGCGCTGCAGAAACTCGCTGAGCGGGAGGTGGAAGGAGGCGTCGGCATCACTGAGATCGGCTTCGGACCGCGGCGACGCAGTGTACGACACGCGCTGACCACGCTGCCGAATAAGAGAGTGTAGGAAGGGCGAACGTGGCCACACGGCACTTGGAAGCTCAGAGAGACGCACAGAGCCTGATCGACCGCGTGCCGCGACCGGCGACGGCGAGAGCGTTGTGGGATGCGGCAGACGCGCAGGCACAGAAGACACGGCCGCCGCTGTCGCAGATATTTTGGGCGTCGTGGGCGCACGCCGCGGCGGCGTGTGCTGGTACTCGGGCGACGGTATACCGCCGCGGAGCGATTGGCGGAAACGCGTGGGCGTGGCAGGCGGCTTGCTGGGACTAAAGGGTGAGGTCATCATACTCTCACTGGTGAGACGCGGCTCAGTGCGTGGCGCTGCAAGAGAAACGCCCGGTGTGGGCGGGCGCCGCCGTGGCGAGGCACTACGGGCGCGCTCCACGGGCGTGGCGGGTGCTGCGCGCTCAGGCACGATAGGGCGCCGCTCCGGCGATAAAAACATGGTCCTCCGGCGTACAGGCGAGCGTCGCGGGGTTTGTGCGGCCTCTTCGCGCTTCCGCGTCGCCTCCTCAGCGATGCGGCCCCACATGGCTGTCATTTCCATCGCCGACTGCTCCGCGGCGCTATCGAGCGTCGTATCGGACGAGTCCTCTGGGAGCGGTGCAAGTGCCGTCGTGAGCTCCATGGACATGGAGCCGTCACTCTCGTCGACGGGTGCATAGCTCTGCGTCGTCAGGTCCATGTCGCTGGCGACCGACGCGTCAGACGCTCGCGGCGCGCGCCACGCCTCGGTCATGTCCATCCCACTCATATCCGACGCCTCGGTGTTGTCCACACTCGCGCGGGTGGGCGGCAGCGCCTCGGTCATGTCCATCCCGCTCGAGTCCGACGCCGGTTCGAGACCGGACGACAGGTCCATATCCGCCGAGCTGTCCATATCCATCGACGAGCTGTCCCATGCGCGGTCGCTCGGCACGGGAGATCCACGGTCCATGAGCGCGGTGCGGATCCTCATCGTAGGCTCGTCCTGCTCAAACGCACTGGGTCAGCTCGTGCACGTACGTCTGTTCTTCAATGGCACTGAACGTGACGCGGCGGCGCTTGCGCTCCACGTCCTCCGTGGCAGGGGGCACGAGCGCCGTAGTGTGCGCCTCACCCTTGACCGGCGATGCGCGGTACAGTGCTGCAAACGGGTTTGGTAGGCCCGGTGACGCGAGACGCTCATCGACCAGTGCCTCGCGCTCGGCGGCGTCCACGGCCTGCTCGATATCATCCGTGCTCGCGCGCCCACTCTTGTGAATATGTGCATGTTCCGGATTTGGTCCAAGGCTCGTTGGGCTCACAAACACTTGGGGCGTGGCGCGGATCGCGCTCTTGCGGGGCTGGATCAGTATCGATCACGTACTGCTCGGCGTTCGCGCGCGCTGGGCGAGGTGGGCACGCCGCCCATGCTTTTCGCGCGCGTTCTCTGCCGTGGAGAGCGGCGCAGCGGCGACGCCTCTTGGCCCGATTCAGGCTGCGGGCCCGGCATGGAGCCTCGCGCACGCGGCGCCATCGTCGTGGGACGCTGGCGCGTTGCGTCGCGGTGTTGATTATATCACGTGATGACAAGACACTCGCGTTGCGCCTGCGCTCCATGGCGCGTGATGGCCAAGGCCCCGCCGTGGTTCCGCCATGTGGCGGCGCCCATGGTCGACCAGTCGGACGTGGCGTTCCGCCTGACAACCGTTCAGTACGGGGCCACGGCGACGTGGACGTACGTCGGCCAACTCACGCAGTCAAATGTACCATACGCACGACGTGCTGCACGACGCCAACGTCCTGGCACGCGCGCAGCGTGAGCTGGAGATGGGCCGGCATGCGCCTGAGAGTGTGGTAGAAGCAACAGGAGATCCAGCTCCGCAAATTGTGCAGCTGGCCGGCGACGATCCGGCGAACCTCGTCGAGGCAGCGCGCCGCTTTGAGCCCTGGGCCGATGGCATCGACCTCAATTTAGGGTGCCCCCAGACGCGCGCACAGCGGGGGCACTATGGTGGCTACCTACTAGGCCGCAAGGACTGGGACCAGGTTGAGGCGTGTGTCCGTGCCTTGGTGCACGGCGTGCGTGTCCCCGTCACGGCCAAGCTGCGGCTGTGCGACTATGCACCTGATACGTGTGCCCTCGCCGTGCGCCTCGCTCAAGCGGGTGCCCAGGTAATTACGCTTCATGCACGGCATGTTGCGCCGAATCGCCGGCGGGCTGGCGCCGCCAAGCTCGAGTACGTGCGCGACTTGGTCGACGCGCTCCATGCGCACGAGCTGCATGCGTCGCAGCCGGGCGGGCGCACGGCGGTAATTTCGAACGGCAACGTGCAGACAGCTGACGATATCGCTGCGAACCTGGCATACACTCGTGCGGACGGGATCATGATCGGCGAGCCGCTGCTCGTGCGTCCTGCTCTCTTCGCTGGCGCGCACCATGCACCACGGCATGTGCTATCGACGTTCCTGCATCTTTCAACGCAGTACCCTACGGCGCCGTTCGTGCACGTCCAGCAGCATGTGCGGGCCATGCTGCGGGCCATGCCACCAGGGCGCGAGACGCGGGCGTTCGCTGATGCCCTGCTAGGTGCTTCCGATGTGGACGGGATGCTCTATGAACTAGATAGGTACAGGGCAGAGAACTAGGCGCCCTCCTTGGCGAGAAGAGCTAGGGCATAGGGATGCAGGAGAATGACGGGCGGCCGCGCGTCAGTGCTCGTGCTGGGGTTTTCGCGGTACTCGTCCCACTTTTTCTTGAGTGCAAGGATTGCGTCCTTGCGCAGGCTCAGTGCATCAGCGCGGCTCTCCTCGATGGGGGGAATGATGGTCAAGAAAAAGAGCACGATGGGGAGCACCACGCAGCGCAGCCACACAGGGCGACGCAGCGGTGCAGGCCGCACCGTGCGGTATGTGTCTGTGGCCACCCACACAATGCGCGGCGGCATCTCGGGCGGCACATGCTCGAACCCCATCGCTGCCTCCTCCTCCTCCAGGCCCAGCCACGCGAGACGCTGGACCCAGTACGAGGCCTGTGTCCAGCGCCCTTCCGGGTGTCGGTGTGGCAGGCGGGGAATCTCGAGACGTCCCGGCACTTCGGCGGCGGGTGCCTCGACACTTGCCGCCGGCGTCGAATGCGTCGCGTCAGCGCTTTCATGCGGCGCGGCCCGCTCGCGCCACCGCCGATACAGGTGCTCGCAGGCGTACCATACGAAGAATGCAACAGACGCAGCTGCGACGAGCCAGGTCATTCTTGTCCCGAGATACGGCATAAAGAGCATGTACACAATCAAGAGGCGCAGCGCCATGTAGCTCACGCTGGCCAGTACCGCGCGCACATCATTCCAGGTGATCCATTCCAGCAGCACCGGCACAGGCGCACGCTCACGCGCGGCGAGGCGGCAGGCGAGCGCAACCCACGCGTCCTGCAGGTGCTCGATGCGCTCAAGCAGCTGGGCGGCGAGCGCGTGTGCCGTGGCCAGGGGTGGCGCGACCCTGTGTGTGCACAGCAAGTACGGCAAGCCCTGCAGTGTCACGCGCTCGTACTGCGGCTCAAGCACAGGCGCCGCTTTCTGTGCGTCCACGCACACATCGCTCCATGGGGTCCAATGCATGACATGGCGCTCCACGAGCGCGACGGCCCCGCGGCGTAGGTCCGCCTCGTTCTGGGTGGTATCTTCAGGTACCATGTCTGCGTGGGGAACGTGTGGCAAGCGCAGCCGCATAGGCCACGCCGAGGCATGCGTCTGTTGTAGTTCGGCGAGATAGGCCATGTACGCGGCGTGGGTCAGGTAGATGGCGTGCGCGACGCCTACGATATCCGTAGGCGAGAGGGCGTCTAGGGCCGTGGACCAAGATGGGGCTGGCGGCGCAGCTGGTGCGCTCTCCAGTGGCGCAGCTGGCGCACTCTCAGGCGGCGCTGGCGCCTCGGGCGCCGGCGCGTCGTACGAATGCCACGCCTCGGGCTGCACGACAACGTGCAAGGACACGGGCGTATCCTGCTCCTCGAGCTTGAGAAGATCATCGTCGGCGAGGATCCGCCCGCGGTAAATACAGCGAATCCCGTGCGCCTGAGGCCACCCCTGCGGTGCACTGCGCGCCGCACGCGCCGCGTGCGCCACCTGCTCCTTGAGCGCTGCCACGGTCTGTGTCGCATCGAAATCCATCCGCAGAGAATGCACAAAGCTAGGGCTCTTCACTTCCAGGCGCAGCATGGACGCTGCGCGCCTCGCGTCACGCTCGGCCTCGCTTGATGGGGCCATGCGCTAGCAATATGGTCGTGGCGAAGACCGCCACGTGGAGGTGGCGCTTCCCCCGCGCCTCGCACCAGCGAGCTGGCATGAATGTGTTTGAGGTACGATGCGCGGCTGACCGCAGGAACAAAAACTATACCATACGAGCCAGGAGCGTGAAGACTATGACAACATGGCGACGCTCTTCAGCCTCGTGACGACGCTGGAGTTTCTGGAGCGCGCATATGTGCGGGGTGCCGTGGCGGAGGAGGAGTATACGGCGCAGTGCACGCGCTTGCTCGCGCAGTCCAAGACGGTGACCAAGCTGATTACGAACGCGTCCACAGCGGCGCACTTTGACAGTGTCGAGGCATTCATGCGCCATTTCCATGTGCGTGTCCGCGACTGATGCAGATGGATCATCCTGCCGCGGCGCATCGGCTCGCGCTGGGCGTGCCTGCGACGGTGGAACATGCGCCGATGGAAGCGAGCGCACTGGCGGCACCGGCAGCGGCGGCTGGTGCGCAGCGCGTCGCGGAGACGACGCAGAACTTTATCACACTGATGGACGCCCTGAAACTGCAGATGCGTGCCAAGGACCAGCTGCACCCCCTGCTCAGCGATGTGCTCCGCACCTATGCGCCGCGCGGGAGCCGTGATGGCGACGACGATGCGCGCGCCAGGCTGCTGGAATGGTGCGTGTATATGCTGACCCAGGCTCATCTTGCTGAACCGGCTGAGTGCGAGCGAGGAGCTGGACGATGCGCAGTCCCGCGAGGTACGATGGACTACTCACACCAGATGCTCTTCGATATTGAGCACGCATACACGAGCTGGTTCCAAAGTCTTCCGTCGCATGGGCAACTGTAGAGGTATCTAAATATAGGGGATCAGGCTGCTCAGGAGGAGGCCTGAGAGCGGCAGCACGAGATTGTCGTTCTGTTCTGAGAGGCCCTCGACGACCGCCAAGAGTGCGACGACGATGGTAAACTGGCGCACCGAGAACGCTTCCACGAGGCGCAGAACGCGCATTCCGTACGCACACGCCACTGTACTGGCAATAAAGCCGAGCGTGCCCTCGACCGTCTTCTTCGAGTGGGGCCAATGGATGCGGCCGTACTGCCGGCCAATGACGGATGCAAATGCATCGCCCACGCCCAGCACAAGTACGCCCAGCTGCATAACGAGGCGGCTCTGGGCCTCGCACCATACGGCCACAGCACAGCCGATCAGCAGGTACACATGGCTGAGGATGACAAGGCCCGTATCCTTGTTGTCGAGGAACTGGCTCAGGAAAAAGTGCAGCGTCGCGCCGAACGGGAACACAGCGCAGTAGCGCAGGTACTCGAGCAGGATAAAGAGCGACATGGCAGCGCTAAAGGCGAGGTGCATGAAGGCGGGGTCCCACGCAAGGCCCGGCACGAATAGGAGCACGGCGAGTGCATGGAAGAACTTACGCCGCCCATTTACGCTCACCGCGACTTGGGGGCCGAGCGACGTGCCTTCGTCCGGCTCGACGCGACTCGCAAAGCGCGCCGCGGCCATGGAGCCAGCACGCTGGGTCGCAGTGGGTGCGCGGGGCGGCGCTCCGCGCGTCGCGGAGGCCGCGGGCCGCGCCACGGTCTGTGTCTTGACCTGGTCGCCGACCGTGGCAAACTGCCACACGCGATTCACCATGAGCTGGATGCTGAGGAGTGCAATGTTGCACAACACGCCCCAGTAAGCCACGAGTGCCCAGCGCGACCACCACATGGGTCCTTGCAGCGTGAATCGGATCACATACAGCCACGGATTGCGGCCGCCGAGCTGCCATGAGACCCAGGGGCCCAGCACACAAAGCACAAGCGTGAGCGATAGCACAAAGAAGCCCATCGCAAGCAGGCGGCGGTGTAGATTGCGCTTGTCAGGCCAGCGGAGGCGATGGGTGGGGCGCCGCGCGAGGTTGCGGCTTAAAACAAGCAGGGGGCTCAGCACGAGGCCCACCAGGAACATGCCCACAATCAGTGCCATGTGGTACACAAGGAGCACCGTCGGCTCGCGCAGGTACATGGTTGCATATGAGGGGACCAGTCGCGCAATCGTCATGACCCACGCCTCGTGGAAGATGACCGTCGTGGTGCTGCACAGGATGGCCAGCTCCCCGATCGTGCAGTTTTGCTGCGCGACGCGCGTCCAGATGCACAGTTGCAGTTGGAAGCTGAGCGAGAGCGCGAGCACCATCCACGACGGCATCGCCGCAAAGAAGTAGCGGCCGAGGCCTGCATACCGCAGTCCCATGTGAACGCAGGTGAACAGCAGCGCGAGAACGACGCAGAAGCCATGAAAGTACGCAAATGCCTGCAGGCCGGACAGCTCCTCAATTGGCAGGTGGCGCCCCTGGCGCTTGCGCAGGCGGCGCGAGATTGACGAGGCAAGTACGTGGAAGCCCATCAGCGCTGCACACAGCATCTGCAGGTCCACGGCGCTGCAGCGCCCCAGCACGGGGTCGCTCTGCACGTCGAGCTTCTCTGCGCGCCATGCGCCTTTGAGGCCTTGGCTGATCCGTGGCGGCGCCAGCGCACGCGGCTCCGTGCCGGGCGTCGCATCGAGCAGGAATGCACACACGACGAGCGGCATGAGCAGGATGTACAGCGGGTCGCCTACGTCGGACTTGCGCATGTAGCACGCACGCGTCGCCCAGATGGTGCAGGCACTGGACAGGTGCGAGAAGAAGCACGAAAAGACCAGGACACCTAGCAGAAAGAGCTGCACAACCTTGTCGCGCACAACATCGATACTGTACGCGAGGCGCATGAGCACAACGACCCATGCCACGGCAAAACACAGCAACTCCAGGCAAGGCCGCAGCAGACGCGGCTCCTGCCGATGCACGTCGTCCTGCACCTCCATCTGCCCCGCGCGCTGCACGTCCGTGGACGTCATTCGGATCCCGGCTGCCCCACGCACGCGCGCCTCGCCATTCGAGGAACGCCGCCGCCGCCGCGCACGCAGTGGCTGCGACGTACAAGCCTCGGAGCTCTGCTCGGCGTCATTTGCGCTCTCTTCAAAGGGCTTGATCCCCGAGCGCACACGCAGTGCATCATCGCTGCGTCGGCGCGCACGCGACAACACGTCACTAGGACCCGTCCTGGACATGCGAACGAGCGCGTCTGTCCGTGCCCAGCCGTGGGAAGACGACCGCGGTGCGCCTGTCTCGGCCGCGTGTGGAAATATGTGGAGCTGGGTCTACCGACTAGTAGCGCATGCGCTTCGCAGCGCGGTCGTCCGACGGACGTCCGTAGCCGCTAGGTCCGCCGTAGGGGAGGCCGCCGCTACCGGCAGTGCCGCTATCGCTGAGGCCATCGCGGTCGCGGTAGCCTGTATCGCGTGGGCGACCGCGGTCGCGGGGCGGATAGCCGTGATCGCGCTCCCGATCGCGGAAGCCGCCACGGTCGCGGAAGCCACCGCGAAAGCCACCGCGGCCGCCACCACGGCCGCCGAAACGCCCGCCGCGGTCACCGTGTCGCGCACCACGATAGGCATCCGCGATGACCTTTTGCTTCGGTTTGCGCGACTGGCCCCCCAGTCCTCCACCGAGCCGGGTCGGTTTCCAGTCGCGCACGGTGCGCCCGCGCTCGACATCAACGAGAACGCGGCGCCCATCGATGCGCAGGCCCTCGGCACGCGAGTACGCCGTGCGCATATCCCGCTCGCGCTCAAAGAGAACAAAAGCGTAGCCGCGGCTGCGCCCCTCGGTGTCGCGCACGAGGCGAATGTGCTGGATGGGGCCGTACCGGTCGAGCTCGCGTGCAAGGTCATTCTCTGTCGTAGAGTACGGCAGGCGCGCCACAAACAGTGTCTTGAAGGGGTCGCCGGCCGCGTGGGTATCTTGCTTGGGGTGGTAATTTTCGAGCATGCGCTTCTGCGTGAGCGCGCGTGTCTTGGCGCGCTCTTCGCGCCGCATCTCCGTCTGCGTCACCAGCGCATGGGTTAGCAACTCGTTTTCGTCGTCTGTCGCGTGCTCGCTAATCGTCCGCCGCGCACGCTCCAGGAAGGCAGCTACGCCTTCGAGCGGCTGGACCTTGCCCTGAGCGACTTGCTTCGCCGTGCGGGGCGACGGCCGCGCATTTGGGTCCTTGTCTCCCGGCAACGGCCGCGCATATTCCAAGGGCGGCCGCGGCGCAAAGAGCCGTAGCAGGGGCGGGGGCAGCAAATGTGTCATCGCAACGAGCCGCGGACGGCGGCGGCGCCCAAGGCCTTGCTCGGCCGAGCGCGATCGGCCGCGTGGCCTGGCGGTGAGCGTGGAGCTCGAGCGCGCTGCGTGTCCACGATGGCGTCGCAAGGGACTGGCTACGACCTCTCGGCGAGCACGTACTCGCCAGACGGGCGCATCTTTCAGGTACGCTATATATCTCATTCCAGATTGAGTATGCCGTCAAGGCTGTTGAAAATGCCGGTACGGCAATCGCGGTGCGCACCAAGGACGGTGTCGTATTTGGCGTCGAGAACCTCGTGCACTCGAAGCTCATGGTGTCTGGCTCGCACAAGCGGATCTTTGGTGTTGACCGGCACGCAGTGCTAACGTCTGCTGGTCTCGTCGCTGACGGCAAGCACCTGGCGGGCCGCGCGCGCGACGAGGCGAACAACTTCTTCGATACATACAAGCAAAAGGCGCCGATCAAGACGATTGCAGAACGTCTCGCGCTCTACGTCCAGGCATTCACACTGTACTCGTCCGTGCGGCCATTTGGTGCATCGGCCATTGTCGGCGGTGTCGACGCAGAGCGCGGCCCGCAGCTCTATGTGATTGAGCCGAGCGGTATGGTGCTCGGCTACCACGGCTGCGCCGTCGGCAAGGGCAAGCAGTTTGCTAAGACGGAGATTGAGAAACTCGCCCTGGATGAGCTCAGCTTGGAGCAGGCCGTCGACGAGGTGGCCCGCATGTACGTATATGCGTCTCACTCTACAGCATCTACAAGGCCCACGACGACGCCAAGGACAAGGAGTTTGAGCTCGAACTCTCGTGGGTCGGTCCCGATGGGCGCCATGTGCCGGTGCCCGCGGCGCTGCGGGACGAGGCGGTTCGCAAGGCGCTCCACTCACTCGACGAGGAAATGGAGGATTAGCGGCCCCACGCCACCACACTCAGCACCAGCTGTATCATGACAAATAGGAGCTCCAGTAGCGCCGCCACGAACGCGTCGGTGCGCGACAGCAGCATGATTGGCAGTGTCAGCGTCGCCAGGTGCCACTGGCACATCCGTTGCGGCGCATCCATCGGCACTATCCAAACAGGATAGTGGGGGGTATGCTGACTGTGTACGCTCGACGGCGACGGAAGGTGACGGTACAACCACCACAGCAGCGACTGGGGCATCCACAAAAGTACGCTGCGTGCCACAGTCCATGGCCGGCGGTACTCGGCCGGCCGATCGACCGAATTGAGCTGGTACAAGAGCGCATCGTACACACACTCGTGCGCCATGTCGCCCAGACGCGCAAGTGACGCATCAGGTGTCTTGGGCCACACAGGCGAGGCGTGCCACTCCCATGTTACCCCGAGCGATACATGGAGGGGGCGCAGGGTGCTGGCTGGCTGCGTGTTCAGCACAGGCAGCGCCTCGGCGTGCGGTGGACGCCGTATCTCATAGGGGTACACACGTTCGGCAGGCCCGTCCTCATGGCCCTCCTCGCCAAAGTACACGTGCGGCGATGGGCGGGGCACGGGCTCCGCCGTCGTGCCCTTCCGCTTCGCATCGCGCTCCAGCGAGGCGAGCAGCTGGGTCTCGAGCTCGCTCGGCCCTGCATTCTTCTCCACAAGAATGGGAGCTGGGTCCTTGCTTGCGCGCGTATGCGATACAACGCCGTGCTGGGTTGCCTGGCGCCTCCGCGGCGAGCCGCGGCGGACCTCGCGCACCGGGGTGGGATTCGACACGATGGGCGCCGTGATAGGGGCGACCGAGCCCCTGGGCTTCTGTACAGCATTCAGTAAGGATGGGCGGGGGTGCGACGCACTCGCGGAGGGCGAGCGCGGCGCCTTTCTGGCGGTCATGAGCCGTCAGGCCAAGCGTGGTCGGCGTAGCCAAACGCGGCCTACTCTATCGGGACTTGCTACATGCAGCGATGCAAGGCCCGATTCAGGACGGCACTGCATGGGGTGGAGGGGCCACGCCTGGGTCTGGGCGCGCCTCGTTCGCGGCTGGGTCGTTGCCCAGCGACGGAGCCGCCGTCTCACGCAAGGGTGTGCTAGGCACCATGCCCATCCATTCCCATACGTGCTGCCACTCGCCGTGCCATTGTGCTTGGCGTGAACGCACATTCGCATTCTGTTGCACAACACGCACGACAGGCGCCCAGAGGCGCTGGCGGACGCGGGGCCGTGATTCGGACTCAAGCACCGTATCGCGCAAATGCAGCACAGGCAATTCTCGCGATGTCCCGTCGCGCTCGGCCTGCATGGCCTGTGCCTGCAATCGCTGGAACACCTCCTTGGCATACACAGCCGCCAGCTGCTGCCGCCTGCGCCGCTGCCGCATGCGCTGGTACGCCACGAGCACAGCGAGGAGCCCACCCGAAAGGAGCGCGCCGCGCAGCCTGTTTCGCCACGCCCAATCACGCACAATGAGGCGCAGTCGGCAGCTCACGGGCATTGATGCATGCGTCGCAGCAAGCCAGCGTGTGCCGCCGTGCGTCAGTACTAACATCTCGTCCGGTGCGTGCGTCTGCAGCCCTTCCAGGGCCAACGCCCAAATCGCCTCAAACGTAGGCGCATCCATCGATTCAGTGATGCGCGAGAGAAGTGTCTCTTTAACGCTGGCCTCCGGAACCGCATACACGCCGAGCGTGTGGGGCGGCGCGTCAGGGTACGCCGCGGCACGCTGGCACCGCACCTGGCCGTGCCAATGGGAGAGGTAGCCAACGAGTGCATCGGCAAGCTCGGAGGCAAGGACGAGCTTGAATGTGTCGGGAACACACTCTGCCGCCCTCAGAGACAGCGGCAGGACCTGTGCAACGAGCGGCACACGCGCCTGCCATGGCTGAGATACCACATAGTCGGTGCTGGCACACCCGTCCAGCCGGCCACCGGCACATACACCGTGCTCGGGGCACGGTACACACGCAGGCGACATGATGGCCATCCACACATCATTTGATGTGCGGTGCGGCCCACGCAGCGGCACGGCGCCACTCGTACAGTAGCCGACCTGGCGCGTTTGCCAGCAGTACCAGAGCCATAGCAGCCCTGCGGCCCAGATAAGCCAGCGGAGTACAGTCCGCCAAAGCGCACAAGCAGGCGGCGCCGATGAGGGGGTATGTGGGACAGGGGCAGGGCGCTGGGAGCGCATGGCCAGCTGGCGCGCCTGCTGCGGCGTGCGGCGACGCACTTGGCCTGCCGGCGTCGTGGGCCATGCGGGCGATGGTGTGGCTGGCTCGTGCTTCGGCGGCGTCYGTTTCAAGCTCTGGGGCGCCGAAGGCGGTGCGGTCTTCTTTAATACATTCTCGGTGGGCACCCGGCGCTTCTTTGCGGAAAGCGGCGACACCGAATCCCTCTGGAACGAGTTGTCGTCGGAGAAACGAATATCCATCGCAGGCGGCTGCGGCGTTAATGGAAGCTTTGATACAGTAGACCGCATCCCAGGCGACTCGGGCGGCGCCTCGCTGGATGCGCTCGAGGGACGACGCGCCACGTCCGTAGTCGCTGTCGCCAGCAGAGCTGGGCGCACATGCTCTTCAAATGCCTCAATCAGCGCAGCCTTGCGAGCTGTACTCGGTACAGACACACGATGAGCATGAAGGATCCTGCGCAGATCGACCACACGCAGCGTGGCCGCATCCACCTGGGGGTCGACGTCCATGGCAAGGTTCCGAGAGAAGCGACGCTGACCCAGCAGGTGTTATGTGGAGGCGTCACGACGCGAGACCGGCGCAATCACGAGCAGAGTGCAGGCTACGGAGGGGCTGTGGCGCGTGGCGGCGATTCTACGAGGTAGCGTACCTGCAAGGGATGACCGAGTACCTGTCGAGCATTTTGGATCGAGGAGCGGAACTGAAAGGGGCCACGTTTGCGCCGCGCAGGCCGTGGAGGCGCGTCCTTGGACGGCAGGGGCGTGGCATACTCGGGTGCCACAAAGAGGTTGCGGACGCGCGCACTAAAGCGCGCACACGAGCGGGCGCATGCGCTCTGAGTCATCCACACATTAGGATCGCGATGCATGTCATACAGCTGGTTCGTTGACTCGAGTCGGATCTGCTCGACGGTCGAGCGGTTGTGCAGGAGGAGCCACGTGTGGTACACCCACAGGCACACTGCGGGGATCAGCCATACGATGCCCACGAAGAAGAAGACGGCGCTCTGTGGACTCACCTGCAATGCGTGCACGAAACCGGTGCGTACGCCGTCCCTCACTTGCGCCTGCTCGGGGCGCGTCGGTGCCGCGAGAAAGTACAACTTGCAGGCCGTACTCGCGAGAATCGTGAGAAGAAGCGCCACCAGATGACAGAGGAATGCATAAAACGCGGTATAATTCCGTCGGCCAATGCACGCATTGAGAAAGACACAGTGATGATCCAGCCCATCGACGCAGTTGTCGCACGAGCGGCAGTGACTGCACCGCGGTGGGCGGTATATGTGACACGTAGTGCACCAGCGGCGCACCACTGTCGTTGTATTGCCTAGGATGGGGCATCCGCCATCATCGACACGCTCCAGAGGCTCTTCACGGTCCTTGACCTCCTGCTGGAGTGTGTCGATTTGGAAGGGGCCCTGCCGAGCCGGTGGGCCCATGTCCGGCCCGGTGCCCACGTTGCGTGGAAAGATACCCGGATCTGTCAAGGCTGTACGCAACATTGCTGCCACCGCACTGACCCAGAAGTACACGACGAGCACGACAGGCGCTAGGCTTACGGCACGGCACAAGTACGGCGACTCCCATGCCAGCCAGCACGCTGGCCCTGCGAGGAGGAAGCCAAGCGCGAAGAACAGCACCCACGGTGCATCCTTCGATGTCTGCAGCCTGCTACCACAGAACAAGTAGATGCGCCCTTGGTGCGCCTCGTAGCCCCGCGGCCGCATGCCATGCGACTCGCCGACGAGAGGCGGTGGCGAAGTCCCTCCACTATGTACGACTAGAACTGCAGCGAGTCGGACACGGCCCGCGCGGCGCTATACTTGGCTTTTCCGCCGCCGTGGCGCCGGCCCGTCTTGGTCGCTTGCGCCTTGCGGCCGTGGTGCTTTTGTGCGCGGCGCTGCGCCTGTGCCCGAGCGGCGGCCACGCGCGATGCCACATGCGACATGTCCAGCGAGGCGCCTGCATCCTGGGACTCGGCAGGGCCAGCTCGCGTGGATGCATCCTCTTTGGCATCATTGGCATCGTCCTCGTCCTTTTCCTCATCCTCATCCTCGTCCTCGTCCTCATCCTCATCCTCGTCCTCGTCCGCATCCTCGTCCTCGTCCTCGCCCTCCTCGTACTCAACCACATCCTCGTCCTCGTCATCCGACTCTTCCTCGTCATCCTCATCCAAGTGGACTTGCATGTGCCGCATGTGCTGCGGTGAGTACATAATACATACGCTAGCAAGGGCCTCATCGTCTGCAGTGGCCTTTCCGTAGCCACTCGCGCGCGTCATAGCATCTAGACGCGCCTCCGTGTCCTGCACGCCATCGACGGCCTCGGCAAACGTCGGGAACTCTTCCGACTCGAAGCGGAATCGCCGGAGGAAAAAGCGGCGGACGCATTCGACGTCGCGCGTAAAATAGTACTCGGCATTGGGGTGCTCGATACTCACCATCTGGGGAAAGTCGATAAGGATCGGCTCCACTTGCACACCATCCTCAAAGGCGATCACGTCGTCGTCCTCGTCCTCCAACTCATCGTCGTCTGCATCTGCCGTAGTAGGTGGCGCGAGAACACGCTCAAAGCCGTGACCACGCTCCACGGCACCGGCGTCGAATGGCTCGTCAGGCTCCGCATCGTTGGTATCTGTGGGTACGTCTAGCGTGTCCGCGTCGGACTCGTCACTGTCAGGGTACACCTCCTTGACAAGCAGGTTGAATTCGTTAAAGTCGCCATGGATAAGGCCTGCCTGCGCCAGGCGCACGATCAAAGCCATGAGGGCCGAGTAGAGTTTCTGCACCTGATCCAATGGCAGAGACGCAATTTGGCGCAAGGGGTATGCGTCCTCATAGCTCATGAGGATTGTGTGCCGCGCCTGGTCAATGGGAGTGGGAACAGGAAAGCCGTGTGCATGGAGGATCTAGGTGAGAGGGCGCCACGTACCTGCATAAACGCGTATTCTTTCTCTGCGGCAAGGCGGCTCATGTACATCCAGCTAGCACTTTTGCGCTTTCCCATATAGTCGCGCTTTTCCTTGATCTTTCGAAAGCTAATACGGCCCAGGCGATGGATCTTGAGCACGCGCCGCTCGCCCTCTTCATTCGACACGATGTAGATGTCGCTCTCTTTGCCGATGCCGATCTGGTTACCAACTGCATAGAGTGTCCTACGCTTGCTCAGCGCACGCACGGCTAGATAATCGTATCCACCGTATGTAAGGCGGAAGCCATCGTAGACATTGTTCTGTACGCGCGCCACCAGCTTGCGCTTCAGCAAACTCGATAGGAGCTTGCTGATGCCCGCATGCCGAAGCGACGAAATTTGTGCGATCAGGTCAGTAGGCACCACCTCGTGGTTCTTCGATCCCATCTCGACGGCGGTGAGCACACGAAACTCCTCCGGCGTGATATAGCGCACATCCGTCGCGTCCAGCTTCATGGTACGTGCTGGAAAAAAATGGGACGACCGACCGCCATGTGACCTCCACAGCCCCACATCCCTCTCGCCCCACCACGATGCGTTGGTTTGTGTGGTTGAGCCTCGCTGCCGCGGCTGTGTCGGCTGCGTCACTGCCGACATCACAGCAGGTCGCTTTTCAGGCACCTGCATCGGAGCCTATGGATATTGTCGATATGATGGTGCACGAGGCGCACAAGAACAACATCCCACTGAACGCAGCGCTGGAGCCCGTGGCCCCGACGAAAAACTTCCGTGGAAGCTGGACGTGGACGCCATGCGACTATGCTGATGCGGCCATATCAGTGTACTCGATTGAGACGGATCCAGATCCTCCCATCAAGGGACAGAACCTGACCGTCCGCGGCGTAGGCGACGTGCACACAGAGATTTCCGTACGTGATCCGCGCTGACACCAGGAGGGTGCGACATTTGATGTGCAGGTGCGCCTCGGCCCCCTGCGCGTGTTTTCGCAAAAGTTTAACCTGTGTGAGACGCTGCGCGAGAACAACGTCACGGTGCAGTGCCCGATCGCCCCCGGCCACTACGACTTGTCACATACCGTGTATCTCCCGCAGCAGATTCCCCCTGGTAAGTCCGTGACACTGATGCAGCAAAATTCGGCATCCATATTACAGGGAATACACAGGAGGGACACTTGATGACATGCCTCGACTGTACCGTCTCGTTCATGCGCTTCGTTAAGCGGTGGCGCGCCATGCTCAGTTGGACATAGACCATAGCTTCCCCTCCACCTCCACTGATTCATGGCGTCGTCGGACGGCGATGCAGCAGACACGATGCGGTTCCTCCTAGCCTCGGATACCCAGTACGTCGCGCGACTAACACGAGTCTGGGGTACATGGAGCGCGATCCTGTGCGGGGCCGCGACTCTCTCGATACTTTCGAGGAGATCCTGCAGTTAGCGCGCGCGCATCGCGTCGACTTTGTCTTGCTGGGCGGTGATGTGTTTCACGAGAACAAGCCGTCGCGCCCGACCCTGTTCCGAACCATGTCGCTGCTGCGCCAGTATACATTGGGAGATGAACCCATGGCGCTTCAGTTGCTTAGCGATCCATTTGACAACGTACGAAAGGACCAGACGTTCCCCATGGTCAACTGCGAGGACACGGACCTGAACGTGTGCATGCCCGTGTTTTCTATCCACGGGAATCACGACGATCCCCAGGGCATGGATGCTGATGGCACGCTTTCTGCGCTGGACGTGCTTGCAGCTGCCGGACTACTTAACTATTTTGGGCGTCTCTCGCTTCCGCCGTCGTCGCGCAAGCGGCGCGCGCATGAGAGCCCGAGCGAGATGATTGGCATAAAACCTGTACTTCTGCAAAAAGGCCGAACGCGTATTGCACTCTACGGGATGGGGTACATTAAAGACGAGCGCATGTCGCATGAGTTGCGCGAAAAGCACATCTGCATGTACCGCCCCGCCGAGGCGACCGACTCGTGGTTCAACCTGCTTGTCCTTCACCAGAACCGGTATGTGCGTTTACTGACGCAGCTCGGCACACTCACCTAAGGCGTATGTTCCGGAAAGTGCGCTCGACGACTCGCTGCACCTCGTTGTCTGGGGCCACGAGCACGAGCAGCGCATCGTGCCAGAATCGGTCGCAGAGAAATCGTACAAAATCACGCAGCCAGGTAGCACAATTGCTACGAGCTTGTCTCCTGGAGAGACAACGAACAAATGCGTGGCAATCGTGCAGGTCACAGGCCAGGCATACCATGTCGAGCCGATCCCCCTCCAGACGGTGCGACCCTATCTGTACAAATCCATCTCGCTCCCGGTCGAAGCGGCGTCGGCCCAAGTGGATCCTACAGATCGCGTTTCTGTTGCGCAGCTCCTTCGACACCACGTACGTACCTACGACTGATGCAGATTGAGGCCATGCTCAATGACGCCGAGCGCGAATGGCACATGTCTGCGCATTCGACTACACGGGAGCGTCCGCTGCCGCTTGTGCGCCTGCGCGTGTCGTATGACACGCAAATTCCCCTTGGCAACTTGGCGCGTTTTGGCCAGTCATTTATTGGGCGTGTCGCGAACCCCAAGGACTTGCTGCAGCTCCATTTACTGCGTGGCCGGCGCGGTGCGCTAGGCGCAGGGGCGTCAGTGGTACCGCTCGATAGCCGCATGGCGCCTGCCGAAAAGCTCGAGCGTATGGACCTGGCGTCCCTTGTTATGGAGAATGTGCGGCTGCAGCAGTTTGACCTGCTGAACCCGCAGGGCCTGCAGTCGAGCATGCTGGGCTTTGTCGAGAAAGACGAGCGAGAATCGATTGCTTCGTTCCTCGACAAGACCATCGCGCGCATCGAGCGGCAGCTTTCGTCGCAGCACATGCAAGAGGCACAACTACAGTCAGCGCTTGAGAACATCAGTGCGCAGCGGGATCCCCTTCCTCCTGCGGCGGTCCCGGCCGATTCGCCATCGTCGCCCGACTCGATGGAGCAGGAGCTCTCGGTGAGCAACGCGCGCTCACCGAGGGAGTCGAGTCTCCCTGTGCCAGTGAATCTACGAGGTCTGACGAGGCCCAAGGACAACATGGAGCCGGCGGAAGCGTCGACAGCGGCGGTGACAGCGCACAGCACGCCGGATGGGGCGGCGGAGCGACGTGTGAGGCGACGCACACGCCGCCCACTTCCAGAGAGATTTTGATGCCGAGTCCTGCTGGACGGCGCCTACAGGATGTACATAGGCAGACCCTTATTCCGTTCTAGCCGAGCCGGCGCGGTATCGATTAGTGTGCTTGCGTCCGCCGCTACGATTCTGCGCGATCGGACAGATTGAGCAGGAGGGTCGCAAGGCAGCGCTTTGTGATGTGGTCATTTTTCAGCAGCTGCGAGAACGTTGCATCGCGCAGAGGCGCGGGCAGACAAGAGCGCAGTGCCTCGCGGGCGCGCGGATTGTCGCTCAGACGCAAGTAACAGCGGACGACATGCTTGAGTAGGCGAATGGCCTGGCTCTCGACGATTTGTGTGACCATGTTGCTGAGCACAGTGGCCACGGCATAAAAGCGCTCGTATGTTTGGCAGATGTAGTTGAGGCCAAGATCGTCGAGCAGGATTTTTTGAACGATAAAGATCGCGACTGTCTTGGAGAGTTCGGAGCCTGTCTCCATGATGCGCAGACATAGTGGTATGATTTCCGTCGAGAGAAGGAACGTAATGACGTCGGACTTGTCGTTCTGCTTCACGAGCGCGCCAATGACGCCGAGCGACGTGAGACGCAGGTACTCGAACGGGCGCGACTTGGATGTCGTGTTCAGGAACGGGTACAGGAAGAGGGGAATGTGCGCCTGTAAGAACGCACTGCGCGTCTCGCTGTGGCTGGCAACGCACTGTAGGAGAGCGAGCGCATTGCACACACGGTTCGACGCATGCGCCGTGAGAACGGGCGGTGAGAGCAGCGGGTACACGGAGATGATCTCCTGGAGCAGCGATGGCATCACACCGAAGCTATGCCACAGCACGAGCGCGAGGTCGTCGTACTGCTCGCGCTTCTTGCTGAGCTCCAGCAGCGCATGCTCGCGCTGCGCCGAACTACCGGGTAGGGCGTCCACATTTGCGGCGTGCACCTCGGATGGATCGGGTCTCTGGCAAAACTGAGAGATCAGTGGGTGCAGATCCAGCGCAGTCATGCCCTCAAGGGGCGGCGCCATGGGCGGCGGCAAGTGCGCGTCCCCCATCGATCTCGGCCCAGCGCGATAGACGGAAGTACCGCGCCGCACCTGCTCGCTGTCGACGTCGAATGATGACTAATCATACATCGTGCCCTCGTCGCCACCGCGGTGAGGTCCAGGCGACCGCCATGTACAACGGCATTGGTCTGCAGACCGCGCGCGGTAGCGGCACCAATGGCTATGTACAGAAGAATCTGTCGCACCTGCGTCCCCGCGACCCATCGCTAGGACAGAATGAGCCGAAGGCCAAGCCTCGTATCGACGCGCCTGACGGGGCCATCTTGGACCACGAGCGGCGCCGCAAAATCGAGCTGCAGTGCCTTGAGCTGCAGGACGAGCTGGAGGAGCGAGGGTACGTGTATTTGCTCACAGCAGTCTTCCCGACGACGAAGTGCGCGCGCGCGTCGACTCGCTGCGCCAGGGTCTGCGTGCGCGTCTTGCGCGCGCGCCGGAACAGTATGGCCATGCGACACGCAGCGAGGTAAAACAGATGCGCCCATCCGACACGCATGCACGTGGTGCTGCCAAGGCGCGTGAGTCGGAGAGCATGCAACGTGCGCTGCGCATCCACCCCTCGTATGTCGAGGGCCAGGCGTTTGACCCTGCGTGGCAGGAGCGGCGCAAATTGGATCGGTACGAGGCGCGTGCGGGGCGGCACCGTACAGCGCGCGACTGGGATGAGCGGCCGCGCGAGACAAGCGGGCGGCCGCGTGATAATGGCTATGCGTCGCGCCGCACGCACGTGGCAGAGTGTGAGCGTGCGCGCGAGACGGAAGTGCCGTCGCCACCGCACGCCAACTCTCGTGTGATCCGCGCGTACGACGATGAGGCTCCAGTGCCGAGCCGCACGCCGTCGCCGCCGCCGCTGCACGCGGACAGCGCCTAGCGGTGGTACCACGTGATGGGTTGTCACGTGGCAGGCCCGTGCATCCACCTGCCCTGACACGGTGTCCATCACTCGGCCCCACGACCATGTCCGCCCCTGTCCCGTTCGCTGAGCGCAAGCAGCCTGGTATTCTGTGCCTGTTCGATGTAGATGGCACGCTGACGCCGGCTCGTCAGCAGGTATCAGAGGCGATGCTCGACACGCTGAAGGCGCTGCGCGAGCAAGTTGTGATTGGCTTTGTGGGCGGCAGCGACCTGTCCAAGATCCGCGAGCAGCTGCAGCTGCCGGGCCACGCTGACATTGTGACGCAGTTTGACTATGGATTTGCGGAGAATGGCTTGACGGCGTACCGCATGGCTGAGCAGCTGGCGAGCCAGTCGTTCATCAGCTGGCTGGGCGAGGACAAGTACAAGGCGTTTGTCAAGTTTGTGCTGAACTACATCTCGCAGCTGGACATTCCCGTAATGCGCGGCACCTTTGTCGAGTTCCGCCGCGGTATGGTAAACGTGAGCCCGATTGGCCGCAATGCCTCGGTGCAGGAGCGCCATGACTTTGAAAAATTCGACAAGGAGCACAAGATCCGCGCGACGTTTGTCGAGGCGCTCAAGAAGCAGTTCCCTGACTACGGCCTGACGTACAGTATTGGCGGTCAGATCAGCTTTGATGTGTTCCCTGCTGGTTGGGACAAGACATACGCGTTGCGCCACGTCGACGAGAAGGGCCGCGCGCTCCCCGACGGCTTCCGCGAGATCCACTTTTTCGGCGACAAGACCTTCCCCGTACGTACGATCAACTGACGCCAGGGTGGTAACGACCACGAGATCTTTTCGCACGCCGACGTGACGGGCCATACAGTCACGAGCCCCGAGGACACGATGCAGCAGCTGCGCGAACTTTTCCTCCACTAATAGTCGGTAGTCGCTCGCGACCTCCATGACGTCTCGCCACGCGACGGCGTGGGACATGGCCGCGCTGCGCATGTCGTCGCTGTATGCGAATGACATGCTCCCAGAGACCTCGCGCGTGGCCATGGTCAAGTCGGTGCATGGCGTACGCCACTTGCCCCTATCGCTCGGGCACCCCGCGCATGTCGGGCTGCCTGTTGACGAGACACCCGAGCCACGTCGCACGCGGCGAGACACGCTCGATTTGGCGCCTATGAGCATGGTTCTGCGCAGCGATACCCAGGCGCCGCTTCCACCGAGCTCTGCGCATGACGGCGTGTCGTATGCGACCGCCCAGCTGCGGCGCCAGCGCCGTGTCGTGGGCGGCTCCGTAGAGCGCGCCTCGCCCTACTGGCGCGCGCGCCGGCGCGCCGGCTTGCTCCCTGGTGTGTGCGCGGATGGGCCGCAGCGCGCGCGCCTCCCGGTGATGCGCGGCGAGTGGGAGCGGTACCAGGCTGCGTACTTGCGCATGCTCTCGCTTTCTCGCAAGGCCAAGGCGCCCGAACCAGTCGTGAGCGACGACGAGTCGGACTCAGACGGCGCGACGCTGCCTGGCGAGCGCCGACGCCAGCTGGTGAACATGGTCAACGAGGTGCTCCCACGCCTCACCGACTGGGACGAAGCCGATGAGCAGCAGCTGCAGGAGGGCCATTTTGGCTGGCTCTATGCGGCGCCTAGCGATGAGCGTGTGCCGCGCTCGGTACGTGTGATCGACTTACACAGGCGCTGCTGCAGGCGCTGCACTACTACGTGGCGTGCTTTTACGATACCCACGGCCTCCTCCGCCCCGTCGCGGCGCCGGCGGCCACGACCGATGCGCCGCCGGACGAGTGCGAGCGCGCCCGCGACGAGTCGGCGCAGCCCATGCCGGACATGGAGCCAGGCTCGCCACTGTGGACGTACTGGGCGCATCACTCGCTCGGCTGGGCACGCACCATGGCATGGCGCATGGACGCTAGTGCGCTCGTGGCGATCGGCACGCTGCTCGAGGCGCTCATCGAGGAGCTTGTGCCGCGCGCCACGCCCCGCGATGCGAGCCCTGTGCGGTCGCGGCAGCGCGATGCCGAGGCCTTTTGTGCCGCGAGGCAACCTGCACGACCGCGCGGCGTGTCGCGGTACTGGGCTCATCCCACATAGACGGTATCTATCTCATACAAGGGCCACGGAGGCGGCCTGCCGCTCCGACTCGGCGCGGGACTCGGCGCCATAATCGATAGGGGTCTTGCCCGGCTCCAAGTGGGGGGGCATCGACGGGGGGRGGGGTGGGAAGGGACCGCGCGCCTGCTCGTCGAGCACGACGTGCGCGCTGCGCAGTAGCGTCGTGCTCTGCTCGTCGACGACATGGCGGCCAGGCCGCGGTGGGCCCGGCTGCCACGTAGCGGGGTGGCCCTGGACAAGCACGCGGCCTTCAAAGCCCGCTTGGTGCGCCACGTGCACGGTGCCGTTGATCGAGTGCGCGGTCGACGCGAGCGGCACGCCGGCGTCGTGTGCGACGTACTGCACCTGCACAACGCCGCGGCGCGACTGGAACTGCGTCTCGACGCGACGCCCCTGGCCGAGGCGCAAAAAGTCTTCGTACGGCACCTCCTCGAGCGCTGGCTTGTGGACGGCGACAGCCGCATTGATCGGTCCATCGTGCGTCGCCATGCTGAGAGAGAGGTTCGCGTGCCATACGCCATTCGCGACGATCTGGCCATTGATCGTCGACACGTCCGTGTGCGAGCTTGCGACCTCGACGTGTGACTCCGCACCAATGGAGCCCTTGTGCGACGAAAAGTGCGCGACCTTTTGCGCGGCGACATTCGTCGAGTTGCGCAAGACAATGGAGCCTTCGTAGCTCCATAAGTACACGTACTGCGCAACGAGGTGCGCCGCCGTCTCGATGACGCTGCGCAGTGTCTTCACGATAATCTCCGAGTTGACGTGCATGCGTCCGCCGAGCGACACAGCGCCATACTGGGCATAGATCGTCAGGCGCCCGAAGAAGTGGTCGACACGCGTAAGGCGCGACATCTCGGCGAGCTCCGTGGCCGATGGCGGCGGAACGTGGATGCGCTGGGGGCTGCCCAAAAACAGCCACCCTCGGCTGTCCGTCTGGCTGCGAGCCTCTCGGAGGAGATGGCGCGCGCGACGGAACGCGTGGTCTGTGAATACGTGGACATGACCCTCGCGCACATCCATCACGAGGCCGGCGACCGGCTGGCCTTCAGGGATCGATACCACAATGTCAAAGCGCAGCGATTCGTGCTCGTTCTCAACAAACAGGCCATAGTCAGGCAGCTCGTGCGTGAGAAGGAGTACGCCCTCGGACACGATGCCGTGCGAGAGCTTTGCGACCTTGGCGTGCTGGATGAGCGCGGCCGCCTGGCGGTCGTAGGTCGCGGTGATGTCCACAAGGATGCGGTCCCGGTGCGGATCATCGGCGCTCGGTGTCGGGCGCGTGACAACGTATACATTTGCAGGCGCCTTGCGCGGCCGGCGCGCAAGCTGCTCCTGCGTCAGATTCGCCTCGCGAGGGTACCACTCCTGCGCCTCGGACAACACCGGGTTGACAAACAGATACGTGTGGTCCGTCGACGTCATCGATGACGGGCCAGGGAACGCCACAAGCGAAAAGTTTGTGTGTGCCTTACACTGCACCGAGTCGATAAAGCGCAGCGGCTTGCCCGTCGACGAGCAGTACAGCGCACTCCAGGTCGCATTCTGCACGATCACTCCGTCGTCCGGCCGCTGCCCGAGCTGCACCTTCTCCACGTCATGTTGCAGCTTTCCTTCAAAGTCCCAGTACAGCGCCGGGTCTTCGGGATCGTGCGGCAGTGCGCGGCCGACAGCCCAGTTGGCGTAGCTGAGCAGCGCCCACAGGCCGAACACGATCAGAATCGTCTGGTGCATGCGGTTGCGCGGCCACACAAGTGAGAGTGCCGCACCCACACGCGTGCACGCCGCCTTCAGGCGCTGAGGTGGACGCAGCGCGTCCAAAATGTGCCAGTGCTCCCGCACGAGAGCGTACCAGTAGAGGGGATGCCACACGGGGCGCTGCGGCGTCATCGCCTGCTCGTACGAGATCGGCGCGTACAGGTAGCGCCTCTGAGGAAGCACATACTGTGCATCCTCCTCGAGCGAGAACACATCCTCGTCATTCTCGTCGTCCGCCAGCAGCGGCCGCACGTCCCGCGACATGGCGCAGCGTGGCGTGATGCGGCAGGGCTGGCTCTACCGCACAACGCTGTTCGGCCGAAGGCGATGAAAGGGCGACAGCCTCCTTCGGGGGACCTTGATGTGGGGCGCCGTGCCGCGGCGGCTCTCCGTGCCAGTGCGTGTGCGCGCGCTCTCCGCGTCAGCGGCGCCACTGCCAGAGGTACGCACACTGCGTGCTGGCCTCGCTGCACGCGATCTCGAGCAGGTATGGGAGGCCTGGGATGCCCTGCGCGCAGACACACGCCGCGACCGGCTGCGCCGCCACGACTACGCCGATATTCTCGCGCTCGTCCGCGCCAACCTGCCTGCTCTCGCACCGGCCCAGCGCCGTGCGCCGGCATGGGCGGACCGGTGCCGAGCATGGGGCCTCGATGCGGCACAGCGCATGGACGTGTTGGGCGTGCAGGGCTGGATGCGCGTCGAGCTGCTCTGTGGGCAGCCAGCCGCTGCGATCCGCCTCTTTGGCGCGTACATGGACGCCCGCCGCCGCGCGCGGCCGGCCGGCAAGGACGTGGTGCTCCTCCTTGATGCAGGCGGCGCGCGCCCCGCGGCGCTGCACGACCTGCTCGCCCTGCTCGTCTTGTGCCATGCAGCCGAGCACGACCTGCGGGGCCTCGTTGATACGATGCGCTCCTTTGATGTCGGCACACATACCCAGCTGTATTTTGACTATACCCAATGCGCGCGGCTGTACAGCAAGGTGCAGTGGCCCCTAGGCACACGGTACGCGGACGATGTTGTGTCGCGCGCACTCGCCTATGTGTCGCACGCTGAGCTTGCGCGCGGCCTGCTGGATGGCAGCGGCGGGCCCGCGGGTCCAAATCGCATTGCGCGCTTGTTGGGCAGCCTCTTTACACGAGGCGATAGCCCCGGTGCATGGCGACTGATCCAGGCGGCCATGGATGCCGGCGTGCAGCCTGGTGGTCGCGACCCAGCATGGCTTGCACCGCCTTCTGTGGCCGCCCCTGACGAGTTGGGTGCATGGACCGACAGCTGCTGGGCCGTCTCGCTGAGTGGCCTCCTAGCTGCGCGGCGCGAAGACCTTGCGTTACACGTGTGGGCGTGCGTAGGTGCGACGCAGGCGCGTGCAGGCGTGGCGTGGCCACCACTCGCACTGTGGAATGCGGTGTTGGATGGCTACTCGCGCGCGGGTGACTTGCCGTCTGTGCTCGCGACGTGGCGTGTGCTAACGCACCAGACGAGTGCATGTGACATGCCACTCGCGCGTGGCGCCGCGGTGTGTGTGCAGGAGCCGTGCTCTACGCCGGACCTTGTGTGCTACACGACCATGATGGCGGCGCTCTTCCGCCAGCGGCACGCGCGCGAGGCCATTGACCTGTTCTCGCAGCTGCGCGCGCAGACCGGGGTGCGCATTCCCGTGGAGACGTACAATGCCGTCGTGCACGGCCTGTGTGTTGCGCGGCATATGCGCGAGGCGCAGGCGATTGTGCAGTCGATGGGCGAGGGCGATGTGCCGCCGCCGACCATCACGACCATCAACATTTTGCTGCGCGCCCACGCGCGGCAGAAAAACTTGCCGGCCATGGCCGCGACGCTCCGGCGCATCCTGCCACTGGGGCTACGGCCTGACGTGATTACCTTTACGACTGTGCTGGACGCGCTCCTCCGCCGAGCCACGACGCCGGCGGAGGCCGAGGCTGCAGTGAGTCAGGTGCAGCAGATTATGCAGTCGATGCATGTGCCGCCCAACTCGGTGACATTTACGGCGATGATCAAGGCGTGCTTGCATGTGAAGGGTGATATGGAGCCGCGCATGCGCGTCGCCATGCAGCTAATGCACACCATGTGCACGACGGTGAAGCTGGCGCCGACGGCGGTCACGTTCGAGACGATGATCGCGGGGCTCGTCACGCCATCGCGCCCCGTCGACGTGGGCACTGTAGCCGAATGGCCGCCACTCTTTGCCGCGCCGCCGCCGCGCCTGCCGGGTGAGGACAAGGATCTGCCGCCGCACGCCAAGCGCCTCGCGCTCGTGCTGTGGCACCAGCTCGCGACGCGGCAGCTGGCGCCGACGCCGGATACGTACCATGTGCTCGTCCGCGCTCTCCTTGCGGATGCGGACGACATGCCCCTCTTCCGGCGCGGCGTGCTTGTGGCCGACGAGCTGCTGCGCGCGCGTGGTGCTCTGGCAGTGCATGTGGGCCTCGCGCGCGAGTCGGTGCCCCAGAGTGCCGTGCCGCCCGCACCTGCGAGCTGGACGGTCGTGCTGCATGCGCTGCTGCGCGCCCACAAGGCTGCAACGGACCCCGCGCTCGTGGCGCATGTGCTAGACTCAGTCCTTGCGCACTTTTCCGCGTCGGAGGACGGTGCGACTGCAATGCTCCCACCTACGCCCACGTACCATACGGGGAACCTACGGCATTATTTAGAAGAGGCGGCCAAGGCGCTCAAGTAGGTATATGGAGCACTTTGCGGCACCAGATGTGCGGCTGGCCTTCTTCCAGGTACACGTCGCCCTGCACAGCGTACCCCAGCGACTCGTAAAAGGCGCGTACGGGCTCCTGCGAACTCAGCTGGAGTTGCACACCGACACTCGCCGTGCCTGGCGGTACAGGTAGCGAGCGGATCGCCTGCGTGATCCAAGCTTCGGCGCCCTCGAGGAGGCACCGGCCAAGGCCGCGCCCACGGCACGAGGCGTCGACGACAATGCGGCCGATCTTGGCGCCCGAGTACACGAGGTGCGCACCTGGCGTGGATGCCTGGGAGTGCAGGAATGTTGCCTGGACCAAGGACTCGGTGCGGCCGTGCCCAGGGAGCGGCCCCTCTTCGATAACGTGCCGCCCATAGAAGCGTTCTTCGTGCGTAGGAAGGGGGTATGGCAGGACGCGCAGGGCGCCTACGACGGCATCGTCGGCATTGCGTACCAGCACAACGTGCACGGCCACGTCGTCCAGGCTGGGTCAGGATGGCATACGTACACATCAAGATCGCGGTCGGCATCGAAGCCCTGTTCCCCAGTAAAGACGGCCTGGCGCAGCATGTATGCCGCGCGCAGGCGGTCGTCCGAGCACGCAATCTCCGTATGGAACTCGGCCATGACTCGACGAAGAGAGAGCGTCTTGGCGTACCATACATGCGGCTGATTCAGCAGGCGAAATTCGCCACTCGTGGCCTCGTAGCCGAGCTTGTCGTAGAAGCCGCGGGACACGGATTGGGCCGTCAGCTGCACACGCGCGGCGCTGCCCGCGGGCGCAAGAGTGGTGCGAATCCATTGCTCGGCCTTGGCGACAAAGGCACGCCCGAGGCCAGCACCTCGCACATCGGCGCGCAATGCGATGCGCCCCAGCTTGACGCCGGAGAGGACGTGATCGGGGCCGGCCTGCTGATGCGCCACCAACGTCGCAGCCATGTCCTCGGGTGTGCGGCCCAGGCCGGGCAGGGGGCACGTCTGTAGATCGTAGAAGGCCTCGGGGAGTGTAGGGACTGGGTAGGGCAGCACGCGCATCGCGCCGACCACGGCTGCGTCGGACCCACGCACGAGAACGAGCGGCGTGGCGATCGTATCGAGACTGGCGTCAGCGCCTACACGAACTGGTCGATTTCGTTGCTGCGCCCGTAGCCATACTCATCGCCGAACACGTCGATGCGCAGCTTGTACGCATCGGCAAGCTGGTCTGGCGCCGTGGCTACCTGCACACGGTAGTGGTGGGGGAGCATGAGGGAATTGCGCAGGTATACGGACGAGGCCGCTATGGAGGTGGCCGTCTACATGTGTTTAGAGAAGCGCGCAAGGTGGTAGTTGATCGTGGGCTTCGTGCGCGCCCGGCCAGTGTGCTGTGGTGAGTAAGGCGGACGTACCGACATGGCCATGCATTCACGCAGGCTCTTGGTGACCTCGGCGCATTCGGCCTGCGAGCGGAGGTCGCTCGAACTCGCCCAGCATGCCAGGACGGCGGCAAACTCAGCGGCGCAGGGGGCCTTGGAGGCCAGCTTCTTAGGGCGGACCTTGAGTTTGTCGACCTTCATCGCGAGGAAAGTTTTGCGTCTCGGACGGCGCGCGAGGTGATGGCCACGTGGCCGTTCTGGCAGGCGGCCAGCGCCGCCGCCTTTTGTAAGCTTCGGCCACGACCCACGTCGCAGCATGGTAGGTGCCGCGCGCTGACACAGTCCGAGAAGAGCACACATAAGCCCCTGACGCAAGCGCAGCTTGCTGCACTCGCGAGCCGCAACTCCTCGGTGATGCGGTACGTACCTGAGCCTAACCGCAGCCGCAAAGCCGCGCTGGCCGAGAAGAACAAGCCGCACAGCACGCGCGAAGCGGGCGCCGGCGGCAGCTCCAACACTATGCTGCGTCTCTACACAGACGACAATAAGGGTCTCACTGTGTATGTGTGTGTGCTAACAAACAGCGACCCGGTGATTGTGCTCGTACTCTCCGTGGCCTTTGTCCTGAGTGTCGTGCTGCTGCACATCCTCGGCAAGGTGGCGCGCTACTTCACCAAGTAGAGACTACGAATTATGCACTAATGAAGGTGTGCTCTTCAAAGAGCATGCCTTGCAGCGTCACACTGGTCTCTGGCAGGCCCAGTGCCTTGGCAACGGCCTCAGGGCACACCAGCTTCATCTCAACGGGGTTCAACGTCTGGTAGATGTACGGCTTGGTGCCGGCGACATAGTTGACCAGCTTCTTGACCATGTACGGGATCTCCGCCAGCACATCCACCTTCTCGATCAGACCCTGCATCTGGCCCGGCGCACCAAGCTCCACGCGCAGCTCAGCCTTCACGTCCTGGCCCGCCGCACCGTCGCCCACCAGGGCAGGGCCCTGGAGGGTGTACTGGATACTCTGCGGCACCTGGTAGCCCGTGTCGGGATCAAGCGTGAGCGTCTCGTGCTCCGCATACGTCGACGGCAAATCCGCGCCGGCCGCGCGCGTCGCGCCGACCACGGCCACCAGCTGGCCCTGACAGACGATCGAGCCGATCGTCACAGTCTGAGGCGTGCGCTGGGTACCATCCTCAGTGGCCTTGCCATAGTCGGGAATCGTCGTAAATTCCATCAGCACGGCACTCGAGCCGCCCTGGTCGCGGCTCTGGAAATTCGCAAAGTTCCACTTGGACGCCACAAGGTTCGGGCGCATACCCTGAATGGCCTGCACAAACATTCCCTGGCCATTCGCCTCGACGGCCCGTCCATTCAGCACGACCATGCCAGAGACCTCCGTCATCGGCCAGAAACGGTGCACCACATGGCTCACCGGCGACGCGGGATTCTCGCCAAAGTAGCTAAACCCGCCCTTCGCGCCGTTACCCAGCTTCCAGCCCTTGGCAGCAGGCTTGCGCTTAACCGTGTACATGAGTTGTACGTCCGTGTCCAGCGTAGCAGATATGTCATACTGCTGCGAGCCATCCTCCAGATCTTTGCATGTCACATTAAATGCACTCGACTTGCACGAGCGCTTGTCATTCGGCAGCACCTGGAATTGATCCACATTCTTCGACTTCCACACATTCTCGCCCGTCTTAGGGTGAAAGTAGCGGAAGGTCATTTGGACCTGCGGCTGAAACAGGCTGGATGTCAGCTCGCTGGCACGTACCCGACCGGAGAGTAAATGATCTGGTTGAGGAAAAATGATCCATCGTCCAGCATCACATACCACACCGACGTCTCCGTCGACAGACCACTGGGGCATGTCCAGTTGAGATCGCCAGGTGCGAGCTCGCCGTATTTGTGGTCGCTGTCAAAAGCATCAGTCACAGGGAAAAAGTTGGTCTTTTTTGCATCACCCGAAGACGCTCCCTGCGCTTCTGCAGGCTGCGATGAGACAGTTCTGCGATTAGCACAGGCCGCACGTACAGCCAACTACCCCAGCCAGACATGGTGTACTAGGAATCCGTGCGACTGCCTAGGGCTCTCGTCGGCACGTGTTTGTGCCGTCAGGCGACGCCCCACTCGGCCGGGCTGGGTCGTGCGCAATACACGCCCTGACGCTGCGACCGGCAGGCTCACCGCTGAGGCGCGATGCGGCTCCGCGCGTCAGTGACCAATGTGGCCTTGCTAGCAGGGCTACTTCGTACGTGCAACCACGACTTATACAGACACGGCAGGGGGCGTGTCGTCGCCCTGCTACCTGCATTTTACGCCGGCCCAGTTTCGGCTCATTGCGCCGGCCGGGCACGATGGCGTGCAGATCTGGACGACAATGGATGTTACGTCGGTGTTCTCCAACTACCGCATCGAGTCGCATAACCAAAATGAAATTACCGTGGAAGTGGTCGCCGAGAGCTTCGCGCGCGCATTGCGCTCCGCCGCCGGAGCAACCGACGTCATGCTGCGCCTCGGCAAACGCGACGGCGAACCACTGCTAAGCCTATCCATCGTTATGGCGAGCCATACGGGGGCTAAGCTCGATGTCACGCAAGAAGTGCTGATCCGCATCTTGCGCGCCTCAGAGATGAGCCTGATCACCGAACCCATGTGCCCCACTCCTGATGTGCGTGCGCGTACACTGACGCAGGTCTATATTGTCATGCCGCCTCTGGCCGAGGTCAAGGCCATGGCCGAACAGATTCGGCCACTCGCCACGCACGTGTGTTTGGGTGCCAACCATAGCGGCGCCCTTCGGCTCGCAGTCATGGATAGCGACGTGGTTGGCGAGGCAACATGGACCGGCTTGGAGCATCCCAGCGTGCAGGCGACACCCTCACGGCCAGAGGCCGATCCGCACGTATTTCACGAGGTGCACTTGAATGTGCGAGCCCTGCAAAGTGTCCTAAGCTCGGCCAGTGTAGCGAAGTCAACCGTCGCCTGTCTGTGCACGGGCTACTGTGCCGTGTTTTACGTCTATTTGACTGGACAGACCGATTCACACTCTGCAGGGTCGAATTCCAGCAGAGAAGGCATATATGGCGTTATGAATGTACGTGACCTGTATTAACTTGAGTTTGTGATTTCGGGTCTGGATCCGACCTGACGTGATCGGCTAGCTAATATACTAGGCATGCGCGCGCTGTAATCCAGGGCCGACTGCGTCGAGTTAATGGAACAAAAATAGAGCCTCCACTCAGAATACCGCATCCAGTCGGCAAAAATGAAAAATATTCGGGGGTTCCCGCGAACAGTCCAAACACGCGCATGATTTACAGACGAGGCGTACCCACGTCGCCCGCGATGGAGAAAAAATTGTCCTAGGCACTTGCATCAGCCTACGGCCGAATGAGTAGTTGCCACTATTATACCCACTCTTGCCCATAGACCCCTTCGTCTACCCAGCGAGTCTACTCGTCAACCCGCAAATTGAACGCCATCAGTACGCACGAGGATATTGTCCTTTTCCCTAACGCTACTGGAAGCGTGGAACGTTCCATACGCGGGGCTCTGGATAATTGAACAGGCCAGAGGTCGACACGACATCGCATGAACTATGCGTGGCATTGAAAAACAGACAGATGGATCCATTGTGCATCCGGCTCTCATGTTCCAGACGTCTCAACATGTGCTCCCACAGGATTCTTTGAACAGCCCGCGCCAGTCTCTGAACATTTCAGACGCTGCGCACCTAATGCCAGGTGAGTCACCCACGGCTAGGACGGGAAACGACACCTCCAGGGCCGACCTCGCTCCAAAAGCTCTGACCGTACAGGCACCACCGTGGGTGCCAGGGAAGACAAGGGGATCTGTTCCGCGCACGAACACGTACCCTTTTGTGGCCGATGGGGATGCTCGCCTCGCCACCTACGCAGGATTCAAGAAAGAGGGCCATCCGGATCCAGAGTTAACGAACCAGGAGCTTTTGCCTCCAGGGTCAGGGTCCTGGGATTGGCTGTGGCCGAATATGCCAAACCGAATGGCTCAGACAGGTCCCCTGCCCCACGACAGAGCGTATACACTGCCGCCCCAGGGGACTAAGCCGGCTATTGTGCCTCCTTCGTGGCCTCCCTCGTACAAAAACTTCCCTAAGGATGTGAAGGAGGGCGCGATGCACGGCGTAGGACTACCCTCCTTTCCACTTGGGTTCCACGGTGCATACCGTAAGCCTGAATCGCATGCCGTCCCCCTGGCTGCCAACACCGACCGATCCATGCAGGAAATTTCAACGTTATTTATGGCCGGCTTCCCTGAAGACATGACAGACCGAGAATTTTCCAACATGTTTTTGTTTGCCAAAGGCTTTGAGGCATCGATGCTCAAGTATCCGCAGCCGACCAAGTCAGAGGATGATTTCCGGAAAGCTGGAGAGCGACATGGAGCCTGGTTTCTGGATCGCGACGGACAACATACCCCCCCGGAGCGGGAACCGGAACAGCCTAGCGCAAAGAATAAGCAGATTATTGGCTTTGCCAAGTTTTCGACTCGGGAAGAAGCCTTGCAGGCAAGGGACATCTTGAATGGCTTCCGCATTGATACAGAACGTGGCTGTATTCTCAAGGCGGAGCTAGCCAAGAAGAACCTGCACACGAAGCGCTCTGCGCCTTTTGTTGTCACCAAGCATGGGCATCCAGCTGGCCATGCCAAACCGGCGCTCTCGTCGCGCGACCATTCTATGAGTGATCTGGTCACAACATCCACCCCCTATACGGCCTTGAGCAGCCGCTCTGGGTCCTATGCGAGCCATGTACCAGATATTCCGTCGGACGATCATGCGCCTATGCCAGCCATGGGCGTCCATTCTATGATGGACCCGCGGGGAAATGCAGCTGCCTGGGCGGAAGCCATGGAGCAAAAGAATGTCCAGGCTGCCATGGAGTCTCATGGAATGGCAACAATGATGCCTATCTCTGAGATGGTCGGACGTTTGGAAAATTTCTCCAAGACGATCCCTACATTTGCGGGCCAACATGCAGGCACTGTGGCAGCCATGTCGGAGAACCCTTCTTCTCAATGGAGTCGCACAAATTCTCCGCCGGTGCTTCCCTCTCCGAAGCAGGCTGCGCCTGTCCAATCTGAGCGGCTGCGTTCTAATTTGACACTGACGCCCCTCGATGTGGCGCATGGTCTACAAAACATGGGCCTTGGACATGGACAGGGGCTGCATAGAAGCCCCGAGTCTACGATGCTGTATCCCATTCCCGACAACTCGGGCCCATCGACGATGGATGGAGCGAGCAATAATGCGGGGCTCACGCGTGCGAACTCGGGCACATCTGGATCGGAGATTTGGACCCTAGGCTCACACTCTTGTGCGAGTTCGAGTCAAGAGAATCAGGATGGTTACGTCTCTCCCACGGCAGAGCAGCGACCAGTATCGAACTTGCAAGACGTAATGCCTTCCCAGGAACTGGGAGAATCTGAAAGCAAGTAAGTCGAGGATACGCATGAGTCTTGTGCGTTTGTACGTCGAGAACAGACACTAACACGCGCAGAAATGCATTGACACTGAATTTCGATCTGAACGATGTCCTTGACTTAGACCAGCAACCATATATGGATGGATACCAAGAAGGACATGCCAAGGGTCAATTTTATGGACGTCTCGAGGGACGCGCCCTTGGCAGGGAAAAAGGTTTCGAGCTCTGGACAGAACTTGGATATTACACGGGGGTGATGCAAATGTACCAACAGAGCCTCGTGCGCTATGCCAAAGAAGGTCTCACCCGCAAGGCCCAAAAACAAACCCAGCAGATTGAACAATTCTTGCAACTCTGCGAGCAGATGCCCCTAAAAAATAATGACAACAGCCAATCTGAACCCATTGATGAGGATGCTCCCGATCTAGAGAAGCTACTAGAGCGAATTCGTGCCAAGTATCGGCTCTTGTGTAAGAGTCTCGGTTTTGAAGAAGGACCTACCTCTGGCGACCCAGCGACGGGGAAGGTGGCCCCGGCGAAGACGCAGAAACTTGTCCAGGTCGCAGGCCAACTAGTCGATGTGAACCAACTCAAGTACTAGATTAGGTGCCTACTGCATCTTTTGCGCTGTACATTTTCTTCCTCCTATCAACAAGTAGCCCCCCTTTGCTGACACGGACAAGATACCTTTTTTTTTTTTTACTTGCTCCCTGCGGTGAGTTTTTCACGACTCCGAAGACATTCTTTCGTAGTAGATGGCTGGATTTATACACGCCTCCACTGCAGACTAGCTCCACCTTGACGGTACTCAGCGCCCATTGTCACTGACGCGGTGACCGGCTGTCCCTACGACCTAGTGCCGGTCCAGGTGTGATCATCAAATATGGGACATAAACATCGACATTCAAGTGAACCACACCTGCATAGCACGATTGATTGGGCCCAGGTGGGCCATGGAAACCAGACGGTTGCGCAGGTGGCCTACCTGTGTCTGTGCGTCAACGTTGTTCTGAGTATTGCGAAAGGCGTGGCAGGTTATGGATGGAGCAGCTCGTCCTTGCTCGCTGATGCTGTCCACTCGGCATCTGATACCATAAGTGATTTGGCGACGATCCTCTGTCTCTATAAGGCCAAGCAACTGCCCACGGCGCGTTACCCCCTTGGCTATGGAAAGATGGAAACGCTAGGCTCGTTCTTAATTAGCTGCATGCTTCTAAGTGGGTCTATGAGTATTGGTGTTCATGCACTGGTTCAGATGCTCGAAAGGCTCGCTTCCGTGGTTCCCTGGCTGGAGCAAGTACGTGTGTTGCTATACCATATACCAGAGACGCCGGCCCATGTGCATACGCATGAGCACGGCCCTGCATTGACGGATTCGCGTGCTATCCTATTCGTCATTGTGACTCTCATTATCAAGGAGATGTTGTATCGCGCTATGCGTACAACCGGTCAGAAAACACGGAGCACCATGCTGGAGGCAAGTGCGCAACATCAAAGATCCGAGAGTTCCGCCTCTATCATGTCACTTTTGGCGCTCTCGGGCTCATGGGCTGGTTATTCCTGGCTCGATCCACTGGGTGGTATGGCTCGGGCCTTGTATAATGGCTTAGACGCCTGGCACCTCCTGGTCCGATCGCTAGAGCGTTTGTGTGATTGCAGCGCTGACCCCGATGTTGTCCAAGCCATCGAGGCTGCGCTGGCATCCGCGTCGGCGCAGGCCAAGGAGAGTGAGAGAAGGCTCGCATTTACATGGAGCGACCTCGCTGTGGTGCCGAGTGGCCCCTTCCTGGTCGTATATGTGACTCTGTACTTTGAGCCACATGTGGTACTACAGGATGCTGTCGCGACAGACGAGTGGGTGGGCGAGCGGGTGCGCGCCATATTCACAGAGGTGCGTGGAACCTACTTACGACAGAGGACCTTGCTTTGCACCAAGCTATCGATACGAGCGCCCTTGCGTCAGTCATAGAACTAAGGAATGCCGTTCGGGTAGCCCGAGTTGGGCGACGGCTTGTAACGCCACGGCAGTCCCGACTCATCGAGGCGCTTCTCGGCCTCTGGGGAAGCCCACGACCGGACACTATAGTGAGTAAGGTCAGCACGTACCTTCGGTCAGGCTTGAAGTACATGGCCACGGCGAATGCGGCAACACCACCGTACATGCCCCAGTACCAAATGTTCTCCCATGCGTCCTTCACACGCTTCGTACCAGGTGCCGGAGGCTGTGTAAATGAGAAGGCGAACGCACCTTTTCGCCGAACAGGTAGCCTGGCGTCAGTCAGCGTTTTACATACCCGAAGGCTCATTGTAGCTAGGGCCGTGGCCAGAAGCATAGCGGCATTGCACCCGCGCAGCGGCGCGCGACGTAGCGCGCTGCGCAGCGCGCACAGGCATCATCGAGCTAGCACGTCCAAGCATGGAGAGCGATGGTCGGCGCCCGGTGTCGGCCGCCCGCGTAGATACGACGACACGTGATCAGGTGGAAATATGTGGTGGATGAAGGAACTATGTACGACGCCGTCGGTCAACGCACCGCCACCTTGCGTCCGCCTCCGTGGGGCGCGTGCGAGCACGGCAATGCTACAGCTTCGGGATGCGCTGGGACCTGTGCACGATATTCCGAAGCACAGTGAACCTGGACAGATGGGTGCCTGCCCCGCGCTTGCGCCCGCTGTTGTCGTGGACGACGTGCCTTCAGAAACCGTCGAGCGTGGCCACGATGTAGAATTGGATGAGGACGAACTGGGGCATGCCACGCACGAGATCCCGCACGAGCTCATCAATGAGAAGGTTGTGTGTGCTGGCTTCCTGCTGAAGCGCGGTGAGCGGCGTAAAATGTGGAAGCGGCGATGGGTCGTGCTGCGGCCGTCTCGCCTGGCATTTTACAAGAACGAGCAGGAATACTTGCTGCTCAACCTGGTGCCTACGCGGGACATGCGTGCAGTTGTTCCTGTGGACTTTCGTCGTATTGGCACGAGCATCGGTATCGTGACGGCAGAGCGAACCTTGTTTCTCAAGGCCTCGAGCCAGGACGAGACCAACATGTGGATCGAGGCATTGCTCAACATGCGCGATCAGGCCGTGGAAAGTGCAGACCTTGGTCCCCACCTCTCACGTTCGCCGACGATGCCGGCCCTCTCAGTACCGGCGCCCCGCTGCGACGATAGTACGGACGAGCGTGGCGCGCCCGGGCGCCGCACCGAGTTCCAGTCGTTTTCGCGCTGGTTTACGCTCGACTCGCAGGGTGGTACGCCGTGTAAGAGCACCGCAACTGCGCCCCGCGCGATCGACGATTCTAAAGCACGCCGCACGCGGCCACCGACGCATGGCCTGTGGCTGAGTAGCTCCGACGACGATCAGGAGCCGGAGCTGGAGGAGCCAAGCAGCATGCCGTCGGCCGCGCCGCGCGTGGCATCTGGAACTGGAGCGGCGGCGGACGAAGATGTGAACCGCGTTATTGCACAAGGTTATCTAATGAAGCAAAGCACGCGGCGGAAGCAGTGGCGGAAGCGCTGGTTTGTCCTAACGCTTGATTCCCTCTACTATTCGCGCAGCCACATGGAGCTGCACACATACCGGCGTGTACCAACCACAGAGATTATGGACGTGATGGAGTATGATGTGGGCGTAGCCACGAGCTCAGGCCCAACACTATCGCTCTCGCCCTCGTCGTTCCCCCGCCTCGGATTTATCACCGGTTCGCCAGAGGCGCGCAGCGCTCCGGCGATGCCGACGTCACCATCGATGGATGCAAGTGCACCGCCACTCGATATGCATCACCGCGCGGAACACTGCTTCCGTATCGTGACCACCACGCGCTCTTTTGTGCTGTGTGCGCCCACCGAGGACGACGAAATCCAATGGCTGAGCGCCCTGCAGACGCTGCTGCATCGGCAGCGCCCGACGCCCCATGCGGCGAGCTTCCGATAGAAGCCTGTACTATACTACGCATTCCCAGGCGCTGGTTCCGCCTCATCTACGTTGACAACGTGCGTGGCTTCCTCGAGGTGCGCGGTATCGGCCCAGCGCACGATCAGGCCTGGCTGGTCGGCGCGCAAGTGAATGTCCGTGATGCTGCAGTTCCAGAAGCGGCTTGGCTCCAGGTCCTTATGTAGCACCACGTCGCCGCGGGGCAGCAGCACCTGGTTCACCAGTGTGCTGAGCGCGCCGCCGTGGCTCACCAGTACAACGACGCGCGGTGCCGAGACACGTACATCCGCTACGAGGTCATCCCAGAATGACGCAAGACGCGTGCGCATGCTGTGTCAGTCGCGCAACGTACGCAGCCGAGGGCTCCATGCCCTCCGTGTCCTCCGGCTTCTGCGCGGGGCCACGGTACACTTGGCCCTGAAGCACGCCGAAGCAGCGTTCCATGAGTCTTGGATCCGTCTCGATCCGCACGTCGTGGTGCGTAGCAATGTGGTGCGCGGTCTGGGTGAGTGCCTGGACGAACGTCTCTCGTGCGCTGCAAAGGACTGCTGATGATCCGCGCCACCGGCTCGACCTGCAGGGCCATGCCCGTGCGCTGCGCCTGCTGCACACCCGCTGCATTCAGTAGAGTGTCTAGCTGTCCCTGTACAATGCCCTGCACATTTTCGTTCGTCTCGCCATGGCGCACCAGCAGGACGCGCGTCGCGCCGTCCAGCGCTGCATGCGACATTGCCAAGCCGCGGTCCGCCGCTTCCTCCACTATGGTCCAGTTTGGCTGCCAGCAGATGCTCGATGGCCATACCATCGCACTTCTGCTGCTTGTCACGTTCCTGTGCCTGGCGCCAAGCGACGGCGAGACACATGCGCGGCGGGTCCTGCTCCTCTTCCTGGTGCGCTCGCTGGAAAGTGTACGTGCGACGACTAACGCAGATCGACCGTGCGCCGCCGCACGGCGCGGCCCTCGAGGCGCGGCTGCGTGCCGTGCTGCACGCGTATCCATCAACGTGCGAGAAGCTTCTTACCTACCTGCGTATGAGTGTACGTTGCGATGCTGACGCAGTTTGTCGCTCTCGAGAACATAGACGGTCTCACGGACCTGATGCAAGCAAGTACGTCCGCAGGCTCACGCAGAATTGCCCGACTGCCTGGATGGGCTGCACGACGAGGCGGACACAACGTGCTCGATGCTTCTGGATCGGCGGTCGTACCTCGGTCTATTTGTGCGCCGCGCGCGCCTCTCGTACGAGATGATCCTGGAACACGAGCGCACGGAGCTCGTCGCCTTGTGCCGCGCATGGCGCGACGGCCACGAGTCGGCCCTCATCGACGAATGGCAAGGTACGTCCCTGCGACTTATGCAGTGCAAGCGCCTGCGCGTGCCTTTAAGCAATGGCGCGAGAGCGAGCGCCGCGGTGACTATACCGCGACGAAGAACGGTTTGCACGCTTTCTTTGATTATACCCTGCCGGGGTGCGACCAGGAGCTACACCAGCACGCCCTGCTCAACCTGGCACGCTTCCACATGCACACCGAGGGCTGGGACGCTGCGCGCACCGTACGTATGGGCGACTTATGCAGGCCCTCGACGAGGCAATCCTCCTCGCGCGCACCGTCGGCGATGCCGAATGCATGCGCGCGTGTGATCGGTACGTGGTGTGACTCACACAGCCTGCTCGACCAGCTGTCCATGCTCGACCCCGTCGCGCAGAGCGACCGAGGTGGTGTGCTGACGCAGCCCGAGACACGCGATACGCTCAAAAGCGGCGCGTATGCGCCACTCACTTTGTGGAAGGCCGAGCAGGAGCGGCAGCGCGGCCGACCACTCATGGCGATTGTGCAAACGCTCTATGATACCGTATGGGCGCCGCGCGCGCCCATGGCCCACATGGAGCCGGCGTGGGAACCGCGGCCCAGCATTGAGCGGTGTGCAGCGTGCCCGTCCGCGGTGCTGGCGCGCGTGTGGCTGCAGCTGGGTGAACCGCGCCTGGCCGAAGCGTACATGGCGCATGTTGAGTCCCTCGGGCGTGGCGCGCCGCCCGCCGACTATGATGCGCTTGCGCTCGATGCGTGTGCCACAGGTGCGTACCGCGATGCCGAGCGCGGCGCGTATGCAGCGGCGCTCGCTGCGCTCGTGGCGCCTGCACAGCTCGAGCGGATCACAACGCAAGCGCTATGCAAGATATGGCAAGTGGCCGTGTGGCGCGTGCTGTGGCTTCGTGCGCGGCGCCAGGGGCATGTGGCGACGCTGCGCCGTCTTGAAGTGCTATGCCCTAGCGTCGGCGAATGGCATGCGACGCGCACGCCCGGGCCGAGCGCCGCCGAGTGGCTCGCCGAGGCGCAAACGATGCGCGATGCCCAACAGCCGCACCAGAGTCTACAACCGCTGATGAAGGCGATTGCTGCAAGTGAGGCGCAGCAGTTGTATCCCCTGCATCGCACGGGCCTGGTACAGCTCGCCGAGGTCCAGGCGCTTGCGCTGGCGATGAACACCGAGGCCCAGGCCGTGCTCGCACAGGTGCGCCCCCAAGCGCTTGCGGACGAGAATGGCGAGCGCCGCGCCATGTTCTACATGGCCGATGCGAAGCAAGCGCTTGCCACGCGCGATGTGGCGCGCGCGCGGCGCAGCTTGGCGAGTGCATCCGCCGACTGGGCACGCACCGAGGTGTGGAGCGCGCAAGCTACGAGTGTGTACCTGGAACGGGCGCTCGCGCAGCAGGCAGGCGACGACGCTGCGTATACGCAGCTCTGTAATGAGTATGACCGAGTGGTCGCGCGCGTGCGCGACGCGGAGACCGCGCCGTGCGATCCGCTCGTGGCGCAGGTCGAGCGGCTCGTGCGCCGCCTGGGCGAGCGATGTGTGATGCTTAGTCATCTTGTACCGGCTGCGCACGGCGCCGGTGCCGGTTGTGGGGCACCACGATGAGTGACCGAGGTGGCGAGCGGCTGCAGACGGTGGACGCGGCCGCGAAGCAGGCCATCCAAGTACTTTCTGTGCTTACGAATGATCCTGGCCGCTGGAACACGCTCACGATGGCGGGCACGCAATACTTCCTTGCCTATGCAGAGCGCGACGGCATCGTGTGGGGCAAGGATCCGCGCGCACACACGGACCGGCCAGCGCGCGCGCGGCAGGGCACCATGCGCTTCCGGTTGCAGGTCCAGTCGCACATGGCAAACCCGTTCGGGACGATGCATGGTGGGTGCATGGCCTCAGTGATTGATGTCATCTCGTCGTTCCTGCTGCCGCTTTTCAGCCCTGGCGAGCAGGACACGAGCTGGTTCCTCACGGGCGTGTCGCAGTCGCTGACCGTGCACTACCTGGCGCCCACGCACATTGGCACGTGGATTGAGGTAGACGCGCACATGCTCAATGTGAGCCGCAGCGTCGCGCTCGTGCAGACGGATGTGTACGAGCTCAGCGCGCGCGACGGCGAGCGTGTACGGAAGACGGCCACGAGCACCCATACCAAGGTGGATGTGCAGTCGGTCAAGACGAGACTATAGACGAGCTATGTTCGCCAGCGGTCCGGCGGGCGAGGCCCGAGACGGTATGCATGGGGACACGCATTGGCAAAGTGGTTGAACTCGCCGCACTTGTAGCACTGCACGTCCATCAGCTCGCGGCGGCGTGCCTGGGGATCGTGGCTCGCGGCGACACACGCCTTGCGCAGCTCGGCGGCGGCGGCCCAGTCCTTCGCCGGCACGATCGCACGCCCGGTGCGGGGATCCGTCGGCACCTCCTGGATGCCGGGTGCGCCGCCGAACGCCTCGGCCATCGACAGCGGCCTGTGCGTGAGCAGGGGCGTTGCCGCGCGTGACTCGGGTGTGGGGATTAGCGCCTTGATGCTGGGTCAGTCGTGTGTACGCACTGGCCTAGGTTGCACTCGGGACCCAGCGGGCAGAAGCCCGCGAGGTAGTAGGGGCACGCTAAGCGCCGCACATGTTTCTTGGGGCACGCAGGGCCTGGGTCAGCAAAGGCACGTACCCAGTTCGCAAAAGCCGCGGTCGTACCGCTCGCAGCGGCGGCGCTTGACCTCCGGCTCGATATGTACATGGAGACACTCGTCGCCTGAATGGCAGTAGCCAAACGTCGAGTAGAAGCGGCACTCGGGCATGCGCCGCAGGTCGTACTCGTGCAGATAGTCACACAGGTCGCCCTTCTTGCACAGGCTGCGCAGCCAGTGCTTGCACACGGTCCGGCGCGAGCCCTCGCGCCCGAGCAGCGCAGGCACATGCGGTGACGGCGTCACGCAGTGCCGCAGCGGGCAGCGCCCGCCCAGCTCGCAGCGCCGGTGCCGCTCAAAGCGCGGGCACAACTCGTCGTCCGACTCGAGTCGGATCTGCAGCTCGCGCTTTACATACGGCTCAAAGTCAAATTCATTGTGCGCCCAATCATCCTCGCTCGGTGGTCGCCGCTGCCGCAGGCTCGAAAACAGCGACGTGGTCGCATGGCTCGGCACGTACGCTACTGGCAGCGCCAGCACATTCGACATGGTGAGGGCGATGCGCGAAATCGACGAATTTCTCCACGCCAGCTCCACTCCTCCGCTACGGAGCATGGGGCCTCCGCCGGCGTCTCCGTGGGGCCGCGTGCCCCCCGCCTCGGCCCTCGCGGGCTCGAGCGCTGCCCCAACATCGTCTGCGTTTCCCGACTTGGCATCGGCACAGCGCATGGTGCGCACACGCCGCGCACGCGCCGCCCGTACTACCTGGGACGACCAAGTGTCGTTCGAGCCGTATCCCTCGCGTGTCGACGAGATGAATGCGCGTGCCAGTGCGTGGCGGCGCGCAGGCCGCTCATCGCGCTCGATCGTGTTCCGCCCGGACGATGCGGAGCTATATGCGGAGGCGCCCGAGCTTGATTCTGATGCACCTACGCTCGGCACCGAGCCGCGGACGGACCGGCTGCCTGCGCCGCGCGCCCTCCATGGCATGGCCAGCATCACGGTGCGCGACCAGACGCACGGCACACAGCTCGGAGCATGGGCATCCATGTTTCACACGCGCAGTACGGGCTCGATGGCTCCGCAGATCGCCGCGCATCGGCTGCAGGCGGCGCCCCCCGAGCCGGTGTCCAGCGCGGTGCCCACCAGCGAGTGTACCGTGTCCGAGCCGCCCGGCGCGCCCGAGCAGTGGATCCAATCGCCGGCCGGGCTGTACGAGGCGTCCCAGTCCCAGGCCGTCCCGGCGTTGTGTGACGCGCTGCAGTCGGATGAACTCCCCCCTGAGGTGCGGCAGGAGATGCGCGAGCAGCTAGCGCCCCTCCTGATCCACTGCGCTGCGCAGTATTCGGCGGACCCCATTCCAACGGTCATCTGGACCGCGCTCGAGCTTGGAAGCTGTCTGGGCCGCGATGCCATCGCTGCATGGGCGCCTCACGTATCAGCCTCGCCCTGTACGCTCGAACCGCGCCGCTGGGCGGCGATCGTCGATGGCCTCACGGGCGCGCTCAGCTGGTACACGAGCCAGTACCTCTGCTACGGCGCGGCGCTACCGATGCCGCTCGTCGATGCGCTATCCGCGGCATGGGCCGTGAACGGCGCGCGTGCAGCGCCGCTGCCAGCGGCGCAGTTTGCTATTGCGGCGACATCGCTACCCCCCATTGTGCATGAGTATGCGGCGTATCTGCGTGCGCCTGCTGCGGGCTCTGTGCTCATTGCGCGCCCATGGCTGCTCACACTCGCTGCCAAGACTCAAATCATTGCGTGGGAGGCGCAGGGCGCGATGCGCCAGGCCTCGCACGATGCGTGGGCGAACGAGGTGGTGCCCGGGCACGCGCCGGACGCGGCGGTCGGGACGTGGCGCGTGTCGGTGGCGCGCGCGAGGCTCGTCGACGACTCTCTCGAGGCGGTTCGCGGGGCGCCGGCGCATGCGCTGCATCGGCCGCTCCAGGTGACGTTCCACGACGAGCCGGCGCAGGATGCGGGCGGCCTACGCAAAGAGTGGCTGCAGCTGCTGTGCGAGGCGCTGCAGCGCGAGCCGGCGTGGGCGGACCTGGGCGCGAGCGAGCCGCACATGCAGGGCCTACTGTACCTGCGAGCTGCGCCGCCCGATGAGCAGCTCGAGAAGCTCGAGCTCCTCGGCACCGCGCTGGGCCTCGCGCTCTTCCACCAGATCACACTGCCGCTGCACTTTCCGCGCGCACTGTACGCGCTTCTCCTCGCGCTGAGCCAGGGGCATACGGCGCCGTGCGATCTCGCGACGCTTGCGCACCTCAAGCCGGCGCTGGCCGCGGGCCTCGCGCGCGTGCGCACGCTCGAGGCGGCGGAGCTTGCCGAAGCGCATCTCACGTGGCAAGTGGACACGCCGGGCGGCACGACCGAGCTCGTGCCGCTCGGCAGCACGCGCGTAGTGCGCGTGGACGACCGCGATGCGTACGTGGCGCGGCTTTGCGAGTATGTGCTACTGGACGAGGTGCGTGCGCCTTGGGCCGCGCTGGCGCGTGGCTTTGCGCGCATCGTCGCGCCGGCCGGCGGTACGCCGTCTCCGCTCGCGCTGCTCTCCGCCACCGAGCTCGAACTGCTGCTGTGTGGGCGCGAGGAGCGCGAGCTGGATATAGAGGCCCTGCGCGCAAGCACCGAGCATGTGGGCTTCCCCGACCGGCACGCCGCCGGCGCGCCGCGCGTGTACCGCAACCTGGAGTACTTTTGGGGCGTGTGGACGCGCCTGCCGCCGGACGAGCAGCATGCGCTCCTTGGCTTTATCACGGGGTGTGTTCGAGTGCCGGCGCTCGGCGCGTCCGCACTGGGCCTGCGCATCCAGCATGTCGACCCAGCGGCTGCGAGTGAGGCGCGCGTGCCCTGGAGCAGCACCTGCACATCGACGCTCTTCCTGCCCGTGTACGGGGATGCAGATCTACTCGAGGCCAAGCTACGGATTGCGCTGCGGCACAGCACAGGCTTTGGGCTCGGCTAGGACCACCGAGAGGGATCCAGGCTGAGCACCCGCTCAAACGCCGCGTCGCGACCCACGACCGCCGGCATACTGAGGCTCGGCCCTGTCGCAAGCACGAGCTCGAGGCCCTCGTGGCATTCGTCAAGGAGCGGCAGCGTCTTGCGCAGCTTCTTGAGTCCTGTCACGTGGGCGACCGGCACGTCGAAGAGCACCGCGGGCTGCCGCGGCGCCGCGCCACTTGCTGGCGGCAGGGGCGTGCGGCCGCGGCCCCGCATCTCGTCGCGCACCAGCGCGGGGATGCTACGCGGTGCGATGGTGGGGTAGAATACACGCCCATCGACCGTGCGGCTGAACGAGACGACTTGTGATGGCGTCAGGCCTGGCACCGACTCGGGCTGCCGCGGAGAGTACGACAGGAGGAACGCCACGCGCGTAGGTAGCACGAGCAGATGCCCAAGACGCTTGCGGTGCACGGCCAGGTACACGCCCTCGTCGGGCTGGGGCGTAGGGAGAGCGGGCGTCCGCGGCCGTTCTGCGCTCACGGGCGACAGCGTGGGCGCCACGGCGTTGAGGGTCGGCTGTGGGGCATCCAGTGTCGTCTGTGGGGCATCCAGCGCCGTCCTGGGGGTGTCGAGAGCCGGCGGCGGGGCGTCAACGGTCGTCTTCAGTGCATCGATAGCGGGCTGCGGGGCATCCAGCGTCGTGTGGGGGGCGTGCGGCAAACGCGCACCAAGCGACGTGACCGGCGCGGTGCTGGGCGCCGGCTCGGCCGGCTGCAGCGGGAAGAGCGTCGTGATCGGCGGCGCAGGCGACGGCGAGAACGTGGGCGATCGCGTGGGCGAAAGCGTGGGCGATCGCGTGGGTGAAAGCGGCTGGGCCGGCACCGATACGGGCGCCGTAGCCGCCACGGACGGCGACACAACCGAGCGGGGCATGCTCGGGCTGCCAAACCTCGCCGGCTCGGGCGATTGTGGTGCAGGCTCCGCAGGCACCTCCCACGGCGGCTCTGCCTGGCCATAGTCGGAGACACTCTGCTTGTCGTCCATCGCCTCGGGCACCGACGGCGATTGGGCCCAGGGATCCACCGACGAGACACGCACCGACGAGGGGGGCGGCATCGACTCGGCCCAGGTGCTCCGAGGCGCGGGGCGCTTGGGTGAGGTGTACGACTCGTCGAGGTGCGTCGCGCGCGACGCCTCGGGTGGGCGGCCGGACAGGTTTGCACAGTGCACATCCATCTCCTCGACGATGCGGTTCAGTGGCTCGACCCACTGCCCGCGGCGCCGGAGCTCGCGCTCGGCTTCCCAGTGCATGCGCAGGAACTTATCCTGCAAAAACTCCTCGTCGGTCGGCACGCCCGCGAGCACATTGTCGAGCATGGTGCGCGTCATCGCGTACGGAGCACCGTGGCGTGGGCGCTCGGCACCCGTCACATCGCACAGCAGCTCGACAAGCTTGTGCCAGTGCCCATACTCGATCAGTGGCGCCAGCACAAACACGAGCACAAAGAGCAGCGCACCCGGCAGGCGCACGAGCATCCACGACGTCACCTGCATGCTGAGCAGGCTCAGCAGCAGGAGCCATCCAAGGTACCGCAGCGTGACCATCGGACTGCGCCACAGGAGCAGGTTCTTCGTGCGCTCCTGCACGTCTGCAAGGCTGTGCGTCACGACAAGCACCTGGTCACTAACCTGCTGCAGCATCTCGTGCGATGGTGTCATCGTGACCAGGCCGAGCGACTCGCCATGGCGCAGTGACACGGATGACGACGCCTCCTGCGGCTTGTCCGTCGCGGGGGGAATCAGCCACAGACGGAAGGTCGCCACGTACAGCAGCGCGAGCAGGAAGCCGACCGCCAGCAGGTCGCCCCGCCACCATACCACCGCGTAGAATGCCGCCGTGGCGCCGGTGAACCATGGGTTCTCCCACCGCCACAGGCGACGCAGCATGACGAGCATACCCCAGTATACCAAGTACATATTGACCACAATGCGCGTCGCATTGTAGTTGAGGACGCGCGCGCGGCTCTGCTCGGGTGTCGGCTGCGCGGGCGCCTCGGTCACCGCAAGCGAACGCGTCGGCGAGGGCGGCGCAGGCTCCGTTAGTGTGGGCGGTGCCACAGGCTCCGTCAGCGTGGTCGGCGCCACAGGCTCCGTTGGCACCGCATCGAGGAACGGCATCGGCGCGCCCAATTCTGACTCGGCTGGCTCGTCGATGCTGAGCGCGTCCTGCGGCAGATCAGCGAGTGGCTCGTGCCGCAGGTCTGACGACGGCTCCACGTCATGGCGCTTCTTCTTCTTGCGTACCGCATCCTTCTTCTTCTTCTTCTTCCGTACGAGCTCGCCGTCGGGCCCGACTTCGTACTCTGTCTTACTGCGGGATTTTTTGCGGCGTTCCGTAGATGCAGGCACCTCATCATCGTGCGTGAGGCGCTCCATCGCGGCAGCGGTCGCTGTAGTGACGGGGATCTCGGTGAGTGGCTCGTCCATCGGCGGTTCCGGCCCCGCGCTCATGGCCTGCAATACCGTGCGCACGTGTGGCGCAGATGGGATTGTGCGCGGTGCCTCCTCGTCCTCCTCCTCGTCGACAGTCGGCATCGGCACGCGCCGGATATTGGGGAACTCTTCCTGGAGTTCTTCGAGCCACGGGCGCTCTTGCCGGCCCTGCATCTCGCTTAGGAACGAGCGCGGAGCCGCCATGTCCTCCTCGAGAAGGTCGTGCGCGACTGGCCCCGTATCCGGCTCCGAGTCCGTCCACGCCGCGTCGTCCTCCAGCGCCTCATGGTCGTCCATCGCAGCCAGAAGCGTCTGTGCTTTGCTTTGCGTCACAGGCACAGCAAAAGCGTCGGGGGGCGGTGCTGCGATCGAACTGCCAAGATCATCAACCGCACTGCACGGCAACTGGGGCGGCGGATCCATAATCGTGCCGTACCGCCGCGAGCGCATCGGCGCACCAGGCGGTTCCATCGGTGCAGAGCGACGCGGCGAAAGCCACGCAGGGGGTGCCCCACGCGTGCATGGGGAGCTGACTCATCGTGTGTCAAAATGGACGGGCCCTTGCCGCGGCTGCTGTGCGCACGCGCCCTTCAGCCATCATGACCCGCCAGCCCGAGATTGGCCAGATCCCCGACGCCGTGAAGGAGGCCGTCCAGTCGCTTGATGCCGAGTTCCAGGCTGCCGACTTGGAAATCAGCAAGATGGTCGCGCGCCTGCACGAGCCCCTGCTGAAGAAGCGCGCTGAGATCGTGGAAAAGATCGACGGCTTCTGGCCTCAGGCACTGACCAACTGCGTGTCGACGAACATCTATATTGATGACGACGACCATGCCCTGCTCGACCACCTCAAGCGCATTGATGTGCAGCGCGATGCGAACGACCCCCGCGCGTGCAACATTGTGTTCCACTTTGCGCCGAACCACTTTATCGATGACGAGGTACTCCTCAAGTCGTTTGAGCTGGCGCCAGACGCGGGCGAGGCCGCCACCTTTGACTTTACCACAGACCTGGTGCCGGTCAAGACGACCATCGCATGGAAGTCGGACGATGTGAACCTCGCGAAGAAGAAGCCGACGAAGGGCGATCTGAACGAGAACGAGGACGAGGACGACGACTTTGAGCCGGGCTCATTCTTCTCGTCGTTCTTCGAGAGCGTCAGCCCCCAGATCGCGGGCAGCATTGGCCGCGCGATCGTTGAGGACCTCTACCCTAACGCGATCCAGCACTTTGAAGCGCCGGCTCTCTACCAGGACGAGGACGAGGAGGACGACTACGACGAGGACGAGGAGGACGAAGAGGACGAGGACGACGCGGACCGCGAAATCGACCTCGAGGAGGAGGAGAAGAAACGCCCGTCCAAGAAGGCGCGCGCTGCGTAATTCTATAGCATAGATGGACAGGCCTTTACGCGACAGCGTCACCACCGTGCCTGATACTGCCCACGTGGTGTGCCGCGGCACGCAGCGGGCTTATGCAAGCCTGGCTTGCACCGGCAGATGGGACCCTTACCAGTGTCCTCTCTCAGATCTCGGTGTCCAGGCCATGGTCCAACTCAACCCCTTTCGAGGGGGCAAGAATGATGGCCCAGACCCCAAGGAGGCTGAGCAGATGATTGCCCATGAGCTCCAGGCTGAGGGTGCCGAAGTGCAGACCTTTGACGAGGATGCCTCGCCTGAGGAGAAGGGCAAGGCCGTGAAGAAGGCCATTGACGATGTCAAGCCGCGTGGCGAGCTTGCGGAACAGAAGAGGCTGAAGGAGAAGGAGGAGAGCGACAAACTGTTCCGCAGCGTGCCTTCAGATGTTTCTGGTACGCGCACACGCTCCAACGTCAACTTGCGCGACGTCGACCGCGTGAGCCGCGAGCGCGGCCAGATGGGCGGCGACCTCCTGGTCCCTGGCGCGCTTCCTGCCGGTGCGCCGTCGCTCAACATTCCCGATTGGTACACGGTCGGATGGGTCGGCGAGTCGCGCCGCCTGCTTGGCCTGAGCCCCGACGAATTCGATATTAACCGGTCGCGCCTGCGCGAGTCGGACGTGGTCAGCGCCTTTGTGCATGACGCGTACTATGGCTATCTGTGGACTGACGCGGCGGTAATCATCGGCTCCTGTGTGGTCACCTACCTGCTCACGCGCTTCGGTACCGGCTGGGGTATTGTGCTGATTGTGGCCTGCATTGCGGGCACCTACTATACGACCAGTGTGCGCCGCACGCGCCAGCGTGTGCGCGACGATGTCTCGCGCGAGATGGCGCGCCGCCGCATGTTTAGCGAGAACGAAACGGCACAGTGGATTAACCATTTCCTGGCGCGCTTCTGGCTCATTTATGAGCCAGTGCTCTCGGCCACGATCATCCAGTCAGTCGACGAGGTGCTGCGCGACAATTGCCCGCCGTTCCTTGACTCACTCCGTCTCACGACGTTCACACTGGGCACCAAAGCACCGATTGTTGAGTCGGTGCGCACTCGCCCAGACACAGAGGACGACGTCATTGTGATGGATTGGAAGGTGAGTTTTACGCCCAGCGACGTGCAGGATCTGTCGGTGCGTCAGGCTTCGCGCAAGATCAACCCCAAGGTCGTGTTGACCATCCGCGTCGGTAAGGGTATGGTCGGCGCGGGTCTGCCCGTGCTCGTGGAGAACATGAGCTTTGTCGGCACGATGCGCTTCCGCCTCAAGTTGATCAGCAGCTTTCCCCACGTGCAAATGGTCGATCTGTCGTTCCTGGAGCCGCCCAACTTTGACTTTGAGCTCAAGCCCATTGGTGGCAGCACCTTTGGTTTGGACGTGGCAGCGCTCCCCGGTCTCTCCGGCTTTATTCACAACCAGGTCCACAGTGCCCTGGGTCCCATGATGTACAGTCCCAACCAGTTCTCACTGAACCTGGAGGAACTCATGTCAGGCACGCCCCTCGATGCCACAGCGGGTGTGCTGCAGGTGACGATTTGGAGTGCGCGCGACCTCAAGCGCCTGAGCTTTAGCGGCGGCGCACCGAGCCCCTACTTTGCCATCTCGGTCAACGACGGCAAGGAAGTGGCGCGCACGCGTACCAAGGAGTTGAATGCCAACCCGACGTTCAAGGAAACACAGCATGTACTGGTCAAGGACTTGGAGGGTCTGTTGGTGCTCGTACTCATGGATGACAAGGGCAGTCGTCCTCACACGCGCCTGGGTGTGACGCAGGTGGACCTCTCGATGCTGAATGAGAACCCGTCGCCCGGCCAATTGAACAAGTCGATCATGTATGGCGACAAGCCACTTGGCTCGGTGCAGTTCTCGCTGGACTACTTCCCGGTCATGAAGCCCGAAGTTGGTCCCGACGGCCTGCTGCAGCCACTGCCTGAGACGGCGGCCGGTATTCTGCGTCTCACGCTGAACCAGGCGCGCGAGCTGGTCAGTACGGCAGAAGTCGAGGGCGACCTGAGTATCAAGGCGCGTCTGCTGCTCAACCGCAAGCTGATCAAGGAGACGCCCGAAATTAAGAGCACGTTGAGCCCGATCTTCGAGGATGTGACGGAGATGCTGGTCGTCGACCGCTACGGCAGTGTGCTGACGGTTGAAATGGTCGACATGCGCAAGGGCGTGGAGAACCCGGTGATGGCATCGTTGAGTGTCAAGATTGACGACCTGGTGCATGCGCGCGATCGCAAGCAGGACTGGTTCCCCTTCCCTGAGACCGAGCAAGCGCACCTGCGCATGTCGGGCCAGTGGAAGCCGGTGCTCATGTCGGGCAGTATCAACGGCAGTAATAGCTACCGCCCAGCCATTGGCTCCCTCAAATTCTGGGTGCGCCGTGCGCGCGACCTCAAGAATGTCGAGGTGCTGTCGGGCGGCAAGTCGGACCCGTATGCGATGCTGCGCGTGAACAACTTGCCAGTGACCGGTACATGTGTGGTCGACGACAACCTGAACCCGGTGTGGAACCAGGTACTGTATGCGCCAGTGCACTCGACGGCCGAGGTCGTGCGTCTCGAGGTGTTCGACTACCAGTCGTCGACCAACGACCGTTCACTCGGCTTCTGCGATATTCCTGTGACCGATCTGGCCGAGGACAATATCGACGACTCGGTGTACCCGTACACGAGTCGCGGCCGCCGTTCGTTATGCGAGCCGCTGAAGCAGCCTAATGGCACGACCAAGGGCCTTGTCGAGTTTGACGTGGAGTTTGTCACGGCCATGCATGTGGAAGGTGCGAACTTTATCGAGCAGAACAAGAAGCTGGAGGCGGAGCGCCACGAAAAGGCCGGTCTCGAAGCGCAAACGAAAGGTGACTCGGCGCTTACGTCGCCTGATGCGCTGGAGGAGGCGGGTGCGGCCACGATGGCGGGCAACGCGCACCTGGCCGAAGACGAGGATGAGGGCGACGACCCCGATGCGGGTGTGGAACTGTCGCCGGAGCAGGTGCTGCAAAGCCCGTCGGGTGTTGTTGTGTTCAACATGATCGAGGGCAAGTTCTCGCGCCCGCGTGCACAGCTCGAGGTGGTATTCGACGACTGTTCCTGGCCGGCCTACACGACAGAGCCGCGCAAGAAGAACTACAACTGGGACGAAGTCGGCGAGTATGTGGTGCGCGAGCTCGACGTGTCGAATGTGTGGTTCCGTGCGCGTGTTGGGCCGCGCGACAGTGATGTGATTGCCGAGTACTCGTGCAGCACGCGGTCGCTGCTGGAGAAGTCACTCACGCAGCCGGTGACGCTGGAGTTGATGCCGACGGGCGAGAGCGGCTCGCTTGATCCTACCAAAATGATTGGTGATACGGCTCAGAACCTCAAGCCGGAGAACATGGCCGGCGCGATTTCAGGCCTGTCGAACATGCCTGGCAAAGCCCTTGAGGCCGGCACAGACTTGGCGGACAAGGGCAAGGATGCAGTCGGCAAGCTCAGCAAGGGCGAGATGCTGCTTGCGGCGGGTGGCTGCGAGGTGCTGATCAGCTGCCGCTACATTCCTATGGATGTGCATCTCGAGGCTGTGGAGAGTGTCGTCAACCAGGGCACCCTCACGATCGAAGTGCTGTCGTGCTCGAACCTGTCGTCGGCGGACCGTGGTGGCAAGTCGGACCCGTACGTCCTGTTCCAGGACAATGGCATCACGGTGGCCCGTAGCAAAACGGTGCGGCGCAACCTGAACCCAGTGTTCAACGAGATCCTGCCCGAGGTCATGATTACCTCGCGTCTCACGCACGAGTACTGCTTCAATGTGCGCGACTGGGACCAGGTGGGCGCGTCTGACCCACTGGGTGTGGCTGTTGTGAACCTGGCCGAGCTGGAACCGTTTGAGACGCACGAGCGCACGTACCCGCTCACGGGCGAGGGGTCGAACCCTGACAGCACCATCACGGTGCGTCTCACGTTCCACCCTCGCTACCTGAACAACCGCACGACCAAGGGCTCGAACCTGATTGGAGGCATGGCCTCGGGCGTCATTGGCGGCATTGGCGGCATCGGCAAAGGCGTGGCGAGCGGCGGACTCCACCTTGGCCGCGGCGTTGCGGGCATGTTTGGCATCCACAAGAAAGAGGCGGCCGATCAGGCTACGGCCGAACGCTCTGCGGCGCAAGAATATGCCGCTGCGCACGAGCCGGCCCAGGAAGGCAGCAGCGCCTCGAACCAGGCGGAGGGCAATGCGAACGCCTCGGCAACCCAGCCGGAGTTGCAGCCCACCATGTCGCGCCAGACACACCATCGTGGCCCGTCCATGTCCGATATGGCCAGCATGAACGATGCGGGCAGCACTACACGCCGGCGGCACCGCGTCCCGAACCTGTTCAAGAGGCGATAGTTTCGTAGCTCCACTACTCGACGCGCATGAGCATGTGACTGGCGCCGCGCCGTGTCACCCATAGCGCACGTTCCTCCACCGCCACGCCGCCAGCGCCGCCCCCGTTCTGGTGTCGGCATCCATGGCTCGCAGTAGTGCCCGCCCGAGCGGCGCCGGGCCGTCCGCCCCTACGCCGCCGCTGCCTATTAGGGCGCACACTACCAGCCCTGACCCGCTTCCGGAGGCGGCGCTGGCGCCGAGCCTAGGTCTTCATCGGGCTACGAGCTCCGGCAACATGTCGCTGGTCCTCTATGCGCTCGAGAATGGCCAGTCACCCAATACAGTGATTCATGGCATCACGCCGCTGCATGTAGCCGCGTGCATGGGCAACGTCACTACGGCGAACCTGCTGATGAGCTTTGGTGCCGACGTCAACTACCCCAAGGGCCGCTCCAAAGTGGTCGGCCCGGGTATCGAGGGCTCGACGCCCCTGCACTTTGCCGCTGCCAACGGGCACCTGGAGCTTGTGCGAATGCTCCTAGTACATGGTGCACGACCACAGCCTGTGGATCGCAGCGGGAACACGCCCGAGATGCTCGCTACCGCCGCGCAAAGCACGCAGTGCGTGGCTCTCTTGCGGCAGTGGACCGACATGTACGGCCCTGATGGTTACACGGATCCCACGGTCCTACAGGAAACGTACGCATGGGGCGACCGCGTGATTCTCGCGCCCTCGCGCGAGAGCACACCAGTGACAGGCGCCCTCTCGCCCATCTTGTCTCCCCAAGGGCTGCGCGAAGCCACGCCGCCATACAGTCCTGGCGTGCCAGAGATACGCTCACGTTCGAGCATCCCGGCCTTGATCGAGCGTGCTTCGCACCCCGCCTCGTCGCTCCGTGCAGCCCTCTTCTCGTCCGGCGCATCAGGCCGCAGCGACGAGGCATCTGTGCGAACATCCCGCCTGCCTGCTCGGGCCAGCCTTACGGGGCTCTTCCGTCGCAACTGGTCGCTCGCAGACGAAGAGGCAGACAGCCGGACAGGGCGCTCCTCGCGGCCCGAGTCTGTCTTGTCCACGCGGCCGCGCTCCTCGTCCAAGAGCTCGATTAGCACGACCACTACATCCACGCCACCGCCATCCACACCCAGCCAGGCGATATTCTCGCAAATTCCCCCACCTGTATCGTCCACATTACCGATACGCTCCTTGCTGAGCACACCAGGGTCGCGCTTGTTGCCCCATACCCACAATGGCACCTCCCCCGAGACCACGCGTGTGCTGACACTGCCGCCCCCGATCCAAGCATCTCATGACCGCCGGTTGCGCAGCAATAGCGCGTCACAAACCCGTCCAGGGTCTGAGGTTGAAAACACAACGCGTGCGCGTGCGCATTCCGAAGCGGCGACACTGCCGTCGCTCGACACAATGGTATCATCCGCATGGTCGCTGCCACCGACGCCCACACCACCTGGGCAGCCACAGTCCACATCGCTTGCATCACTGCCCATGTCTGCATGTGCGCCCATGCCAAGATCGACACCGGTGCCTGCGTCCCACAGCCTCTTGCAGGCGCTGCGACCTGTCGCGCACATGAGCCCCGAGCCAGCGCCAGCAGATGCGCAGGACAAAGCTGCGCCGCAGGAGGCTGAACCATTAGCCGTGCACTCGTGGCAAACGGCGGGCGATGAGAGTCACTCCAAGTTGGCACTGTACCTGGCTCAGGTGGGCTCATCAATGCACCCCGCGTTGCCATAGCCCTGCGTGGAGGTATGTCTGCACTATATCATACAGCGCGGCTGGGCCTAGCAACTACATGTTTTGCGCAGGGCCGAACGAGAAGCCAGTCTGGGGCGCAGCAACAGTAGACGGGAACGCAAACGCGCCCGAGTCGCTGACCTGGGGGGCATCAATACCGGTATCCTGCTCTTCCTCGTCGTCGGGGAAGTACTTGTCCATAATATAAAAGCACTTCTTGTAGATGTCAAAGTTGTCATGATTTTGCAGTGCGTGGATAGTGACCATGCCACCACACTCCTCGACATACAACGCATATTGGTTCGTGGCTCCTGGACCCATAGCCTCCTTGTCCTGCTCGCCAATCTTGAGGATGTTCTCTAGGCCGTCGAGCGCGACCTGGATGATCTTGTTGTCCATGCACTTGAGCAGGTCACACAGCGGCTTGATGCAGCCCTGCGACACGAGGTAGCGGATCTGCTGCGGCTGCTGCAGACCACCGCTCGTGGCATTGCTGATCGCCCAGCACGCCTCCTTCTTCGTCTTAAAGTCCGCATGGCTCAAAATATGCACCAGCGGCGGAATGATGTTGGCGTCGATCACTGCCTGGATCTGGCTCGGTGAACCCGCTGTAATGTTACTGATCGTCCAGCACGCTTCCTTCTTAATGCCATCCTTCGGCGAGGAGAGGAGTGCCAGAAGCGGCGTGAGTGCACCACTCGCCACAATCACTTGTGTCTGCATGTCATCACCCGTGACAATGTTGCCCACTGAACGCAGCGCAGGCGTCTGAACAGCCGCCGACGGGTGCATCAACAGGTCTACCAGGCGGCGGCATACACCCGACTCAATCACGGCTTGGATCTTCTCATTCGCACCATCAGACAGGTACGACAATGCCCAACATGCGTCAATCAGAATCTCATCGTCCATGGCATACACCAGCTTGGTGAGCGTCGACAGGGCCGGCGCCACGAGCTCCCACGCAGGCTGGGGGTTCTTACCACGGCAGAAGTTGCTCAGTGTCCAAGTCGCATTGCGCAGCATGCTCACCTTGTGGTCCTCACTCAGCAGCTGCAGCAGCGCATGCATACCACCCTGTTGGAGCACAAAGTCGCGGCATTTGGTCGAGTCACCGGCAATGTTACCCAGCGCCCACACGGCCTGCTCACGCACATCGAGCACCGGGCTCGCCAGAAGCTCGATAAAGATAGGGACGGCACCGCAGTTGATCACCACCTGCGTGTGCTCGGAGGTGCCGGAGGCAATGTTGGTCAGGGCCCACGCCGCCTCAAACTGAATCATGCTGTGGGGACTGCGCAGAAACTCGACAAAGCGCGGCACGACACCACAAGCAATCACTCGATCAATTGGGGGGTTCTTCTCCTTCGAGAGCAGCTTGCGGAACTTGGTCGTGGCCTCCAGTTGCTGGTCAAGACTCTCGCTCTGCACACCTTGCACCATCAGGGGCAGGTCCGAGAGGATCTTCACATCGAGATCATCAGCGACATCGTCCTCGTCCGAATCCGGCGCGTCAGAAATATGCGGGAGATTCAGGTTGCGGCGCTTCGCCATGCTCTCCTCGCGTTTCTGGCGACGGATCTCGACCTGGGCCTCCTCGCGGCGGCGGCGCAGCTCATCCTGCTTAAAGGCACCTTTCGCCTTGTACGTGTCTTGACGCCGACTCGAGTCGCGGAACGCAGACATTCCCACAAAAGAAGGCTTTGGTACTTGACACGGCGAAAAAAGAGATCGCCGCGGCACCCGAGAACACCCAGCGCATCCAACACGACCCAATAGGTCTCCGGGCATGTTCCCGATGCACGTGACAGCACAGGCTCACGTCGTAGCGACGCCACTCGTGGCTGTCGTTGCCCTGTGAGCTGCCGCGCGAATGGCGCCCAAGCGGCAGTTCCCTGATGCCGGGAGCGATGGTCAGCTACCCAACGAAAAGAGAAATAGGGTAGATGGAGGTGCACCTCCTATCAAAGACCTAAGTAAGACCATCGAAGAGGCGCGTCGGCGCGCGCAGGCGGCCTTCCAGCGTTCTGGTCTGGCTGCCAAACCGGCACCAGCGGCGCCGGCGTCGGCACCACCCGCTGCAGAGCACACTGGATCACAGCCACAAAGCATCCATCCCCTATTGTTGGGTGATGCGGCCAAAATCCAGGAAAAGTTCCGGTCCTTGGCCCCCAAATTCGCTTCGATTCAGGCGAACAAACGTGCTTTACCTGGCCGGCCTGCGCCGCCCACTCGCAATCTCTTGGATGCCAAACCTGTGCCTGTACAAAAGGCTAACCCATATCTGTCGAGTGAGGCAGACAAGCTCGAGGGCCCCAAACCCAAGAGTATGCATCGCGCGCTGCAGTTTCACCGGCCCGGCAAATACGTTCTGCAGGCCGAGCAGATTCGGCGCGACGAGCAAATGCAAGCACTAAAGGAGAGAATCCAGACCACTGCTCGCAAGGCTGGGCTTCAGGATGAGCTGCTTGACGACGAGCGCATTCTGCGACGTCCTATGCCGCCGGATGCCGAATGGTGGGATCTTCCTTTGCTGCCCAGCAAGACCTACGATGATGTGCCTGACAAGCCGCTTGCACCAGGTACTGCGGTGCCTGATACATTCCCGCTCATTGAGCATGATACCTCACCTGTCGACCATCTCGTGCAGCATCCCATTCCCATTCCTCCTCCCACGGCGAACATTAAAGTACAGCCTCACGGTGTCATTTTGACCAAGCAAGAGATGAAGAAGATGCGCCGTCAACGTCGTGCTGCTGAGCAGCAAGACAAGCGTGACCGTATCAAGATGGGCCTGCTTCCACCAGATCCACCCAAAGTCAAGCTATCGAACCTGATGCGCGTCCTCGGCAACGAAGCTATCGCAGATCCTACCAAGGTTGAGGCTCGTGTTCGCCGTGAGGTGGCAGCGCGGCATGAGCTGCATGAACGCACGAATGCGGAGCGCATGCTCACCGATGAGGAGCGCCGCGAGCGTCGCATCTACAAGACTAAGACAGAAGAAGCCAAGGGCATCTGGTGTCATGTATACCGTGTTCGCCATCTCATTAGTCCGTCTCATCGCTTCAAGGTTCGCAAGAACGCGCAGCAGCATCACCTGAGTGGCCTAATTCTTGTGCATCCAGACATGGCCCTTGTGATCGTGGAAGGCTCTGCCAAGGCACTCAAGGCGTACAAACGCCTTATGCTCGTGCGTATCGACTGGACCGACCCTGGGCGGCCCAAGGACCAGGACGATGCCGAAGAGCCTGCGCTCGAGGCCGATCCTATGGACCTGAGCGACAATACCTGCGAATGCGTATTTGAGGGGCCTGTACGTGATCGCGCGCTTCCCATGGGCGTCGTGAAGATGGAGGACTGCTCATCCGACCTGAAAGTAAAGGAGCTGCTGGGCCCCAAACTCTCCGGTTACTGGGACGTGGCCAAGCGGTCGGGGATGACGGAAGATAAGTGATTCATACTATACATTAGCCTAGGAGGCGGAATTCATTGTCGATTGGCACATCCTCGTCGACGGGTGGCTCAGCCGCCTTGCCTTGGGGCACGACCGACGCGAGACGCGAGAACAGTCGCTCAGCCTGCGCATCATCCCATGTGACACGGGGGATCGGCGGCATAAAGTTCTGGACCTTTTCGATGACGTCGTAGCGAATACGGCGGCCCTTGGATGCACGCACATCGACATTGCGCTTGCGCTTGCGTGACTGAAGCGCATCCGAGGCGGTGGCAGAAATACCGGCTGGGTTAGTGATGCGGGACGCACCTTCGACAATGCTGGCGTTGTCGATCAGGTCGCGCAGCAATTGTGCGTAGAAATCACTGTCATCGAACACGTTCACATCCGTAGGACGTGACTCGGTTTCATCCACAGGATGCGCGACGCCTAAACGCGCAGTTTCGTCGCCTCGCCACACACGAGTGCGGTCAACGAGGCGGTCCATACCGTCGCCTGCGAGTGCCTGGTCCATCTGTTCAACGACACTCTGGTTCATCGCACGAAGCTGCAGTCGAGCAGATGCACTAACAGAGCGAGAATCTGGTGCGGCTGCAATCTTGGACGACCAACGGGAAAGCAGCGATCGCCGCTGTGGCTCGATGCACGCTTCCAAGTCGAACAACGCCTTGGTGCTACTCGCATCGGTATTCACACTGTCCAACTCCTCAGTAAGAGCAGGCATATTCTGTTTCCACAGGTGCAGGCGCACCGCTAGGAGGGTTTGTGCCATATCTTCCAGCTCAGCAGCACTTGCATCCACATCTTCTTCTGTGCCTGGCGCCGCCGCAATGTAGTCTGCCATCATATTGTGTGGTGGTAGCCTAGCGAGTATTGTGATCACCTTCTGCAGAGCAATGCGTAGCCGCAAGGCCTTTTCCCAGTTGCGGATCTGCTTCTGGACGTGGCGGCCCTTTTTGGCATCCTGAGTGCGTCGTTCCTGGAGCTGCTGCATGAGTGTGCGTGACTCCTGCTCTTGTGAGGCCAGTGTAGTCGCCGTATTCATGGCAGCCTCTACCTCTGCGGATCCGTATGGCGCACTGTTCTTGTCCGTGGAAGAACGCTTGGACGAGTGTACTTGAGCTTTGTCAGTCTCTTCCTCTCCTTCGTCCACCTGGTCCTCCTTTTCCATTTCGTCCTCGTCGTTCCCCTCATCCTCTTCGTCCACCTCGTCCTCCTTTTCCACCTCGTCCTCATCTTTTCCCTCTTCCTCTTCGTCCACTTCATTATCAACATCTTCCTCCGCATCTTCATAGTGCTCTCCATCCTCCGCATCGTTCATGCTATCCTCCTCCGAATCCAGAACATCCTCAAACATATCGCGCCGAGAGACTCGCAATCCCCTGTACTTGGGCTGGTCTAGCTTGTCCGACTCAGTTAGGCGGGCGCGACGACGCATCTCGCTAGGTCCCACATCGACATAGTGCCGGCGGCTGTCAACCTCGTGCGCCTCGTCGTCGCTCGCTCCCTCTCCATCAGAGCTAGACGGCGGAGCATCATACTCGATGTCGGGATCCACGGCTGATGTTAATACGATGTACATACTTTCTGGAGCCACATTCAGCAACTCGTCCAGATTCAGACGCGCCATAGCGGAGGTAGGTGCGCCGGTGTCGCTTTTTTCCGCCGAATGATGGAAGATTATGTCATCTTGAGAACCCTCGGCGCTGCGCCTCATGGAGAAGCGCTCCATTGACAGCACCCCGCTATCGCCGACTTGTCCTTCCGCGATGGGGGCTATGTTTGGGGATACATATCACCATCGCATCGATTCTAGTGATTTAGACATGCTTGACATGCTCACATCACTACCTGCGCCCGCACCGCCCCTCAAGACCGATCCTTTGCCTCACCATCGGGCCCTTGATACGGTGGCCGCGCTTCGACGACCTCCGATCGACCCCATCGTGCTTGCTGCTTCGCTTAGCTCTGGACCGCAGGTAACCCGCCACCACTTCCACCACACTTTTTCGGATCCCGAGTCTGCGCGCATGTCGGGACATTCACAGCAGATGCCTGTGAGCGAGCGCCTGCGGCAAGCGCGAATGGCTGCTGCCCCTGCAACTCGGAGCACGTTCGAAGCGGAGCACGAGAGCAACGCTATCTTGCACAGCAAGCAAGCGCCACGGAGTGTGCGCCTGCAGCGCGAAAAGGAGGAGCGTGCGCGTGCGCTCGCGGAGGCTGCAACTACCGCAGCACCTTCGGTGCCGGCGGCACCAGCCACCGCATCAGCCACCATGGTACGACCCGAGACCGTGCCTCCCACAAAGCTCTCAATTCCCTTGGAAGTTCGTTGCTGCGCGCGCACGCGTGTGCCAACGCCTCATGGTGAGGTGTTCTGTCACCTGTACCGTAACAACCACGATAACAAAGAGCACATGGCCCTGGTTGTTGATCCTGCGCAGAACAATACAGATATACAGGCGCAACAGCAGCAGGGACTTCTTCGTCGCTCACGACCCATCAGAAGCCGCACGCTTGACGCCGTATGGAGTGAGAATGAGACGACAATGGAGCGCCTTGTGCGGGGCGCCTATGTGGACCGGCTGAGCGAGACGCATCAAGTGGCCTCGGTGCCCGAGCCAGTTGCTACATTTGATGGCGATGATCCCCATACACCCGCGCCGCTTGTGCGAATTCACTCGGAGTGCTACACGGGCGAAACGATCGGTAGTCAGCGGTGCGACTGTGGCGAGCAGCTGGATGAAGCGCTGCGACTCATCAGCACGTCGACGTCGCAGGCTGCTGATGGCCAGATGGTGGCACCGCGTGGCGTGGTTGTATACATGCGACAGGAGGGCCGAGGCATTGGACTGCTGGACAAACTCATGGCATACAATTTGCAGGACATGGGGCACGACACTGTCAGCGCGAATGTGTTACTTGGGCACCTGCCTGATGCCCGGCGCTACGATATTAGCAGCGCGATTCTGCGCGACCTGGGCATCAATTCCTGTCGCCTACTCACGAACAACCCTGAAAAAATGCAGGCTATGGAAGAAGAAGGTATCCAGGTCACGGAACGTGTACCGATGGTGCCGCGCATGTGGCGGTACCACGAGCATACCTGTACGCGCCAGCGCCAGTCGCGCCGATCTGCCCCTAGCCGGCTTTTGCAAGGCCCGCGGCGGTCCCGACCGAACAGTGTGATATCTCAAGCGCTCGACGGGTCCGCTGAGCATGGTACGCTGGCAGACGATAGCGACTACGCATGGGACGACGACGACGCCGAAGCTTCCGACGAGAGTGCACACAGCTTCCACTCCTATACCTTGCGGAACAATGGCGCGACACTGATCGGCGGCAGCGTTACACGTGGCAACGATCTGGAAAAGTACTTGCGCACCAAAATTGAGCGCATGGGCCATCTGCTCCAGGAGCCCGGCGCTGCATCTGCGCCCCGGTCTTAGCTGTCTTGGTATGCATACCAGGCGTAATTGCCGACCTCGCGACCAAGGAGTCCATAGCCCAACAATACCTCCATCTTGTGACTGTGCCAGCCTATGCTGCCCGGCACATTGCCATCCAATCGTGCGAGATACTCGAGCATCTGCCGCCGCGGATGCTCATCAGGTAGACCATGCACGGTCTGGTGCTCGACCTGTGCTGGACCCTCGCGGCGTGCTGGCATCCTCCTGGCACGTGGGTGGTGCTCTCTTGAGAGCGAGAGCGAGCGGGAGCGCGACTCAAAGGCAGCCGGCGCGGTCGGCCTCGGCGACACACCGCGCGCGAGTGGCTTGGCTCCAGTTGCCGAAAGCGACTCTGTCAAGACACCAGCCGTGCGTCGCGACGCTCCAACACTCGTGCTACGATGCACTGCGCGCGCAAGCCGCGGTCGGCCGCGCTTGTCCTCGACATCGTCGGGTTCGGGGATATCGTACGCCTCGGGACTGGGTCCGGCGGCCGTATCGACGACCCAACCGCGTCGACCAGCGCCATAGATAGTCTTCCACGAGCCGACACCGCCCTGGACTGTGGTCAGCACGGCCTGGGACAGGCCAACTACGCGCAAGTTGGACGGCGCCTGCCATGGCGTGGGGTGCGTGTCCTTGCGGATTCCCAACTTGGCGAGCTGCTCGGCAATACTAACCGAAGTCGGCGGCTGAGTGCAGGGTCCCAGGAGCTCATGGTATAGGCGAACCGCATGCATCGGGCCACTCGCTGTGGCACTGTGTGTGAGATCCAGTACCTGAACATTCGGCGCCGCACGCTGCAAAAACGCACAAACACCCCGCAGAGTGAGCGCGGGAATCGCGCTCAGGCCCAAGTCGAGGAGCGCCTGCTGAGGTGCCATGACCTCGAGTGCCTCGTCCGTGAGTGGGCAGCCACCCAAGTCAAGGTACCTGAGAGCCCCGCGGCGCAGACATGGTGCGCATGTGAGGATCGTCAGCATGTCGTCCGGCGACACGGGGGTAGGAAAGAGGAGCGTGCCTTGCAGCGCGAGTTCCTGGAGCTCTGCAGTCGCTGGGGAGTGCACGAGAAAGTCCACCAGGCTCTCTGACGTGAGCGAGCGGCACCGAGAGAGCGACACGCTTTCCAGGCGAACTGTTGACTGACCCAGGCAATACAGTGTCGCTGCATCCACGCGGGTCTGCGAAAGGTCAAGATGGGTCAAGTTTGGAAAGCTGAGCACAAAGGCAGAGAGTATTGTCCGATCCATCGAGACGCATGTCAAACCCAGGCGCTGGACGGACGGAAAGGTGCATCGGCGCGCACGAGACATGTGCCGTGGGGGCGACTTTCGCCGAGCATGCGGCGTCCAATGCCGCGAACGGCCACGGCGCTCGTCGTCGTCGTCCTGACTCGTATTGCTGTAGTTCCCCTCGTCCTCTTCTAGCACATCGTAAATGGCATACTGTGGTGGACCTTGGTCAATGTACTTGCGCACAAATGCGCTCATAGCTTCCACGAATTTGGGACTCACGCAGCCACAAAGGTCAAGGCTTTGAAGGGCATTGTGGACGACATGGGCACCGCGCTCCATACTCACGTCACGCATGCGCATGGGACGACTGGATTCACCATCACGGATAAGGAGTGCTTCAAGGACTTCGAGGGAAAGTGCGCTGTCCATCGTGGGGCTCGAGCCAAACGCGACCAAACCTGTAGCTGCGCGGATCAATGTGATGAGGCGTTCAGGCGTCACAAAGCGTCTCTCCGTGCTTTCCCCTATAGTTCGGCGCAGCCCCATCGCGCGGAACGAGCTAAAGTCTAGGAGTCGAATGCTCCCCAGCGTGCTAGCGCCTAGAGAGGCCAGAGGCACCGGGCCCTGGGCGAGCTTAAGCAGGTGCATGAAGCGGTATGGCAAAGTAATTTGTACGCGGCGGCACAAGAGGGGGTGCGCATATCGATAAAATGCGCGGTTGACAAGGCAGAGCCGAAACAGGACTCGTTGAGTATCGTCGATAAGGGATAGGACACTTTGACCATCGAACGCGGCTGACGGCACATTGGGTGGGTCAAGTAGCCGCAGAGAGCACAGAGGTACACTGTCCAGATATATAATCTCGCAGATGCGCTGCACAATCTCTGCCGGGAATGTGACGGGCACTGCGGCCGCCCCCATCGTCACGATGCGGGGTCGCTGTCGTGGTTGTAGCCTCCACGCAGCGACCGATAAGCCCGATACGAGTTTTATAGATCGGGGCTCGTATTCGCGGCCTATCGTCGATCGCTCGCTCGCCGCATAGCGAACGAGCATCGGTGGCCATGGCGACTCTTTTGCATGCACTCTTATACTGGGTGCTTTCCACGTTCTTTGCTGCGGTACAGGCATGCACGCGCGCTATGGATATTCTGCACCACTGGTCATGGCAGCGTGACACTGTGCCCCACGTGGATGGTTTCGACGTCCCCCAGCATCTCGCTGTTGTCTTTTCGTTGCCAACACAGACTCAGAATGACACAGATGTGGCTTCTTTGCATGCAGCGGCAGATGATGTCCTACGCCTTGTGCAATGGTCGGCACTGACTGGCATTGCCGAGCTGACCGTGTACGACAAGGATGGGCTTCTTGCGCGTGTCGTGGCGGATCGCCTACGTCGGAAATCCAATGTACATGGCTGGGCTACGATGCAGGTACATCTGGGCCAGGCCATGGTGGAGCCTAAGCGGCTTGTGTGCCCGGTGCCTCCCCCTTCCGTCCGGGGCCCACCCCGGCAGTCGCACGTACAAGTAAACCTGCTCTCTGCGGCGGACGACAAGCCTGCTCTCCTCAATGCATTCCAAAACACCGGAACATGGGTGCCACATGCTGTTTCGCATACTCTCTACGAGTCGGGCCCCATGACCTGTGAGCCCAGTATTCTAATGGTCTGTGGTGATACGATGCCCGTACCGCGTCTACATGGCTTTCCTGCGTGGTCTTTGCGCATTACGACAGTGGGATCGTTGCCTTCGTGGGCGTTTCTGCGGCGGTGGACACCCGATCATTTTCTCGATACCCTCCGACTCTACACAGCCACTGAGCAGCGCCACGGCGCTTAGTAGGCGGGGAGACCACCACCCGTCATGCTAATAGGAAGCATGAGCTGCAGCGCGTCGACATTGTTTATCAGGAGATGATCGTGTCCGCCCTCGTCCAAGCGCACATAAGTAAAAGCCGCATTGCGCGGCAGAACAAAACGCGCACCTGGCATGCGACCACGACGTTCCGGCAGAAGCACTTGCTTGTTCATGATCGCCTGGACGAAGCCAAGGTCGGGCGCCTTGGAGCTCCACACATGGTAACTGGATGCCTTGTTCATCGCCTGCAGCTTGTCCTCGGCCATATTGTACAAGTCTTCGGCATGGTACACTGGGATCACTGCGTCGTTGGTTGCGTGCATCAAAAGAATCGAGGGAGGTAGCACAGGACCATCCTCGACAAAGCCACTCACGAGCTCTTCCAACGCGCCAATCGTGTTGAACTTGTATTTCACCAGATTGTCCAAGATCTGATCCTTGTTAGGGAAGTAGTTCAAAAAGCCCAGTACCGGGATAATACCAGCCATCTTGAATTCTATGACCATCGGTCGCAGGGCCTTGAAGGGGGCGAGCAAGACGAGCGAATCAAGGTAGATACCCTCGCGGTACATCCGCAGTGCACATTGAGTAGCAATGGCCGTGCCAAGGCTCTGGCCCATCAGCGTGAGACTGGGACGCTTGTCCGTCTCTTCAGTCAGTGAATGTGCGAGAACGTATTTAGCCGTAGCATACGCGTCGTCAACGACACCCTCCTCGCTGGGTACACCGGTCGAGTCACCGTACCCGCGGTAGTCAATCGCAATAACGTTCGCGTTCATGCGGTTCGAGATCGCCTGGTACATGTGCCTGCGAAATGGGGCTGCACGGTTCATGCCATTGCCATGCAGGTAGATGACCGTCGGATAGTCGCGCAGTGCCTCCTCAAACACGCTGTCGGGCAGCTGGTGGTGTGTGTCATTGACTTCATGCTTATGATTGTCGTACAAAGTCTTTGGTAGAAGATGCCATGTGCCGATCTTGTTGTTATCCGTGGATTCCAGGTAAATGTTACGCACACGACCCACTACCGGTCAGTTTCGTTCGAGTACGTACACATCATGCCGTGCTCATGCGGCTGGTCGTACTTGACAAACGGCGGGAGACGCACATTATGCAGGAACAGATATTGCCGCTGCGCCCCCGGTAAAGCCAAAAGGAAGCAGCATGCTATATAAAACCCGCACAAAAGCAGCGCCAGCAGATGCGCCTTGATCAGAAACGAACAGGTGCCCATAGTCAGTGCGTAGGGAGCGCGGCATCTCGGCTGCACCAGATCTGTTTGAGACCGGCACGTGGTCTCCACATGAGCCTAACGAATTTCTACTTGGCAACGTGTGACCAGCTCCTCTAGCACTTTGGCGTGAATGGCATTCACTTCCTCGTTCTCCAGATTGCGGTCCATGCTCCGGTAGTTTACTCGATAGCAGCGGCTGTGTTTTTTCGTCTTGGGGTGCACAAAGTCATCAATGCATACAACATCTTCCACCAAATCACCCGCGTTGTCGCGAACAGTCTCAAACAGATCGTTCTCGTGGAAACTCTCGGGCATCCAAAATGACACATCCTTGTAGCATGGGGGGTACTTGGAGTATGGCTTGAATGTGAGGAGAGAACTGTCCGCCTGCTTGAACTGGTTCAAGAAGCGTTCGTCCTGAGACCAGAAGAGCCGGATATCTGGAATAGAAAACAGCACCATGGCAATGCGCTCCAGACCAAGACCGAATGCCCAGCCAATCTTGTCAGGCATACCAGCCTGGTCGAGCGTATGCTGCTGCACAATACCTGTGCCGAGAATTTCCAGCCACTTGCCGCGGAACCAGACCTCAACCTCAAAGCTAGGTGAAGTGAACGGGAAGAACGCCGGGATCCAGCGAACACGAAGTGGCTCGCCGGTATCAGCCTCCTGTTGCCACCGCGCATGGAAAAGACCGTGGACAAGCGTGTTAAGCGAAGCCTTTAGGTGACGCAGTGCGAGTTTCACGGCAGCCGGGTTCTGTTCCAGGTGCAATGACTGCCATCCACCTGCCTCTTGTAAGTCGACATCGTCGGTAATCTCAATGCGAGACTCACGAAGCTTGAGCTCCATTGCCTCACATTCAGCTTCCACAGAGCCACCCGGACGGAAAGCATCGGGATCCCACACACTCGCACCCTCCATCTGGTGAAAGACAGGGTAATGCGATGAATCAATCTCATCCCGGCGAAATACGTCGGCCGTCAGTAGCCAACGCAAATAACCCTGACGAAATGTCTCGACCTCGTGAGCAGATGTGTGGGTTCGTAGGCATGTTGTCCGATTAAGGTAGTAGGTATCAGAGGGTCGTCGACCAGGGTGGTCTTCAGGAAAGCCCAACTCATCAAAGTTCAGCTTGGTCGAAACTACCGGCGATGGCGCTCGGATAGGCGTGTAGTTCGAACCCAAGATGGCTTCAATCTCTTGCCGGAGGATCTGTAGGGGGTGGTGATCCTGGTAGGGAAGCTGTGGTGAGGGATACACCCGGCTCATGATCGATCCAGGGATATTGGTGTAGTCGTCTCGCACATAGTCACGACCATGGACGGCTGTGACACCTTCATTCTTCCAGGCCCCTGTTACGTGAATGGCGCGCACGATAAGTGACAAGGAGCGACCAGCGGTATGCGAAGAAATAATCGTGGCCTGTGGCGCAAATCGCAGCTGCCTAAGCTGCGATGTCCCTGCGCGACTCGCTACCAGCATGTCCTGGGTCAATACAGGCTTGACGGCACTCAGTGGCCAGGGACATATGGATGGAGGTGTGTGTCCTTGCCCGCGCCCTGGCCATCTCCGTTCACGCACGGATCGCCCCTGTTTGTCGGGCCCCTACCATGGCTGACGAGCCGATGAGTGCTGCGGCCGCTCTAATTGCTGTAAACGAGGATGAGAGACAAATTCCTTTCACAGAGACAGAAGTGGATGCATTTGCACGGAAAGTGGAAGACAAAGTGACCGACCTCGTGGGTGGTCTTTCGAATTGGTGGAGCGGTGTCCAGACACAGGTGTGTTGTTGTAGTGCTTACCTAGTCCATGAATGCGTTCCATATGGCTAAGGATCATATTGATCAAAGTGGCGGGGTTCTGAACGCTGCCCGTTCAGAGATTGGCAAGTGGGATGCAGAGTTGCAGTCACACAGTGGCCGTGCACGCGAGCTCTCTCGCTCGACGGCTGAACCACTGAGTGATGGTATTCCTTTTGAGATTGCAGCAGAGAAGGATGAAGAGGTGCAATCACTGTCCAAGTCCCTGCAAGAAGCCCCTGTGGCTGCATCACCGGTGCGAGGCAGCATTTGGCAGTTACTCGAGTCTCATGCTTGGAATTCGTTCCGTCAGCTCGCCGCTCACTCCCAGGTGGAACAAATCCAGTCGCAGCTCACTTCGCTGGCAAAGCATGGATCAGATTCACAAACTGGACTCCATTCTACCCTTCAGAACGCCGACTCGTTGGCCAACAAGTATATGCAGTCGGGTGAGAGCACGCTACAAACTGTTAGCAAGGATTTCCAGGCCTTGGTGCATGATATTATGCAAAAATCGACGTCCAAGAAAGACGTGGTCAAGTCGGCGGATACAACAGAGCCGGTATTGCCCACGGGAACACAAGGATCTGAGATCCTGCACGTTGTCGGTGGCGACGATGATGACGACTTTGTATGGGACGACGATGACGACTTGGCCGTGACAGGCAATGCGCATGGCGACCTGCTTGATACTAATGCCGTCTCTACATCTACACCAGGACCAAAGACCCTACCGGCCCCCGCTACGTCTTCCCAGATCCCTATAGATTTTGATTCCGACTGGGAATAGATCTAGATAGCCACTCCACTTCATGTCCGAGCATGCCTTCTTCGCCGAGTGGTTCCATGGTATGTACCTTATTCTAACGAAGCTACGGTATATGACTGTGTGCGGATGATTCCAGAAGGTCGTGTTACAACGTATGGTGTGTCTGACAAACTCACACAGGTCATATTGCCAAGGTATGTCTACTTGATTGATGCAGCTTGTGGGCCATCCTACCTGTAGGTACTCGACACTGACGCAGATGCACGCATGGTAGGCAGTGCGCTCAAGTTTTTACAGGACGATAGCGTGCCTTGGCATCGTGTGGTGGGTTCAGGCGGAGTGATATCCGAGCGAGGTGATGGTGGGGCGGGAGCCCAAGAGCAAGTGGATCGGTTACGCTGTGAGCAAGTGGCGATCGTCGAGGCGCCTCAATTTCAAGCACGCGGGCGCTATCGTGTTCAGTCCATGTCAGAATTAGATGGACATGGTTGGTGTACGTATGTCTCGCTTATTTGGCAGTCCCTACGTCGCTATGATTTTCGCGCTCTTGTGCAAAGGCTTGGACCATACTGTGGTCAACTGTTTGCACATAGTATACGCCGCTCCCCGCTGTCCAACTCACACAGCCACTTGTATATCTGCGCTGCTCTACGCGCAAAATAGCCTGTGGACTGGACAGTGTCCGCTCCGTGAGTCGAAAGTCTGGAGCCACGAATGGCCGCAGGGAGAAAATTTTGGCACCTTCCTTCAAGTCCAAGAAAAGAAGAGATAGGACATCATTGGTTTGGGGCCGGAACGCATAACTGTGGTCAGTAGTTTGTACATACTTGTTTACAAGGATTGCATCCGCTCGACGAAGCACTTCACGCACGCGGGTAGATTCAGTGAAGTCTTCGCCCCAGGCCTCGACACGAGGACCTGCTCGGAGATGCCACATGTGCCAGCGGTGTGATGCCTCCATGAGTTGTCTTGACGCAATCTTGCTGGGCGCCGGCATGTATTCGCACCCATACGCTTCGCATCCTGTCTGCAATGACGCTTGGAGGAGACAGTTGCCGATTCCACTGCCCAAGTCGACAAACACCGAGTTGCTACCAAGGTTGGCAATCCGCTCAACCTCGTTCAGAAAGGGTGGAAGCATCTCACCATACACCGAGTCAGAAAAGGCCTCATAATTCTTAAGAGAGTCGACATGGGGCGCTGCCACACGCGCATATACCTGCTCCTGGATAGTGCGCCATACATACTCCGGAACACCCTGCTTTTGACCGACTTGACGCAAGTAAGAGGCAAGGATGCCGGTCTCTTTCAAAACACGGAATTCCGCATTGAAGCGCTCCACAGTCTGAACAAAGAGAGGGCCATTGCGGCGATTTCGGGCCTTGGTGAAGGAGCGGAGGATGGATTCCTCAGGGGGTGTCGGCGATGCAGACCCGTCTTTCAGTGTACGGGTGTTGGACGATCTACTCACGTCCACACGAGTATGCGGTCGATAGGCTCTGTCAAGGGGGGCACCAGCATTACTGCCTGTCTCGAGACTGTCCAAAGATCCAAATCGCTCTCGCTGATCCTCAGGGACATAATTCGAGACCATTGCGCGCACAGCATGAAGTAAGTCAGAAATGGGGTCGTACTCGTCCGCCGTCTTGGGAACGAGAAGAACAAACTCTTCCTTGGCGTTCGGCGCCGGGTATTCTAGTATCACAACTGGATGATCATCCAGGCCTTCAAAGAAAGGGAGGTAGGGTATGGAGGACGACTCCACGAGCATGCGGCTCGAAACACACGGCCATGCCTTGGCTCGCAATTCTGGGGCAAGAGGATCGTACGAGGCATCAGGTAGGATTTCTCGAGGAACACGGTATTCATCCATGTTCACCTGCAAGCTGGTACCACTGCGCGCTAGGCGGTCCGGCGCTGCGTCGTCCGCATCCTCTTCGTCGTCCTCTACGCGGGTGACAGCGGTAGAAGCAGCACGCCCACGCGCCAGGGACGTGTGGGATGGCGCCATACGTGCCTTCTTCGTTACCTTGACTTTCTTCTCCGCCTGGGCAGCCGCTGCGGCCTGCCTGTCGCTTGCAATACGCCTTTGCAGGGCCTCGGGCAAGGCGTTGTGTCGCGCAGGCGCGCTTCCCCCCGTCGGTTTTCTTGGAGCCACTCTGGTGCGGACCGTAGTCGTCGTAACCACATTGGACGGACGATGAAAGCCAGAGCGAGCAGCGCTGCCCGACCTATCGCGGGCGCGCTGCCCGAAGAAATCCATCGTGTTAGGCTCTATCGTACGCTGCCCATCCAGCACTGCGCCACTTTGAATCACGTGAAGCGCTGGGGCCCCCACGAGGGCGAGCCAAGGTACCGTGTGCGTCGGAGCGATAACATGAGCCGTTCTGGGCAACAGCAGCGGCAGCAACGTCAAGCAACTGTTCCTTGTGCGTACAAGACTGGGCGTACGCTTGGTCAAGGTACATACGCTGTAAGTATGCCCTGGAATTGACTCCAGGTGGTGAAAGAGGCTGTGCATATCGAGACCGGCAAATATTATGCGTGCAAGGTGATCAGCAAACAGCTGATGCGCGGCCGCGAGCATATGGTGCGAAATGAGATTACATCGCTGAAATGTGTGTCTCAGGAGCACCCTGGGGTGGTCTCGCTCGTGGACTATTTTGAAACGATGAACAACCTGTATTTGGTCACGGATTTGTGTCAAGGCGGTGAGCTATTCGATCGTATATGCGAGCGTGGCAATTACTATGAGAATGATGCCGCACAGATTGTGCGCACGGTGATGGAAACGGTGGCTTTCCTGCACAGTATTGGCGTCGTCCATCGAGGTGCGTGTCCGTGCACTGACTAGAGATCTGAAACCGGAGAACCTGTTGTTCCGTGACCGGTCTGAGCACTCGGATCTGTTGATTGCCGACTTTGGACTTTCGCGCATGATTAATGAAGAGAAGCTTACGGCGCTGAGCACGACCTGCGGCACACCTGGCTACATGGCCCCGGAAGTGTTTAAGAAGACTGGGCACGGCAAGCCTGTAGATATGTGTGCGTATTCTGTGTGTCTGACAGCAGGGGCTATGGGCGTCATTACGTACTTTTTGCTCTGTGGATACACGCCATTCGATACAGAATCTAACGCTGATGAGATTCAGCGTATTATCACTGGCGACTACAAGTTCGAACCCGCTATTTACTGGCAGGGCGTGTCGGAAGAGGCGCGCGATTTTATCCGTCGCCTACTGACGGTGGACCCATCTGCTCGCATGACAGCGGATGAAGCCCTGAAGCACCCGTGGCTCGCCAGGGTGTCGAGCATCCACCAGTCGGGTCAGAAGGATCTGTTGCCAGAAATCAAGAAAGCCTTCAACGCCAAGGCGACATTCCGCAAGGCTGTTAATGGCATCCGCATGATCAACCGTCTTCGGACGGAGACGCAAGAACACCAGCAGGCCCGAATGGAAATGGAAAAGAATCACCGCCTGGCAAGCGAGGAGGCCGAGCACCTCGACCAGGTCTGGGCCCAGGAGTCAGCGCCACGTGCGGGTCCATAGTCCCCGAAGGTGGACCACGTGTAGTACTCGCGTGCCCTCCACCACAACGCCATGACCAACTTGTGGTCGACAGTGCGTCAGCTCGAGTTCTTTTTTGTGTCGCTGGTGTTTCATCTAATTTTTACGTGGTCCATCTTTGATGTGTACTTCCGTTCACCAGTAGTGCACCCAGGACCTCGTTTTAATGCGACGCATGCGCTGCAAGCTGTACCGTGGTCGGAGCCGCCTCCGTCGGACCGGCTCGTCCTTATTGTGGCCGATGGACTGCGTGCAGACACGCTGTTCCAGCGGCACGACACACAGTCTCTGCCTGAGTGGGCACAAATATCGGTTCATGGAAATTCCAGTGAATATGCCGGCAAATATTCCGCTGCCTTCTTGCGAACGACAGCGACCATGACAGAGTCACCCGAGAATCAGCCAGGTTACGCGTACGCTGCACCGTTTTTGCGCAGCATCGCTAAAGGCCCTGGCATCTTCGGTGTTAGCCATACTCGTGTCCCCACGGAGAGTCGGCCTGGACATGTCGCGCTAATTGCCGGCATGTATGAAGACATTAGCGCCGTGACTAAAGGCTGGAAGGTGAACCCCCTCGCTTTCGACTCTCTGCTGAACCAGTCTACGCGCGCATACGCCTATGGGTCGCCGGACATTGTGCCCATGTTTGCGTTAGGCACGTCACCTGAGAAGGTGGAATGGCAGGTGTACAAAGAAGACGCCGAGGACTTCACCAAGGATGCGATCGAGCTGGATGTGTGGGTGCTGGACCGTATCAAGGAGCTACTTGCACAAGGCCGATGTGATCCGCAGGTGGATTCACAACTTCGTCAACCAGGAAATGTCTTTTTTCTGCATTTGCTTGGCCTGGATACCACAGGACACACGTACCGGCCCATGTCCCCCGAGTATATTGGCAACACGATTGTGGTGGATGCTATCGTGGAACAAGTTTATTCACTCTTCCAGGACTACTTCCACGATGAGCGCACGACATTTGTGCTCACCGCTGACCATGGTATGAGCCGCAAAGGGAACCATGGCGACGGTGATCCAGACAACACTCGCACCCCACTTGTGGCCTGGGGTGCCGGTGTGCCACACGCGCAAATATTGTCCCGGCGGCGATTTATATCGTCGCCGTATGACCAGCACTGGGGTCTGGACCACTTTGCGCGCACGGATGTCGAGCAGGCCGATTTGACGCCTCTCATGGCTTCGTGGCTTGGTATTTCGATACCCGCAAATGCCGAAGGCCGCCTGCCATTAAACTTGATGGCAGCTCCGGACGCGTACAAGGCTCGCGCAGCTTTAGCGACGGCCCAACAGGTCCTGGAGGTATATCGCGTCAAGCATTCGGACCGGGCAGAGCGCATGCTCTTCTTTGAGCCGTACCCGGCCCTGCGAGATGCAAGCGGTGTCCCTGGAGCTGCGCGTTTGCGTGACATTGAGAAGTCCATTTTGGAGGGACACTTTGATGAGGCCATCGAGGACAGCGAAGCACTCACGAACGATGCGCTGTATGGGGCCAAGTACTTGCACCAGTACGATGCGCCTATACTGCGAGCCATTGTCGTAATTGGCTATATGGGACTCTTTCTTCTTGGCGTTGTGCAGCTCCTCCATATGCTGGACCATGCGCCCAAGCAAGGCGCTGTACGCAGTCCCGCGCCGCTGATGATGGGACTCACTGTGGGCCTGTTGGCGATGGTGTGGAGTAAGTTTGCTCTGGATCATGCCCCTAGCATGTACTATGTCTACAGCGGAGCGACCGGTGCCGTGTGGATGCTCTTGTCACTTCGCAGTACTATACTTATGCGTTTTCTATCGCAGCGATTTTCGCTGAGTGATCGCATCTGGACGGCCGCGTACCTGATTCTCGCACTGCTTATCCTCGAAGTGACAGTCTACGGTTACTTGCACCGCCTGACTTGGACTGGTATTGTCCTGTTCATGGCATTTTTCCCGATGCTCGCCTCGCCCATGTCTTTTAAGGATTCGCATCAAATTGCACTTCTGGTTTGGATTTTGACCTGTGCAGGGGCAGGCTGGTTCATGTCGCTGCCGTCCGAGAAAAATGAGAACCTGACCCTTTTGTGGATCGGTGGAATGCTCCTCTGGATCGTGGGCCTTATGCTGTACGCCATGCCAGAAACCTTCTTTATGCCGCCTGATTATTTGGGTCGCGATAAGCGGTCGTATGCCATGATGCATGCTCCTACGCTGGCCGAGCTGGAGCGCATGTCGGCCCTGCCGAACGACAAGGAGGAGGACGTTGACCTTTTCTGGCCCCGAACTCGTGCAGCGTTGCTTGTCCAGCTCCTTTGCCTGGGCGTGTCTATTGTCGTTACAGTGTCTTCTGCCACATCTTTGGCAGCCAAGCAGGGTCTCCCTCGCCTTAACCAAATCGTCGGTTGGGCCGTTTTTGGCTGCTCGACGACAGTGCCGTTCCTGCTCGGCTTCCAGCGCTCACGCAACGGGGTCTCCCAGCCGGCCCGGGAGCGGCTCGTCTTATTTGTGTATGCCTTTGCGCCCATCTTTGTGATTCTCTCTCTGGGCGATGAAGTACTCTTTTATTTGTGCTACGCGCTCATGGCACTCACCTGGGGGCACTGCGAGGCTGAACTAGCGCGTGAGCGTTGTATCTTCGTTCGTGAGCGGAATAGCAAGCATACACTGACGCCCCCCACGCCTCCCCGCCGCGGACTCGTCCTCGATGACGTGCGGCTGGGTCTGGTATATTTCCTGCTGCTCCATGTGGGTTTCTTCGGCACAGGGAATGTGGCCTCTATTTCGAGCTTCTACCTGTCACCCGTATACCGTCTCGTCCCTGTGTTCCAGCCCTTCCTTATGGCCTCTCTGCTGGTGCTCAAGCTTATTGTGCCGTTTGTGCTGCTGAGCTGTGTCCTGGCGGCTGTGTGTATGCAACCGATTGAGCCGCGGTCCATGGCGCCAGTATCTTCCCGAATCCCCATTGTGTCCAGCGGCATTGGTCTCCGCGACATCTATATCCCGCTCATCGTCGCAGGCCTCGCTGGAGATGTGCTGGCGCTCAACTTCTTCTTCGCCATCCGCGACGAAGGTAGCTGGCTCGAAATCGGGCAGTCCATCACTCATTTTGTGATGGCCAACCTGATGCAAGTCTATATGCTTGCCATTGCTACGCTAAGCGCCTGGATCATGGGCGTTCGCCCAAGCGCACGGCCTGCAGCCACACGGAGCGCCGCTGCTCCGGCAGAAGTCTCGGCGGCAGCAGGCTGCGGTGCCTCCACATAGTAGGGTCCGCTGACCTATCGGCCGAGACACGTCGCCTATCGACCCCCCGACACCCGTCGTGCCAGGCCACGTTTTGCGCAGGCTTCCCTGTAGCAACGACAGGTGAGCTGGCGTATCCCCATCCCATAGTGGGACGTTTCTCGCCTATTGCTTACTCTTTACGCCTTCAGGCGCGATTTCGCCCGACTAGGTGCGACACCAGACCAAGAGCGCCGGACGCCGATCAACTTGCTGCGGTACAGCGCCAGGTCCACTTTCTCGCGTGGCAGCTTACGCCGGACAATTTCGCAAACTCCATTGCGGAGCTTGAGACGCTCTGCAGCGAAGCCGGAGCGCTCCCTGTGCAGATCGTAAGTGTGCTACGTACTGCCGCTGCCCAATCCAAGGACCCTTCGCAGCGCGCTCTATACGAGCGTGCCCTGACTCATCCTCCCTGGGCCACGCAGTCTTCTTCGATGTTGCAAGGACTGCAGGATACACTGATCGCGGTGCCGCCAGAAGCTAGTGGTATGGGACTGTTAGATGCAGTCCTTGACCACATTGCTCAGGCGCCCGCGACCTTGACACCAGGTCAAATTGCGCCACTACTCGTGTCGCTACTGACCGATGACAACAAAAATGTACAACCACCACTAGACCGCATGCAGCGCCAAGCACTGGTTGCAGCATTGTATGAGCGCTATGGCGAATCCGTTTCCGCAGCCTTGGAGCAACAGATCCCCAAGCTGGCCGGCCGCCGCAGCGCTGCTGAGGTGCTGATGGACTGGGGCAGTGCCCCTCTTACACCCAAGCTTGCACGAGCTGTGCTTGTGCAGTGTGGATGGCCAAACACCCCTACCGTCGCTGACGTCGCGCAACTTGTGTGTGTGCTGCTGCAAGGGTCGACACCCTCGCCGCAGCCGAGCACCAACATGCAGGTGATGGGCGATGTGCTGAACCAAATGGTTCCCTCCCTGGACTGGAAGACCGTCATTCAGAGTCTAGATGTACCCAACACCCTAGCGGTGCCCCCCAGCAAGGGTCTGGGTGTGGCCCTAGGCGCTCTCATCTGCGGCGCCTCTCAGCCGGCTCAGGCTCTGTCGGGTCTCTGGGGCGTCTGGGCTCATCGCCTTCGCCAGCTACAGCTGCTATATGCGCTACTGCTTCTTAATGAAGATGCGTACAGTATCGCGCAGGTGCCGGTGCGCCGCATTTTGACCATGGCCGATGTGGCTGAGGCGCCGAGCATAATCCAGGCCCAGGCTCAGGCCGCATGTGCCTCACCCTGGAACTCGATCGAGCTGATCGAGACGTTGATGGAGCTGGCTGGCAGTGCACCTGGCGCGGAGGACAGCAACGAGGTCGGCCGGGCCGTGACAGCGATCTTAGAGCGCGCTATTCAGACGCATGCCGAGTGTGTGCTGCTTGGTCTGGCTACGCTGCCGTCGTCCACCAACGCCGTGCATCCCGAACTAGTGACGAAGCTTCTCGCCATGTTCCTGGCTGGTCATCCATCGCAGCAGTTGGTCTTCTGGCGCCTGTGGCAGACACAGCCCCAGCTGCTACTGGACACATTCCATCGAATCTATGCTGAGGCGCCGCTGCAGCTGACCCGCATTGTGGAAGTGGCGCAGGAGTTGCAAATTATCAACAAGCTCCTTGAGCAGCGCCCGATGGCCTTTGCGCTTGATGTGGCTGCGCTCGTAGCGCGACGGGATTTGTTGCAGTTGGAGCCATGGCTTCAGCAATTGATCGCTGATGCGCCTCCTGAGATGCAAATGATCGCTACGGTGCTTGACTTTCTCGAGCACAAGACCAAGGAGGACTTAATGCGATGTGACCCGCAGGCAGAGCCTACGTTTGTGCCGCTGAGTGTGCAGCAGGTGGCGACGTTCCTGCGTGTACTGCGTGGCTTTGGCGATGCCATGCGTGCCGAAGACATTGAGCACTTTAAGATTGTGCGGAACTTGTGTCTGCAGCTTCACCCACGCCTCATGTCACTGACCCCTGGCTCGGTGGGCGTGGAGCCAGGCTTGGCCGTCACATCCTTCTCCAAGGACGTCCACCGCGAAGCCGACTCGTGGTACCGCCAGATGTACGAAGAGAAGGTCAGCGTGGACGATATCATCTCGCTGCTGCGTCGCTGCAAGCACTCGGACGACGATCATGAGCACCAGCTGTTCGCGTGTATGGTGCACACGCTTTTCGACGAGCATCGCTGGTTTGAGCTGTACTACCCTCCGCGCGAGCTGCTTATGACAGCCGTCGTATTTGGCTCGCTTATCCAGTACCAACTCATCGACTCGATTCCCCTGGGTATCGCGATCCGCTATGTGGTGGATGCGCTCCGCTCGGCGCCTGACTCAACCATGTTCCACTTTGGTGTGCAAGCTCTGATGCGTTTCCAGAAGCGCCTGGCCGAATGGCCACAGCTCTGCCAGCTGCTTCTTTCGCTGCCCACGCTGCAGCAGACGCATCCGGAGCTCGTGACAGCCGTCAACTTGGCCCTGGCGGCGGCCAAGAGTGGTCAGCCATTGCCCACGAATGACCAAGTATTTACGTCGGTGCGCGTGGGCAAAGTGCCGACTGAGGGGCAGGTGAACCCGGACGAGGCGCTCTCGGATCAGATTCTCTTCTTGATCAACAACCTGTCGTCTGTGAACGTGGAGGAGAAGCTTCCCTCGGCGCGCAACTTAATCCGTGAGGAGCTGCTGCATTGGCTGGCGCGATACCTGGTCGCGGAGCGTGTGAGCACTGAGCCAAACAACCATGAGCTCTATTTGCAGTTCCTGGAAGGGCTCGAGCTACCCCGTGTGTTTGTATTTGTACTGCACGAGACGATTGCAAAACTCAAAGGGCTGCTTGAGGCGGAAAAGACAACACAATCTTCCCAGGACCGTACTGTCCTGAAAAACTTGGCATCGTGGCTCGGTCTCATTACGCTGGCGCAGGACCGCCCCATCAAGCACCGCTACATGGCACTCAAGGAGTTGCTTTTGCAGGGCCACGAGGCAGGACGCCTGATTGTGGCGATTCCCTTTGTGTGCAAAGTGCTGGAGCACTGCAACCGCAGCAGCGTCTTCCACCCCCCCAACCCTTGGCTCATGGGTGTGCTGCGTCTGCTGGTTGAGCTGTACCAGTTTGCCGACCTGAAGCTGAACCTCAAATTCGAGATCGAAGTCTTGTGCAAGAGCCTGCATGTGGATCTCCCGCAGCTCGAACCTACCGCGCTACTGCCTGGTCGTCGGCCCGAGCCGCTGCCGGCGCAGCCCAGTGCTGAGTACGCGCACGTTGTTGCGGGTATGGATCAGCTGGCGGTGCAGGATCACATGACGTACCAGGACATGTTTGTGACGATGCTGCAAAACATGGCGCAGTACATTGTGATCAGCCCCCAGATTGTGCCGTATGCCAACAGCGCAGCGTGGAAGCGTGTGATGTATGTGGCTCTTGAACGTGCGATCCAAGAGATCATCACTCCTGTCGTGGAGCGTAGTGTGACGATTGCCTCGATTTCGTCACGCGAGCTCGTGAGCAAAGACTTTGCTATGGAACCGGATGAGCACAAGATGCGAACAGCTGCCCACCAGATGGCGCAGAACATGGCAGGCAGCCTTGCGCTGGTAACATGCAAGGAGCCACTCCGCCTTAGCATTCTCGCACATGCCCGGTCGCTCTTTGTGGCTGGCGGCGTGACAGAACAGGCGCTGCCGGAGCAGGCGCTTTTACTGCTGGTACAAGACAACCTGGACCTTGCATGCGTTGTTATTGAGAAGACGGCGATGGAGAAGGCTCTGGCCAAGGTCGATGAGGGCCTCGCAGCTGCGTACGCGACGCGTCGTGAGTACCAGGCACATGGCCGTGGGGCCATGTTCTGGGACGGTGCAGCCCTCTCGCACTACAGCACGACGCTTCCGGACATGCTGCGCATTGCGCCGCCTGGTCTGCAGCCGTCACAGCTGCGTGTGTATGACAATTTGGCCATGACCCCCATGGCGCCTCGTACGGAGGAGGAGCTCGAGTACGATGATGGGCCGGCGACCGCGCCCATGGGCGGAGGCTCGCTGGTTCCGGCGCGTGCTCTGGAGCGCTTCCTCCTCATGGCGGCCGAACTCGAGCGCTTCTTTGCCGAGGTGGGTGAAAACCAAACGCTCGCTACGCTGCCGAGCAACCATTTCGTGCGCCAGATCTCGCCGCACCTCACGGAGCTTGTGCTTCAATCCGTGCAACGTGACGAAACGGTGTTGCTGATCGCCCAAAAGACAGTGCAGCTACTGTACAAGGCGCAAACGCACCTCGCACGCGAGGTGTGGGTCGCCGTGCTCGAGCATCTGTGCGAGCAGTCGCCCAAGGTGGCCAAGGAAGTAACTGCATGGCTGGTGTATGCGGAGGACGAGCGCAAGTTCAATGTGCTTGTCACACTCGCCCTCGTGCGTGCAAACCTGATTGGTATTGCTGAGCAAGACCAGCAGCTCGCCAAGCTATTGATTCGCTCGCAGTTCCGTGCCTCGGTGGTGAACTATAGCGCGCAGCTGGTGCGTGAATGCCTCCAGGAGGGTCTCGCGATACGGGCGCAGTTTGCGACACTGCTCAGTGCCCTTCACAGGGCGGCGCAGTATGGCCGTGCAACGCCAGTGGCACAACAGCTGTTTGACGAGCTTGACGAGCTGGCACCGGGTGATGCGGCGCTTCCGCTGCGCGAGCAACTCGCGTACAGCTTTGCCAGCTGGGTGCGTGTGTTCCAGCAGGCGCCCAACCCGGAGAAGGCCTTTATCGAGTACGTGACACAGCTGCAGAGCCAAAATGTGCTCAAGGGCGAGGAGCTTGCGTCGCTGTTCTTCCGCATGTGCACGGAGGTGAGCGTGGGACACTACATGAAGCAGCAGGCCGTGGGCGGCACCCGTGCCACGGGTCTGTTCTCGCCAATCGACACGTTTGCGCAACTGATTGTGTACCTCGTAAAGTACCATGCCGACCCAAATGGTGCCGACGATGAGCATGCCAAGGTGCACTACCTGACCAAGATCCTGTCCATCATTGTTCTGGTGTTGGCACATTCGCACGAGGAGCTTGGTGCGCGCTTCCAACAGCGGCCCTTCTTCCGCCTCTTCTCGAGTGTGCTCCACGACCTGCACAGTGCTGAGAGCTCTCTGCGTGGCGCGTATCAGGGCGCACTGCTTGCGCTGGCCAATGCGCTCAACACGCTACAGCCGCTCTTCTTCCCGGGCTTTGCCTTTGCGTGGGTGTCGTTGGTTTCGCATCGGCTGCTGCTACCGCAACTCCTACAGATGGGGGCCAGCGGTATTACTGCCTTCCATCGCTTGCTGTTGGCGCAACTGCGTTTCCTGGCACCATTCCTGCGCCAGAGTGCCCTGCATGATACTACACGTCTGCTGTACACGTCGACGCTTCGCGTGCTGCTACTGTTGCTGCACGATTTCCCTGAGTATCTTGTGGAGCACTACCAGTCACTGTGCGATGTGATCCCACCCAACTGCATCCAGATGCGCAACCTTGTCTTGTGTGCATACCCTGCTAAGTTACGCTTGCCTGATCCCTTCGCGCCGAGCGTGCGCCTGACGGCGATGCCTGAGGCGGCGCTCGTACCCACCCTGCAGTACGACGCCCGCGCGCAGCTGGGCAGCATGCCTGACATCCTCGGTCTGCTCGACGACCTGCTGCATCGCCGCACGGCATCTATGACAGGCGCCAAGCTTGCCGAGGCTTGCAAGATGCCGGGAGCTACCGAGACACACTACCGCGAGTCTGTATTCAGTGTGATGGTGATATATGTGGCCGATGCTGCTCTGAAGCTGCAGCTCACAATGCTTACAGGCACGGATGCTGCTGAAGATGCCCTGTTGGATCTGTTCCATGTCCTGCTGCGGGAGTTGGAGCCAGAGGGCCGATACCTGCTGCTGTCCGCTGCAGCGAACCAGCTGCGCTTCCCATCGCAGCACACGACTTACTTGAGCACTATTTTGGTCACGCTGTACGCGGAGGATGACGCCATTGTCCGCGAGCAGATCTTGCGTGTTCTTCTAGAGCGTGTGATTGTGCATCGCCCGCACCCATGGGGACTCTTGTACACGTTTGCCCAGCTGCTCCGACTCCATGCCGTGCCGCTCCCGCAGGCACCACCGGAGATCCACACCATCTTGGAGCACATGAAGAAGGCCCTGTTGCCCGACCGCCCTGCCGCCACAGCCTCGTAGTCCATAGCCCCTCCCACGGACCACGACCGACCCTGCCGAATTCACGTGCACTGCTGCCTCCACCGCCCATGTCGCCATCGTGCTGGGCGCCGCCCGCGGACGGGATCGACTGGCGTCCGTGCTTCCGGGCCAGCATCGTAAATGGTGCTCTGCCATTCATTGCATTTCTCCTACCTTTCTTCGTTTTAATGGCATGCGAGCGACTGGGAGGACACGGGACACGCGCAAATGTTGTAGCCACACACACTTTGGCCACACCGCAGGAGAAGGTCGTGTGCATGGAGAACCGAGTTGTGCTGCATGAGCTGTTCATGGCTATTGATGAAGCAAAGAAATATGCATCTACCAAGCCCCTTCCTACTCGTTTTCTCCTGCTGGACGTTATGTTGGTCGCCCTAATCCTGCTATCCCACGCAATAGGTGCGTTACTGGTCCGGTCGAGCACCGCGTCTATCGAGTGGGAATGGACCTGGGGCCTCTACGTGACGGCGCTACTGGTGGTGTGTGTGCAGAATTGGCGTACACAGACGCCACGGCATATGCTCTTGCTGGCGTGGATGCTGTCGTACACGCTCGCGGCCATATCGAACACACGCACAGCCTTGATCCGCACGAGCGACCGTACCACGCCCGTGCTGGTGGCTACGATTGTGCAGCTTTTTCTCGGTGGAGCTCTCCTGCTCTCTCTCCTCTTACGCAAGTACGTGACCCGATGGCCTGCTTCGTACGAGCAGCTCCGAGCGATGAGCAACGAGCATGGCAGCTTTGTGGACACTTTCAAAGAGCCAGTACTACCAGCCCCCAACACATATGCCTCTGTCCTAGGCCGAATCACTTACGAGTTCATGACCCCGTTTGTGTGGCGGCAGTACTTCCAGCCCACTACACTCGCGGCCATCCCACAGCTGCCGCTCGAGTTCCGGACATCCAGTATTGTGGCGCATACACGCACCGACGCCCATACCCGCACCTCGCCACTGCGGTATCGGCTTTGGACAGCAATCGAGCGCTACATCCGCGTGCAACTTGGCTTGTCCTTCTGCCGTGCGTGTTTGCGAGTGGCCCCTATTTCGTGCCTGAACCAGCTCATTGGATTTATGGCTAAGCGGGATCGTGCAAAATCTCTTGGGGAGCCTCTCCCGCCCATGCATATTGGCATTCTCTGGGCCATTCTGATGTTTGTACTGCAAATGACGGAATTCCTATTGGAAATCAATGTCTTTCAGTCAGGGCGCGGAGCGGCTATCCAGATGCGCGCCTATCTCTCCACCGAGCTCTTCTCCAAAATCCTGCGCCGCCGCACACACTACGCGGCCTCAACCGATGACAGTATAGAAGGCATCACTGACGGGCACATCGCGTCTCTCCTGTCCGTTGACACGGCCCGCATCGAGATGGCTCTCGCATTGCTCCACCAGCCTTTGGTGGACTACCCACTGACGATTTTATTTTGCAGCATCTATCTCTTCCGACTCTTGGGCATATCGGCCCTAGTAGGCTTGTCTATCCTGGCCATTACAGCGCCGCTGCAAACTTATTTATCAAAGAAGCTCATTAAGATCCAAGACAGTATCCTGCACGCCACAGATGCGCGCCTGAATCTTGTCAACGAAGTCCTAATTTGTATCAAGACGGTTAAGTTTTTCGCTTGGGAGCAGCCGTTTCTTCAGCGCATGAAGCAGACTCGCGCGCGCGAGCTGCGATCGTTAGCATGGAACAACATGATCAATGTCATATACAACTTTATCTTTGTTGGCGTACCCATGTTTGTGACACTAGTGGCGTTCGGATGCTATACATACGTGTTTGGGCACCAGCTTACCGCCCAAACAGCATTCACGTCGCTCTCCATCCTTACGACCCTCCGGATGCCGCTCTCAGATTTGCCAGAATTGATTGTGCAACTCCTTGGCACAGCTGTCTCTCTTCGCCGAATTCGCAGCTTCCTTGATATGGATGAGACAACTAAGTACGACCAGTTGGACAGCAGTCCGAATGAGCCATTGACGGAGATTGGCTTCGAGAAGGCTACATTTTCCTACTTCCGCAACGGCCCTATTGCTCCGGTGCTTGTGGACCTAGACTGCCGATTCCCTGTTGGTCAATTGAGCATCGTGATTGGGCCCGTCGGTGCAGGTAAAACGTCCTTGCTGCTGGCCATGCTGGGGGAGTTGAATCAGTGCTCTGGTCATGTGCGACTCCCAAGTTCGCTTGTCCGTTTTCAACTTCAAATTGAGCCCAGCGTGCAGCTCATGGATTCAGTCGCATACTGTTCCCAAAGCCCATGGCTGTTGGGGACGTCGGTGAGGGAAAATATCCTGTTCGGCACCGAATACGATGACGAGCGCTACCACGAAGTACTCCGCGCTTGTGCTCTCGAACCCGATCTTGACATCCTCGAATTCCACGACGAAACGGAAGTCGGTGAAAAAGGCACTTCATTGTCAGGCGGTCAGAAGGCCCGCATTTCCCTCGCGCGGGCCTTTTATTCGCATGCCAAGCACATCCTCATTGACGACGCTCTGAGTGCTGTGGATGCGCACACTGCCAAGCACCTGCACCAGTACTGCTTCCAGGGCCCTTTGTCTCGTGGCCGAACGATCATCTTGGTGACACATGCTACGGCTCTTGTGATGCCTACAGCAGCGTACGTTGTCGTGTTGAATAAGGGCCGTGTTGTCGCGCAGGGTGTACCGACGGATGATGATGTGGTAAAACATATGCCCGAGGTACTCGCTCAGCCCGTGGACAACCAGGAACCCTCTCGCGAGTCGCCCCAAGCCCTTGCCGAGAAGAAGCAGAATGCCGAGGCTCGGCGTGCCAAGAAGGATATCGGTGCAAATGCCGAATCCATCCAGCGCAAGATCCGAGGCTGGTCACTATATTGGCTTTATATTCGCTCAGTATCAAAGCACATGTCCGTTGCTGTGGGACTTTGGTTGGCGTTGTTATTCCTATACTCGAGTGTGCGTGCAGCGGATGTGTCGAGCAATTCTTGGCTGAAGCAGTGGGCCAGCTCATATGACCAAGTGGATGCCTCTATGCAGTCTATGCTTCATGCTTGGCGTACTCTGCGTCAGCCAGCTCCTGATGGTGATTTGACATTATACTACCTCAGCAACTATGTGCTGTTGGCTTGCCTTTTTGTGTTATTCTCCACGTTGCGTGATCTGTTACAGTATTTCATTGCTCTTCGCACGTCGCAGTTGCTGTACGGCAGAATGCTCAGCAGCCTCCTGAGTGCATGCCCCCGTTTCTTCGACATTACGCCCATCGGTCGAATCATGAATCGCTTGTCCAAGGATGTCGAGACAGTGGACCAGGAGATGACAACGTCACTGCGTATGATGCTCGAGTCTGGCGTAACCCTCATTGCCATCATCAGCATCATCTGCTGGGCTACACCCAAGTTCCTATATATGGCAGGGTTTGTTATGGGGGCATACTATGTGATTGGCGTCTTGTACCTGGCCTCTTCACGCGACTTAAAACGCATCGAAAGCATCCAGCGATCTCCATTATTTACGCTGCTGGGCGAGACACTCGCTGGAACGGTGACAATCCGTGCTTATGGCGGTGCAGAGCGGGTTATGCGAAAATGTATGCGGGTCGTCGATCAGGCCAACCGCGCCTTTCTGTATTTGTGGTATGAGAATCGTTGGCTTTCAACACGTGTGGATTTGACGGGTTCCTCGGTCACACTCATCACATCCATCCTACTTGTATTGACAGGGGCTGATGCAGCATTAACAGGATTTACATTGGCCTATGCGTCACTGATTGTACTGACAGTTTTGCGCATTGTGCGCCGCTATACGATGACCGAGATCAACCTTAACGCTGTGGAGCGTATTCAAGAGTATATTGACATTCAGTCGGAAGCTCAGGGTGGCCTGGAGCCACCTGCTCACTGGCCCACCGATACAGGCGCTATTCACGTTCAGGATCTCTCAGTGCGCTACGGCAAGCAGTTCCCCCTCGCCCTCCAAAATGTCTCCTTCTCGATCCAGCCCGGCGAGAAGGTCGGTATTGTCGGTCGCACAGGCAGTGGCAAGTCTACCCTTTCCTTAGCCTTTTTCCGGTTCCTCGAGGCTGAGTGTGGTTCAATCACCATCGACGGCATCGATATCTCTACCCTTTCCCTTTCGGCTCTCCGTCGCAAACTTACCATTATCCCCCAGGATTCACAGCTTTTCAAAGGCACGGTCCGCTCAAATCTCGACCCCTTCCAGCTCACAGATGATGCCGACATGTGGTTTGCGCTTCAGCGCTGCCAGTTGGCATTGCCAGGTCTCAATCCCCATACTCCTGGTGAGGGCAGTATTGTCAAGTCGCTGGATGATCCTGTGGACCAAGGGGGTGCCAACTTTAGTGCAGGTCAGCGACAGCTCCTGTCCCTGGCACGCGGTCTACTCAAGATGAGGGACAGCAAGGTCCTGATTCTCGACGAAAGTACTGCGAATCTCGACTCGGAATCCGATGCGCTTATTCAACGTACAATTCGCGAGCAAATGGCCCCGGGTGCTACAATTCTGACCGTTGCTCACCGTCTCAAGACGATTATCGACTATGACAAGGTTCTCGTACTTGGGCAGGGGAAAGTGGTTGAGTTTG